>OZ010574.1:45494610-45547110 GCA_963932145.1 Acanthosepion lycidas | reverse complement strand
AGCGGAAATATGCATATTCGAATGTAATAACCTAAAGTAAAGTATTATAGTTCTACTTTTGTATTGATCCCTTTTTTTAAAATTAATGTTATGAATGTTTGAATTTATATTTTATTCGTTCTTATTGCATCTGTGTGATATATATATATATATATATATATATATATATATATACACACACACACACCAATCTGGCAGAAATATTGTACAAATCGTGTAACAGCAAAATTGTACAAATGTTAGATTAAGCTTTGAACCGTTATATCTTAGAAATGATTAAATATATCTTACTGGAATTATCCGATGTTTTTATAACACCATTAGACTCTACTTTGAGAAATAATAATGTCTGATTAACAGAAGAATCGCAATGAAACCGATCATAAACAGTAATAACATGTTCAACATTCATTATTTAAGCATTTAACACCAAGCAAGGCAGGATCAAGGTAAAAGAAGATGGCGATTGACGTTGTATTTAAATTTTTGAAGATTGTAGTTTACAAGGAAGCAAAAGATAGGAAGGATTTCCAATGTCGGGAAGTATGAGAATAGAAACTGTTGGTTTAGAAGTGATGGTTACTTTTAATTATTTCACCAAATTAATCGGTGGGACCTTGATTGCCAATCTAGGAGCACGCTTAACATCTATGAAGTCAGGGCACCAGGCAAAAAAGCTCGTTAGAGCAGTAGCCATGGAAATATTTATAGAAAAGACACAGGGAACCTACATCACGTTTGTGAGAAAGTGTCTGAATTCAAGAAGCCAATTCAGGGCTGATTACATTACAGATCATTCTTTGAATTTTGTTAAAAACTTAGAGATGAACACCAGGGCCACCAGTAATCGATGCCTTGGAGAATGGGAGATTTGTAGATGTATGAGATGAGCTCTCACAAGAAATACTTTCTAGTACGACAGAGTGAACTAAATTTCCTTGCAATAGATGCAGATATTGATTCAATGTGGTTGTTCCACATCAAGTCAGTTGAAAACGTGAGGCGAAGAAGGCGTAGTGAGACGCTCACACAGAGACTAGCATCAACCATGGTGATGGGGGTAGAATCGTTCCTTTATGTTGGTAAATGAGAGTAGTTTAGGGTTAGAAGCATTAAAATCGTAAGCCATTTCCCGCCCCAGTCAGCCACCGATTGGAGGTCCTTTTCGAGAGCAGCGGCTAGGTTGACTTTGTCAACGCTGTCTGGCTTACTATTGAAACAGTATTAAATGGTATTGCCGTCTGCAGAGATGCCTACTTGGGAACGGATGACATTAGGGAGATCATTGATGAAGATCAAAAACAGTATAGGACCCAGGATAAAGCCTTGGAGAACACCCGCGTGTTAGTACGAAAAGAACTGGAAGATTATAGATAAGATCAGAAGGTCATGAAGAATTGATATAATGTCCATATATATATATATATATATATATATATATATATATATATATATATATATATATTTAATGAAAAAGACCACTTTAAAGTACCATTACAATAATTTATTTCACCAAAATCCTTTTAAAGGGCTCCGGATCATCAGGTAACACTTCCAACATCGAAATGAAAGGAAAAATGAGATAAAAAAATTGATGGGTAGTGTAATATTTGTAATTTAACAGGGGGGGTTCAGGTTTGTAGTTAAAGAGACAAGGTAGAGTATAGGGAGGGGTTAATTTCATATCTCTCTTAAGCGTGCGTTATATTGTAGGAGGAGTGACCGGACCTTGACCTATTTAGATGGTTAGGTTAACTTAACGGAAATGACATATAGAAATAGGAGGGTAGTGGGGTGAAAAGGAAAGGAAAAATGGAAACGAGAGAGAAGACAGTAATACAGATATATACAATTGAGTGTTACGACAAGGATAGAGGGGGAGAGGGAAGTTAATCGAAAGAGGCTGTAATTGTATTATAACAAATTTATGTAAAAGATAGATTTCAATGCTTGATAGAAATTTAGATGTTTAAAAATATGATGATTGTTATATATATATATATGATGATTGTTATATATATATATATATATATATATATATATATATATTATTCCAGGATCATTTTCCATCTTATTCAAGATAATCTTCACCCTCTAGTCTTTTAAACTTCTGTCTTGGAGTGACAATGTGCCCCGTAGGTTTCACGTGCGCTTCGAATTTCAAGTCTTTTTCCACTGCTCTTCGGACTGTCATGGTTGAAACTCTTCTCTCGCGTGCTAAACGTCTTATCGATTAAATTGGATCTTTTCTGAAGAAACTGAATGAGAGGTCTGAGATCATGGCCAAATGTAGTCACACAAGAAAGTTAACCATGGGGCTATAAGAACCCGGATGAACTTAGAAAAATTATTTTTTTCTTTTTTTCACCTCCTCTTCATTTCTTCCACTCCAACTCCCCTCATTATTTCCGGTGCCGCACTAATGTATTTAAGTTCTTTTGTTGTTTTTGTTTGATTTGCTGAATAAACCACCTGAGGAGATCTTGGCAATCGAAACCGCGGTAGTGTTCCGGTTAAGCTTTTATCTTTTAAAGATATTTAATCGCTCTAAAGATTTTATTTTTCATACTTGAAATTGAGCACTTTTTTAACGTGTACGTTTTTAACAAATATTTTAGTATCTGTTTCTTTCGGTCTATATTTGGCTTATGTCTGCCAGTTGAGCTCTATAATTGTATCTACAACACTATTTTGTCTCTTTGGATCCCCCTTACACATAAAATATATAAAAATTGATCTTAATGAAGTCAAGAACAACTTTAACTTAAAAATAATTCTGTTACTAACAAGCATGAGTATATGATTATCATGGTAAAAAAGCAGAGTAATTTTATATAGAATGAAATGAAGGCCTTTTTTGCTTTAAACGATATTGCAAAATGTGGTAGTCGTATTTATATACCTTTGTTCAATGCCCCCGCCACCGTGCTGTGAAAGAATAGTTGGGGTTTGACAAAGACCTATCGGCATTTTAATTAAAATATCGTTTAGAAAAAGAAAGAATTTATTTCAGAAGAAATTATGAACGTATATTGGAGAGCTGAAAAAAGTAAGGAAAGTTTTTTTTTTTTTTTTATTGTCGACAAAACGCAGAAATTATATGCAACGAGACCTAGAGCGTACAGAAAGAGAGTTTCAGGGAAAGTACTTAAATTGTATAAAAAGGCTCCTGTTTCTTACGTGGAGGGTATTAACACAGAAGACAAAGAAATCTCCACAACGTTTGGCATTAGCAATAAAGTCAGGATATTGGCTGAAAAGCAAACCTTCCTGGCAGTAAAAGACCATAAAGAAGACTTCCTCAACAGCCCATCATTCTGTTTAATAAAACCGACAAAAACGGAGCTAGGTATTATAAGCTATAAAATTGTAATGTGTATCTACAAACGACTCAGTGTGGCTACGCAAGTCAACCAGAGGAAAAGCACTTCAGGCTGCATTTCCTGGTTTAATAACATTCCAAACAAAAGTAATAAAGTGTTTATCAAATATGATATTGAAGATTACTATCCATCTATAACAGAAAAGTTTATTGAAGGCTTTGATGTCTGCCAAGGACTTCGTATGTTTAAAGCCCGAACAGATTTAATTCTTCATGTATTGCCGTATATCTGTTTTATTTCATGGTGGTGAAGGATGGACTAAGAAATATAAAACGGGTAATTTTGATATCACTCAAGGATCATTCGACGGGGGGGGGTCTGAACTGATGAGAATCTACAGTCAACGATGGAATTATTCGTAACCCCATACATTTTGAATATTTTTATCCATTTCTCAGAATCTAATAATATGAGGCAGTTTTTTTTTTTTTTTTTTAAATATCTTAATAAGAACAAAAAAACGAGAATAAAACTCAATTTTCAGAACAATAGTTTAAATACAACAAATTTTGACAGGCGAATTATGCCAAACAGGAAAAGACAAAATTATTCGTACAGTATGAAAAATAGAAAAATTTGAACATTTTTCACCTTATTAATAGTCATTATCGTGGCATCTCATTTTTAGAACTTGTTGCAATCATTTTCTAAAATTATGGATGAGATTTGAACAAGTCTTTTCTGGGATTTTCTTCCATTCTTCAACATTCACACGTGCTAATTCCTGATAGTTTTTTGATGACCAACAATTTATTCAAAATTTTTTTTCCATACAGTTCCAATAGGATTCAAGTCAGGACTGACTGAAGGCCATGGCAAACCTGTAATCTTTTAATGAAGCTTCGCAGTAATTGATGTAGACCTATGTTTGGTATCATTATCTTGCTGGAAAATAAATCGCCGACCTAGATGAAGATTTATCGTTGATTGTTGTAGATTTTCATCCAGAATTTTTATAGTCTGTAGATTTCATTATTTTTCTTATTGCAGTTATTATCGACAGATTATTTTTTTTCTTTTTAAGGTAACCAATAGCAACACATAATATCCAGATAAAAACAGAATCATTAACATTTTTATTAAAAATAAGATGCAGAGTAGCTTTAACAAAGCTGAAACCCAGAAACATTATAAAGAAAGATGAAACTCCTGCTAACAATAACAAAAAAATTAAATTATTCGCACTAAAAAATTAAAACTTCTAACCTTATTGTTGATTCCGAGATGAATTCGGTCTCCAAGGAATGACAAACGCAATAATTAAATATAAGAAATAAAATGTATTTACACAATCATACAAAGAGTAATACTGTTAGTAAGTCCAGGAACGTGGTTAGTAGCAAATACAGATAGATATATACAGTCTCTAAGTAGGACTTCCTTAGAGTCTACGTGCTTGTAACTGACTTCTACAAGAGGTTACCTCACACTATCTCCGTTCGTATATTCTCTCACTATCCGACTGCCGACTACCATACGACTAGTATTTAGTCACCCCACCACCACGAGGGTATCATGTGGCACAAGGCCGGTTTAACGTGGGATCTCCGAGCCCATGGGGTCGGCCAAAAATATACCCTTTGAACCCGTATAAACGGGTTCAGGGTCGGTCTACCTCCCCGAACGAGACTACGCCCTTCGGCGTAGCCTCGTTCCGGTTCCTCCTCGCCCGGAAGCAGAGAGTACAACCGTTCAGCCGGTCATCCGACATCGACTGCCATACGACTAGTATTTAGTCACCCCCACGATGGTATCATGCGGCACAAGGCCGGTTTAACGTGGGATCTCCGAGCCCGTGAGCTCGGCCCAAAATATACCCTTTGAACCCGTATAAACGGGTTCAGGGTCGGTTTACCTCCCCGACCGAGACTACGCCCTTCGGCGTAGCCTCGTTCGGGTTCCTCCCCGCCCGGAAGCAGAGAGTTCAACCGGTCGTCCGACATCGACTGCCATACGACTAGTATTTAGTCACCCCCACGAGTGTATCATGTGGCACAAGGCCGGTTTAACGTGGGATCTCCGAGCCCGTGAGCTCGGCCAAAAATATACCCTTTGAACCCGTATAAACGGGTTCAGGGTCGGTTTACCTCCCCGACCGAGACTACGCCCTTCGGCGTAGCCTCGTTCGGGTTCCTCCCCGCCCGGAAGCAGAGAGTTCAACCGGTCGTCCGACATCGACTGCCATACGACAATATTTATTTTGTAAGAATACAAAATTGTGGCACGAGGCCGAAAAGGGGAGGGGTAGAGGCTGGTCAACACTAACTATCTTATACCTAGCTAATCTGACTCACGACCCATTCATACATTACAATTTACCCATTCACCACAAGAACTCGTCCATCACCAAACAATCCTTCAATTACCATAATACCACATCCTCTCCAGGGGAACCTACCAAAACGCGCCCCACACCATAAAAATTTGATGATGAAATACAAGCTATACATTAAAATTCTAATAATGATAGAATGAGAGGGGAGGGAGATGAACCCACAAATAACTAAAAAGTAACACAAATGCAAACTAAACATAATATATGTTAGTAGGGGACCGTCCAACCCTCAAAATTTAGAGGCCGCTGTATTCTGCCCAATGGACAAAATCAAGAGGCAACTCTCGCTAAGGGAGTGGGAAAAAAGGATAAAATATTATGCGGGAATGGGAAAATATAAAGCTGACCCAGTCGAGATAAAAGGAGGCCAAAACAAACTGGGGAGGTTGGGAATCTCGACTTGGATCATAACCAAAGAGTAGCCGGGTTACAGGCCAGGAACAACACATACTCACATTAACTAGGTACACTTAAGCTTGTCTAACCTAACCAAGGGGAGGGTTCCGCAGGAAGCCACCCCGATGTGCAATAGGTTGACCTAGAAGAGAAAATCAAGGCTAGCCCCGGTCACACGAACCAAGCTCGCCTCTTTTACCCACCTTTCGCCAAAGACTGTCGAATGCAATCGTTTTCTATCAGATCTAATCTTCATCTTGAGCTGATGCTCAAAGAATTGGATTAGATGCTGATGAGAAAGACGGTTGCCTCGCAAGACTTCCTCCTTTCGCGTCGTCCAGATCACCATTCGAGCCGTGGCCAGCAGCGTCAGAAACACCATTCGTTTCACCCCGGAATACGGGGGCGACACATTGTCACACGCGTATGCGCGATCAATGGACACAAGCTGTTCGGGAGCGAGACGAGCCGTCAGCTCGCCGACATGGTCCCATAAGGGGCGGACCCGGGGGCAATGGTAGAAGGCGTGCGAAGCCGTTTCCTCTAAGCCAAGACCACACCGTTCACAGTCTGGCAAATCCGCCAAACCCCATATGAAAGCCTTGTCGTTGAGAGGCAGCCGATTCCGAGCCAATCGCCAGGTAAGCGAAAAATCGACTGCCATACGACTACCAACACGGACTGTAACTCTGGGTATTTAACGGCAGCAGTGCAGGTACACTTGGTAGAGTCCACTTAGATGAAAAAGGGGTGGACCCCATAACACTTATCAACAACAACAACAACTCACCTGAAAGATTCAAATTACAGAGAAGCAGTATTATATATCAATTCGTATATCCCTTAATGAACTGTGCTCCTGATCAAACTAAAATTCATCAATACTTACTTTGAACATGTCTAACGCGAACATTTGCTTTACATCTCTCTAACAATACATTAATTAGGTCTCATTTAAACACACACGGAGGTATATCAACCTCCATGCACATGCACGTAGAAAATACAACTATAATAGCCTCATTCACATGTAAAGAATGCTAAAATTAATCGCAGTATTAACAATAAAAAAGAAAAAGCCAACTATCGATAACATCACATATGGACATGCCGTAATGTGCTGACCGTGTTCAGAAAATTTTAAAAAATCGTATAACTCTAGATGCATACATAAAAACAAACAATTCATTTTTTAAAAGGAAAAATAAAATCTTCCTTGATAATGGCTAAAACAATCGCCGAAAGCGCTCGGATATATATTGGACATTTGGACAATTCGTACATACTGAAAGTCCAAAAATTATAGGTATTATACGAACACAGGAAAAGTTAAATAAAAACCTAACTGCAATAACTTGTCAGTCGTTTTTAAAGATAACTTTTATAAAAGAGTTATTTCTGCCCAAACTCACAATTATATGTGTTTGCGTGTGTGTGTGTATGTGTGTGATGGTTCATTAAAATGTGTGTTTCTGTTACACTCATACATTCTCGAAAACAGAATTCCCAACACTTCCCGATATCTACAAAAACTCACTGGGCAAGTTTTTGCACATGAGAAATCTACTTAGAGTACACGAGGCCATATCAATTATATTTAAAAGATGTGCTACTATCCTCTCATAATAACAATTCTTTCCACCACCGCCTTCTTATTTCCATTTCTGTTCGACTCTTTTTTTCCCTCCTTCAAACTTTCTCGTTTTCCTGAAACCACTCAAACGATTACCGGAGAGCAAATAGAATTTTGGCGCCGGCTAACCCTTCAAAATGAACATTTACGCCTATTGGAGCAGACGAAGTGTGAACTTAAACTTGAGAAGATACCACGAAGCTGACTTCAAATATTCGTCTGTCATTCAGGTATTCATACTGCGTTCGATTTTCTTTGATGACCGCGATGAAGAATAAATTCATTACAGAAATGTTGTGTTACAATGTTCATTGGAAATTAAATCTATTTGTTATTTTTATTTCTGTCATTGGTTTTCTGTACAAAAGAAAAAAACAAACAATGATATGAGAGAAACAAAGAATATTTAAAAAAAAAAAACTTTTCCGAGTATTTACAAACATCTATAGCTTTAATAGATTTTCTATTAATTATTTAAACCAGATTACATTTATTTGTTCTGCTCTTTGTCTGACTGTCTTCAAGGTGTATTTTAGAATAGGCACATTTCAAATTGTTTTGAATACACTCCTTACCGGGCAAATCAGATGCGAGAGCTGGTTTGGTTTGGTTTGGTCTATTTTGTTTTACGGCATATCAACAACTCAATGGGGTATTCAAGATTTTTAGGATATGCTTGTATGAATAGAATATGTAATATTTGTAAGAAATCAGTTTGTAGATCAGGATTCATTGACGTATTTTTGTAAAGAGGTAATGACGTGAGGAATAACTATTAGGTTGGTGCAAAAATAATGTCGTTTTCTGACATAGTAACAAATGTGAGAAAACAACATTATTTTTGCACCAACCTAATACAACGATATACAGTGAATCTCATTGTGTGATTATCTTCTTTTATCAGTTGGATTTGTAAAACAAATATGTTCATTTTCTGTTGTAGCATACCTACGGGCGATAACGGGTATGTTCCCATTCACATTAATACAGTAGTAAATACTGTATGTTGGTCTGTAGTTGGAGATTTTTTTTTTTTTTTTTTTTTTGAAAATTTAGTGCTTTTGTTACTAATATTGCAATTTAAGAATTGTTTTGTTGTAGGGGTTTATCAGTAAACGTGGCATGAACTAAATATTACAATAAGTAATGTCTCAGTTGTTATCCCGAAAATTTGCACGTCGGATCAGTTGTTTTAAATCAAATATAGTGGTGCAGTTCAATTTATATTACAATTAATCATTAATACAAAAAGTAAATTAGATGAATTTTCCCAAAAACAAAATATTTTCCATGCCTGATGATGACTGGATGAACCGTCGGAAGTACTTGCATATTTCAGGAAGACCTAATACAGTTTATAATTTTAAAAAACAGGGATCCTAACATTCATCGAGTGGTTAGCGAAGGAATTTCGACATCTTATATCATTAACTTTACTAATTTACTTTTTGAATCAATGATTCACACACACACACACACACACACACACACACATATATATGTGTGTGTGTGCGCACGCGTGCGCACACACACACACACAGTGTGACAAAAATACCTGACACATAATGGTAAGATATTAACTAGATAAAGATACCATTATACCTAATGTCTTGCTATTGTGTAGAAGGTATTGCTACCGCAACATATATATGCATATATATATATATATATATATATATATATATATATATAGAGAGAGAGAGAGAGAGAGAGAGAGAGTTAGATATGTGTTTGGGCGCACGCATGCATATTTACAAATTAATTGTTTTTGAATTGCACACTTCTGGAACTTCATTTCTGAATCCTACATTCGTATAAGAGAACCTTTTAGTATCTCTTGGTGCTGTTAATTGCTCTTCATATTTGACTGTTTAAGATGCATTTTTTCATATTAGTAGGAGTGTTTATTCCGAGCTGGAATTCGAGTGAGCGTCTTTCTTTAAAAAAAAACAAAACTTTCAACACATTATTAGTGAGAGAGTGTTGTTTAATATACAGGGCCTCTCTTATAGCGAGATATTTCCGGTAATGTGATTTATATAGAATTATAGTGTTTTCGATCAGAAAATTGTTTTAATATAGGTAATTTTAATTCCTAAACGTGGTTGTCTTAAAAATAAATAGATCCATAAATAGCATGACTGATTATTTCTTTTGACGAAACAGAATATATATATATATATATATATATATATATATATATATATATATATGGACAAGAATGTGGTTATGTTTATCTATTGCATAGGGTTGTTTCCAAAATATATCTTTATATATTTTAAATAATCCCAATACGTTAAATTAAACACCCCTTGCTCTACGGTACGATTAAATCCTGCCCACCCGTAGGGAAAACCGTCATTAGAGCTGACTTGCTTTGGACCTCTCGGCCAAGGCGTCCGTCGGTGTGTATGTAAATCTTTACAGATAGATATTTCTCTGACTGTCGAAACAGACATATTTGCTCAATTTCGTTTCGTAACGCAATCAAAGCAATTTCTGCAGAAAGGGGCCGATTATTTTTTATTAATCGGACAGATTTTTTTTACTTAAACGTTATGTTTAGTGGATACTAGTATTTGAGTAGACGCTCAGTTTATTTATTAAACAGTATATTTATTTATTTTTGTCTACCGGCCTGAATATTCGAAAAATCTTATTAGAGGAAAATGTGAATTCGCTTTCAAATTTGCTCGACCATCGACACATTCCATGCCCAAGAGGTTCGAAACACGTCAGTTCTAATTCAACAACTGGTATAGGGGAAGAACACACACACACAGATATATATATATATATATATATATATATATATATATATATATATATATATATATATATACATACATATATACACACAGTTAATTGTCAGCCAAGAGACGGTCTAACATTCATTATCGGCGCTGCAGTATTTTTTTTTAATAATAATGACTTAGTGATAAAGTCTTATAAATTAACTCATAGCTGGTGGCGGAATAGTTGGATTTATACCTTTCCCAAAGATATTTATACGTAAGTAAATATAACAAACCTAATGGGAATGGGAATTGGAACTCGACTCTTTGATCAGCAATTCCGAAACATTATCTATTACACCATCCGCATATCCAAGCTTACGCAAACCGTTGTTCCCAATCGGTCACTATCTATCTACTAACAAGGCACGATGTTGATCAATTTCGGTGATCGTACGCGAACCGGTGTTACAACGTGATGTGGCCGATACAAAATCAGGCGTTCGTATGGATGTAAGAGGACGAAGAAATTTCATATTATGACAGTATAGATAAAGGTTGGCCTTAAATTTGAAGAATTTAAGATTTTAATGATCAGGAAAGTATTCCCTCGAGAGCCTGTTCCACAAAGTAACGTTTACTTGGAAAAAGCTGTTAGTGAGAAACTTCATTCTTAGAAATACGGACAGAATGTGGATGGTTGTGTGTATAGACTGGCGCGGTTTAGCTATACAGCAAGAAATTGTTCGAACAATTGAATGCAGCCCTTAAAAGCATTTTCCGTATTGTAGTTTCATGGTCATTTTCGGATTAATCTTCCTCTATTGTAATTTGATTTTATGAATTTAAGCGCAGTACTAGATTGTCACCGCAGTTTCATCAGTTTACAGTTGAATTGGTTGGATACAATCATCAGTTCCATGCTAATAGTTTCTTCCCCATAATTCTCACTTCTTGTACTTTTTTCTTACTTTCCAGTCAACTTTGAACTTCAAAAATGTAAACGCAATGTTAATCGTTATCTACTGCCCTCTTCTCTAATTATTAGTCTTAATAATGATTCCCTTTTTATCATATTCTTTAACGCTCAGTAAACCCTTGAGTCTCAGTGGCTTTATTTCCTCCTTTGGGTGAAATAATAATAATAATAATAATAATAATAATAATAATAATATATATATATATATATATATATATATATATATATATATATATATATATATTATCATCGCTTGAACCAGCTTCTAATGCTCCAGTTGGAGCGGCTTGGTGAGAGTAGTCGTGGCTCCAGGGGGCTCAGTCCTATGGTTAGAGAGAATCCCAGTTGAGTTCCACCACGGTATATGGGAGTGAGCGGCGCTACATTGAGCATGATTTGCAATCTCTTCGTCACCGAGGCCCGGTGGAGCAGTTGGTATGGTGTTCGCCAACCTAACCGTCGGGCTTTCGATTCCCTCGGTAGTGGATGCGCACTGCTGATGAGTCCCAAATATAGGACGAAACGCCCGTCCAGTGCTTTCTGCATTCTGTTGAGGTTTCTATCAGACTCGATGAATCAATTAATATATATATATTAGTTAGTCAAATTAAAAAATAGACAAGCTTAAGGGTTCCTAGATTGTATTTTATTTGTCCAGGAATGCTATTTTTCCTGGTTCCTCAGATCATATTTCCAAGCATAAATTATATATATATATATATATATATATATATATATATATATATATATTTATATGCATGCGCGTGGGTGTGTTTAATCGCAGGCTGAAAAAATACTTTTGATGATTCGGATTTGTATCTACCAGCTTGAGGCAACAAATATTTCACGAAAACTGTTTGATTCACAGACTAAATCCATGATTCATTGCCAGCTGAAAAATTGTTGGCCTGTTTGATTATGTGGTCGACATGTTTTATGTATATTCTCATGAGAGAAATCTTCCAGTATTTGTATCCGTCTATCATAAATGATCTAAGCTGACTTGTTATTTCTCAGTCGCACAGGCGGACGTTATTAAGAAATAGCTACACGTATGTCCTTAACAAATCTTTATATATTTCTCTATGCATTTGGATAGCGTTAGAATATTCCTACAAGAATGTGAATGCATACATAAACCAATGAAAGAATTCAAATCGAAATACTTGTGAGTTTTTTTTTAAGACCTCTTTTCTTTATCCAGCAATCTAAAGTAACAATAAATATTTAATTAATCTCCAAATACTTTGTAGGATGTTGCTTTTTCTCTTGTTGTGTATAATTTCAGACGCTTTGTGTATTTTACCAGCCTCTAATATTCACCATTATCAATCACTCTTACCATAATATGTGCTAGAAACATGTTCGATCTTACGTATCACACACACTTTGAGAAGCCCATTTTTCTGGCCTAAACGATATAATATATCGGGACTGTTGCTATGGCACCGGAGCTAAAATTCGCAAAATGAAACTGCTTGGCGTAGATTGACCTTAAACTCTGTTGCACATACACAGAGTTAAAACGTTCACGATCATTTCCGTTGTTTGTAGCAGTGCTTGGTAGGAAAGTGTGTAGAGTGTAGTCGTCTTACTACATGACAAAGATTCTATCAGTGATCATGGCTTGTGCAGCAGTTTTTGCTCAAGGACGATATTACCCAGCACTCGCCCCTTGTGATATTTCCCTCTTAAAAAATCAAATTCCACTTGAATATACTTGAGAATACGATGAGGCAGCTGCTCACTATCACAAAAACAACGGTTCCATGCATGATTCCATCAGTGGTAACAACGCTGGATAAAGTGTGTAGCTTCAGAAGTGGACTGCGTGGAAAGAGATTAAATGCCGAATTGATATGTGTTGTAGTTTCCTTTGTATAACATATATTCCTAATAATTTTGACCAGAAGGCATACATTATTATTATTATTATTATTATTAATATTATTATTATTCAAGCGGTGCTGTGCAAGATTTTGCTAGGTTTCTATTTAGATTATTTACAAGATCGTGCTGAAATATTCCAGGCCTCACCAAGAAGAGATCGCAAAAATAAAGCGATGAAGAATCACATCACAAGGGAATAGATGATAGAAAAAAAAAACCTCTGACGTCCGCGATCAAAGAGTTTCATTTTTAGATGTTAGGAATTAGGCAATAATCATAGATCCCTCTTTCTTAATTATCTGTGAATTTCCATACGTTTTGAAGAAATATATTTTAATGGTTTCCGGTTGCATTATTCATCGTTGTTAATTAAGTGTAGTCTTACTAAGTTGGCTTCCACGCAATAGCAGAAGGAGAAAGTCATTGATTTACACCTATCCTAAATATGTACGTTTAATTTGAACACAACGAACACTATAGAAATTTAAAATCGACTCGATGATTCGATTTTCTAAAACTGTTACACTGTTTTGCGTTGTGTGTCGTCTCTAGATTCCCATGCTACTGCATAAAACAGTATCAACGAAAATGATCATTTCTTTCTGTCATTAATTTATTAGGAGAGATCGGTGACAGCCTGAATTCCAAGAAGCACTTGGAGAAAAGACGTCGAAGGAACGCATGCCTCACGTTGGCTCAGCTTCCCTGCGCAGGTGGTCTTAGCGGGTCGCTAACATGGATGTGGAAGGCGTATGGACGCTTCAGAATTCTTGCGGCCCTCTCTTGAATGTGCGCCGTTTAGGATTTGTGCCAGACTAAAGCAATCAATCACTGTCAGAATGCCCCACCCACGAAGCATTCCGTCTAATCGCTAACCTTTCTGGCTCTGCACTTCACATTGTGTAACATTACCTCCCACTTTTTTTAAAAAAAATACATAGTAATATTATTGTAACATACGAAAAGATTACTGAATAAGAAGAACCAAAACGAAGGCAAAAAATCCCCGTAGACTCCGTATACTCGGTGTCGGGTAGATATCTGCATACCCCAGACGACAATCTGCCCTTCGGCAAAGCCTCGTCTGGGTACCTCTCTGCCCGGAGGCAGAGAGTTTGACAAGCACACAGTGCAAGACCACAGTGAAGATATTCCCCTACCGCCCCACGCGGTCGGATGCAGAACAAGGCCAAGTTTATTGTGGGGTACCGAGCCCGGAAGCCCGGTCAAAAATTCCCCGTAGACCCCGTACAAACGGGGTCGGTTATCTGTCAACCAACCCAGACGAGAATCTGCCCTTCGGCATAGCCTCGTCTGGGTTCCTCTCTGCCTCCGGGCAGAGAGTTTGACAAGCACACTGTGGAAGACAACAGTGAATCAACATACATATATATTCCACTGTATTTATAAGAACTGGGACATAGCCATTATCGTCCATGGGTACGGTATAACAAATATGCATTTTAAATCATTGTAAATTGTGAATTCTTCATCCATCTCTTGCTATGCCTACAGAATCAGCGCCATATACAAAAAAAGAAATATTAATCAATATGACGAAACAAACATCCAGGCATTTTGTATAACAGCGTATAAACTTTTAGAGAAAACACTCACATAAATCCATATGGTGTAAACGCCACCTCCGGATTCTATCGAGTGTTGACATCCTCACTATGTCACAAAATTGATTCCTTGGGGTTCATTCCATGCAACTTATTTTAATGGCGTATCATTCTTTTTGACGCTTGTTGCAGGAACGCAAAATACATTTGTGGCTGTTACATATTTCTTTTCTTTTTATTCTTTGTTTTTTGTTTGGTTTTAACAGTCACGAGCATCTGGTTAATGTATAAATCACATGATCTATCACTATCATCAGCTTTTTTTTATATAAATTATCGCGTATCATCCAATGAAATCTTTCAATATTATCATCGCTTTGTGGGTAGTAGAATTATATCGTCTCGTGTTGTTTATTTAAACTATCTAGCGTCTCTTCCATAACTTTATTAACATTCTCTGTACAGTTACTACTTGAAGAGGGGCCCTAAATCTTGGGAATATTTCCTTACTAATGAGTTTGGTAATCGTGTGAGTCTTCTTATTTGGAACAGAAAAGGCTTCGGGCCAGCTCGAGTACATATCAATGGAAATTATTATGTACTGGTTTCCGGAAATATCTTGCGCTATCTTAGCGAGAGGAAAAGGCGGCATATCGTATTCCTTCATACGAGGTTAGAGCTCTCTCAAATACCCGTTTGACCCTACAAATTTCACATCTCGAAACAGACATGGCCAGAAATATCGCTTGGAACGTCTTCTCCGTTGCCATATGGCCATTATCATCATGGTACAGCACGTAGGGAGGGTCTTCCTATAATGTGATGTAAAGCCTAGCTATCGGTTCGGGGTCTGCTTGAGATAAATATTGCACAACTTCGAACAACAGAATCGACTTTTGTTCTGCCACTTACTAAACTTACACTTTTGAATTCTGCGTCTGATTTCTATGTCTATGTCAGGTAATGTGGGCCTTTCTCTTGGGAAGTGGTATAAATCTTCTCTGTAAGGAGCAAAGTATCGGAGCTCGAAATTATTCGAATTAATAGCGCTATCCTCATATGTCCTATCGTCTTCGCCGTCTAGCTTTATTAAATAATCTCTAGGTGCATCTATCAAGCGTGACATTAAGTCAGCGCACACGTTATCCCTACCTCGTAAGTACTTTGTTTCACAGTTGTAGCCTTCTATACTAAAATCCCATCACTGGATTGCAAGGCGTAATGGATGGCATACACTTCTATTTTTAATAACTGACCACGTTCTCTCCTTATCACATTTTTGAGAAATAGGAATATACAGTTTTTTTACATTTTCTTTTCAGTACTTCATCATATATTCGCTGCTTTAATCAAACTCTCATCTCTAAATCTGATGCATACATATAAAGTTTATATTCTTTGTTAGGATCTGGGTACGCTAGCATCACCGATTCGGACATCATGTCTAGAGAATTCTGGAATAAATATTCTCTAGTTATAGGACATAACGATGAATTCGCGAACCTGGCTGACAGTGATGGTGTGGCTACGGAGAGTATAGATTTTGCTTTATCAGTATCTGAATTGAATTCCCGTAGGTTTTTTTTCTTTTTATGTGTCTTGTCCTTTCAGGACGTAGGCGATCGTGACTCTCCACTTCCCCCTATCCCTTGTGGCTCTCAATAAGATTCGTGCCTCTGCCAACTGCCCATGACCACGTTCTTCCATCCACTTGCTTAAGCCCGCTATGTGTTGTTTTCCCTTGTCTCCCTTTCCCTCTATTCTATCTGTGAGTATCAGATTCTCCAGGCATTCCTTTATCATTAAGTGTCCCAGAAATTTCATCTGCCTCTTCCTTATGTTAAGTATAAGTTTCCTTCTTGATGCATCCTCTCTAAGGCCTCATCGTAGCTCACACCCTCGGTCCATAATATCCTTAGAATCCTTCTGTAAAACCACATCTCCACTGCCTCCAGTCTCTTATTCATCTTCGAGGAGACGGTTAAACATTCGTTGCCGTATAGGAAGACAGATGTCACGTAGCAGCTCAGTACTCTTTTCTTTGTCACCAAAGAAATCCTCCTCAACACTTGGAATGCATCATTGGCGATCTCAATCCAAAATAAACGCTTGCTGTCAGTATAGGGTCTTGATTATTCGAATATCTTTCCTGGATATATCAAGGTTGCCGAGAAATTCCAGGAGATCTTTGTGGCGTACTTTGTCGAAATTTATGCAGTCTATAAAACATAGATACACGTCTTTCTGCAGTTGTAATGCTCTTTCTAATAACATTCTAATCATGGATATCACATTTCTTGTTCTGGTATCTTTAACGAACCCACACTCTTCTTGTCCTATCTCTGACCCGATTCTGCTACGCGCTCTATTCATCAGAATAGGGATGATGAGTTTTGTTATGTGGATCATTACGTTGATTGTTCGGTGGAGTTCACATTCGTTTGCGCCTGGTTTCTTAGTGCAATGAAAATGGATTTGCTTAGATCTTCCAGTATGTCCCCACTGTTGTAGATTTCATTTATTATTTCTGTGATCTTGTCTATGCCAAAGTCATCTAAGGCTGTCAGCATTTTCGTTACAATTCTGTCTGGCCCTTCCGCTTTGTTTCTGTTCAATTTGGCCAGTGCAGCTTCTACTTCGGTTTTTAGAATTTCAGGTCTGTCGGTAGGTCTGTGTACTGATGGTTGTTCTCTTTCATCGTGGAAGACTCCAATGTACTCGTTCCAGCGTTGAAGAATTTTTCCTTCACTAATATGACTGTCCCGTCCTTTGATTTTAAGCAGTCTGTTGACGAGAGTGTTTCCCGTCCTGTTATTTGTCTTATGTGTTTGAGCATATCTCCTTTGTTGGTGGTACTTAATTCTCTACATTTTCTCCTTATTTCAATGTGTAATTTTCGGTATTCTGTTCCGAATCATCGCAGAGTATTCTGTCTGCTTTCTGTCAAGAATGTCCTCAGTCATCCATTCATTATTTTTTCTTTTTCGTCCATTCTCTTTTGGGATGATCTCGTTTTCTGATGTCACTAATGCGTCTCTTAGTGAGTCCCATTTCAAGTTTCCATTGGGTCCCTCGTATATTCTTTTCACTTTCTCCGTATATTTTTCTTTTAGGTACGCATCACTCATGAGTTTGATATATTGCGTCAGGCTTATTCCGTTTCCGTAATTTCCCTCTTAGCTTACATATAACAGGGCGATGATCGCTCCTGCAGTCGGCAATTGGGTAGCTTTTGCAGCGAATATTTGCATTCTTGAATTTTTTTATAGTTATGTAGTCTATTTGGATTTTAGTGTCACCTCCTGGGATCCTCCTTGTCCATAATCGTCTTGGATGATCTTGGCACCATGTGTTAGCTATTACTTGGTCCTTGGCCGTGCACCATTGAATTCATTTTTCTCCAAGTTCGTTGCGGGTACCTAGTCCGAATTTTCCTGCCCTTTCGATGCTTATTTTCGCGTTTAAGTCTCCCATAATAATGATGACATCCTGTTATTTGCAAAGAGCCTTGGCATTGTCATGTTTTTAGTAGAAATCTTCGGTTTTTTCTTCATTATTTTGCGCTGTCGGAGCGTTTCAAAACATGCCACTAATGAAACCTCTCATCCAAATATTAATTCTCTTATGTATACCATCGGTATCTGTTTTTTGAAGAAGAGCTGTGGAAATATTAATGGCCGTGTGGAGGCAGTAATTGAGAAACAATATGGATATATCGAATAAAGTGTTTCTTTCGGTTTGTATTTGAATGCTGAAACCATTCGTATTTCTTTAAATAAACTAATTAATCAACTATAAGGCTTTTTTTTATTTCAGTACCAAAATTATGCAAGTTTTGCCTCCCCACCCTATAAACCAGACAAAACTGGAGTTAAAATCTTAAGTACAGTGCCTCTAACTTTTTAAGGAATTACATTTAGATGGTTTTAACTTCATATTGTTTTTCCTTAAGCAGTTGAATACCATCTGAATCTGTTCTAAATGATGTTCCACGGCATCAGAAAATACTAATATGTCGTCCATAGCAGAGCAAGCCGTTCCTGTCCGTGTAAAACGGTGGGCATTACTTCCTGAATACACCGGGTGTATTCTCCAGTCCAAATGACATAACGGTAAAGTGGAATAAACTCCGATGACACGTGAACGCAGTCTTTTTCTTTGCCTTCCTGTAGGCCTATCTGCCAGTATCTAGATTATAAGTAATTGAGTAACTAGCTGAGCGTAAAAATACTAATATATCATCACTAACCTGAAGTTGATGTCCATTGCTCTTAGTAATTTCATTAATAGACCAAAAATCTACACAGAATCTCTTGCTACCGTCCTTCTTTACTAGCACCACTGGGAAACACCAAGGGCATCTAGATCTCTCTATAAACTCTTCAGCTAGTATTTCCTCTAAAGCCTCATATACTAGTTTCTTCGTGCGATGGGGTATGCAATGTGTGGTATTTTGGTAAATGTTGGATTGGGTGTAGAAAGACAAATCTTGTGGTGATTGAGTCAGTTGTTAGTGAATATGTTGTGAATCAGACTAACTCGGTTTAGAATAGAGAGTGAGACCAGCCTTTCCCAACTTTCCCTATAAACTTGTGCCATTTTACATTTAAATAAACATATCTCCGTTTACGAATAATAATTGCATCAACTGCAATAGATGTGAATACATTCCAATGAAAGAGTAGTCATAAAGGTCGAGCTTTTGTTTTCAGAAGAGGCACATGCCTATAACTGGATTCGAAATAGAAAATCTAATTAAGGGCACAATCTCGTTATCGCAATACTTTCTCTGGAAACTTTTATTTCAATGTCAATCTAGAATTGACACTTTATTTATTTTTTGATATTCTCCTTGCAATCTTCTTTGCAGTATAAGGATAGAGAAGGCGCTTATCTCCCTGAGGTGGAGATAAGTCCCATGGGTCACATGACGGCTGCTTCGTGACTTCACGACATACAGTGACCAAAACGGCAGTCATTTTTTATTTCGTGAACAGCAACAAAATTTTGGTCCAGGCAAAGGCTAAATCTGCTTCCCACAGCAGCTTACAATCACATGGTGCCCTTTCCTTTTGGGACGTAGATGAATCCTACCCGCTTAAAACTGGAGTCCCATAAATGGCTTCTCCGGGTGAGAGGTATCTCAAAATTATATCTAAAATCGTTTCATATTGTTTCTCCTTATACATTGCTTTACTGTGTAGATACATATGAGAAAGAAAGTATTGCGACTGCTCTGTCGATCCCAGTTTTCTAAAGGTTAACTTGAAATACTAATTCTTTATAAAAAATATTTTAGCCAAGTTTAAATTTATCGCAATCTTCATTATAATATTTATATCTATGTTGTTAACATTTGTGTTAGCACAATTTTATATACGTATTCATTTTTTGTATATAGAATTTATGTTTTTAAATGGATTTATTTCAGTGCTCTTTATCCATATTATTTGGCATAAATTGGCTTACGTACATTCAGTATATATTCTAAATTAAATTTGAATTTCCATGAAAATACTTTTAAGTCGTCTTCGAATCTCTAAAATTCTATCACATTTTCAGTTCAATCCTGATTCTCATTTTCCTGTAATTATTCTAAACTTTTATATAGTATATATATATATATATATATATATATATATATATATATATATATATATATATATAGATAGATAGATAGATAGATAGATAGATAGGGAGGAAGAGACTGAGATAGATAGATAGATAGATAGATAGATAGATATAGTCATACTTTGGTAGGGAATCTTAAATTTGTATGTTATTTAGCTACTAGCATTTTATTGGTTACTGGTAACGCACTTTATTTAAATATAGTCAATTTTAATTCCAAAACGTGGTTGTCTTAAAAATAAATAAATCCATAAGTACCATGACTGGTTATTTATTTCTTTTGAAGAAATAGAATGTTTTATATATATATATATATATATATATATATATATATATATATATATATATATATATATATATATATACGCACTCACGCACACAAACACACTCATATATATATATATATATATATGCATGTATGTATGTATATATCAGTGTGACTTGTGAGTGTGTAGATATGTCGGTATATCTTTTTTATGTCCGAAATAGTTAAGTATTTTCACTGGAAGCACTTGTTAGTATTTAATCCCAGAGAAAAAAATAAAATATATTCATGAAGTTTTTTCAAACACGTTCACGTTCCTGAAATTTAGCAACACACTTACAAGTATAGACATCTTATTTAATCTCAAAATTCATCGCTTTTGTATGTATATAACTTAATTATGAATAATTCACGGTTTGACACCAAAATGACTTTTTTTTCTAGGCTATATTTACTTTTCGGTTTTATTTGAGTAACATAGGAGAGGGAAGACCTTCATCACCAACCAGAATGGATGCGACACGTTAGCTTATCGTGTCTGGAAATTCTTGGTTATCATGGAGAGTCATCGTCTCCACTGCTGGTCCTGTGGTGCTACGGGATTAACCCGGCTTCAACGACATAATTAACGACACCAAAAGAAGCAATGAGTCCAGAAATTTTCGACCAGGCCCCTAGTGGCGTCAGTGAGTGGAGAGAAGCTTTGTGGTGATAGATCGAAGACTGCAACCCCTCTTCCCAAGTAGAATGTCCCAAAAATAAAGTTACATCACCAAAGAAGCCACCCAAGCAATAAAAGCAAAAGGTAGCAAAAACAACAAGGGGTCAAAGCAACAGCAGCAAAAGCAGCAGAAACGGCTTGAACAGCAGCTGTATCGGCAGGACCGGCCGGAGAATCGAGTGGAGTGGCAGTTGCAACAGCGTGTACAGCAACATCAGCCACAAAAAACAGCACCTACAACCACAGCAGGTACAAAAGAAGCAACAACAATATCTTGAGCTTAAAGTATTATCAAAGCATTTGTTTTAAAAGGGGAAAGAAGAAAGAATAGAAGAAAGAAGGAAAAATTAGCAGAAGAGAAAAGAAATCTGGTCAAGACAGAGCGGAGAAACCCAATCAGCCCTTGCTTCTCCAACAAGAACGGATCAGCGTGATCGGAAACGAAAAACAAAGGGCCTTCCTTCTTTCACTTCTACGGCTCTGTCATCTCCCTCCTCGAACCCCTAAGTAAAGATAAGATATGCTGTGAAACTCGGCAGGACTTCGAGAGGGACCTTTCCTCGCAGAGTTTAAAATGTGTTCATGCAAAATTGATATCAAGCTGGCTTGCATATATATATATATATATATATATATATATATATATATATATATATATAGCTTTATTACATTTATACATACTCAACCGCGTATATACATGTTTACCTCTTTAAATACAAGACTTCCTTTATATTTTTGTCTCCTTGGAAAGTTGCAAATACAGTGAGTGATACAAAGTTTCACCCGCATAACACATTTGACCGTTTAGGTTTCTTCTAGTAATAAATATATCCTTACTGAAGTGCTTAAGTACAGTCTATCTCTAGATATTTCCAGATCAATTCTTTCTTCAATTCTGTGGCTGTATTGCCCAAAATTTATTTTTTATGGGGGCAGCCTGGCAGTAAAAATGACAAATTTCAACGAAGCAGAATAACTGGCATCCATTGTGAATTACTCATCCTACTTTCTGTAATATTGAAAGGCAAATCACAACTAAATATGAATAAGGAAATTGCGTAACGACATTTGAATAGTCAAATCAATTTTTTATGCAGTAAATTATTTAAGACATGATGTGCGATTTGAACACTTGAGATTAGAGTATCATATTGATTAGAAACTTGAATAGAGTAATGTAAAATGTATAATTATATCTACTGAAAAAAATATCTGTCGATAAAAATATTAGGTTGGTGCAAAAATAATTTCGTTTTCTAACATATGTTACTATGTGAGAAAACGAAATTATTTTTGCACCAACCTAATATTTACTAATCCTTTTCAAAAGCTAAGAAGAGAAATGGATTTAATAATACACAGCCACATTTCTACAGGTACCTGAGATTTTAAAACAATTGTTACAAAATATTTTTGTTAATAGAACTCCAACACTGCGTAATATAAACTCACTAATTTGTTAAGAGCTATAAAGGACAGAAAATTGGGGAGAGCCATCACTGCAAACGTACATGCGTCCACTTTTTTTTCTTTTCTTTTTTTTGAAAAAACCCCGTGCTTTATTTTTAAAGAAAAAATTGTGGAGAGCCAGAATCGCCAAAATACTGAAGACATATGGCAAATAGAAATTATGAGTCCCTAGAAGGTGGGGAAACGCGACAATATATGTAAGCAATTGCAATTGTTTGTACCAGTAATTTAAATCATTATCAAGCCAATTGATATAGCATCACAGAAGGAGGGAATAGGCGCGATGTAACCTATTTAATAGCAAATAAAGTTAACAAAGATTTCAAGAACCATCTATATATAAAAACAAAGTAAATGTTGGTCGTATTGAATGGATCTAAAGCAATGTCAGACACGGCAACAAAATTTACCTAAGGCTGGCTTCCGTGGTAAGACGACCAAGGAAAATGTTATAAATCAAAGCTAAAACTTCAGTACTTCTACTTTAATCTCAGTTGCATCATGACAAATATTCAAGATTGCCGTGATAAAAAAAGAAGAGTTTATTCTTATTTCCGAACACCTAACAGCCTTACCAACAAAATAGAATGGATTTCCAAGAAGACGATAAAGTAAAATTTTGTCAACATCAGCCGATAACATTTCTGACGATAATGTTAATGTTTAAAAGTGACCAAGCCATAACTTTTGAGTGTGCACCATATATATATATATATATATATATATATATATATATATATATATATATATATATATATATATATATATATATATATTGTCAACAAGAAAGGTTCGCAATACTAACATTTCCAAACTGAAATTGACCTGCTGTATGCATACTAAAAAGTTTCTTGTTTGTCAGTTTATATGAAGTGTGCTGAGAAGAAAATATGTATTATTTCATTTAACCACCACAGATTTGCTATCCTCCTCCTCCTTATACTTTTTATACTTATATATATATATATATATATATATATATATATATATATTATCGTTATTATTATTACTATTATTTTAGTGACTACTCGTACTTGAAATAGATACTTCATTTTATATATTAAACAAAACCTAAAAACTAATCGGCGTATGGATTGGAGAAATCTTAAGAGAATGCTCTGACTGCGTCCAATTTTTTTTTTTTTTTTTTTTTTGTTTTGTTTGTTTGTAAAAACACCTTTTGATCTAGTGTCCTTCACCAATCGGTTAAAGTGAAATAAAAATAAAAGTAGGGCGTCTATATCAAATACGAATACGCATTCATAACAACATTTGACAAAAAAAAAACATAAAGCTAGGTAAGATGTATTAACTGACTAGTGATATAAGTCATACAAATTAATTCCTAGCGTGGAATATAAGGAACCAAACTTAAAGTGGAACTCGGCTCTCCGATTTCCAATTCCGAGCTATTATCTATTACACCACCCGCACATTCAAGTTTCACCCATCTAGGTACTGACCAGTCTATGCAAGATTACATTCTGGATTTGATTTCCTTAATAATGATTGTAGAATTTGTTTGCCCTTTAAACAAAATGAAATTAATATCAAAGCAACCCCAATAAAAAAAGTGTTGAAGGTGCTTTCTTTTTATGACTCGCTCGTGGCGACAGTACATTCTGATGTTGTCACTGCTAAAAATAATACTTTAAAAAGGAAATTTATTATTATTATTATTATTATTATTATTATTATTACTAATACTACCTTAACCAAATCTTCTACAGTAATGTAACTGTTATAACAACATCAATAATGTTGATTATTATGATTAGGATGATTGTAAGTACTTCCGGCCGCAGTAGAGAATGCTGAGAGCAAAACGGATCCAGCGGGATATTTGAATAAATCAAGGACACATGGCATAGTGGATAAAGGCGTTGGTTAAATCCAGTGACAGACCCAAAGAGTGTGAGTTCAATACCCGGTTAAAGCTGCGGAGAACTTTCAGAGGGAAAATTAGCAGGAGATAACTGATAACTGACATCCATCAAACATGGCACGTGGAACTAGAACAGTCTACCTCAGTGATCGAAATAAAGGGTTCAGTTCGAAATTCCATCCACCTGAAGAAGGTCGGAGCGTATAACGGCCGAAACGTTGTGATAAATATGCCGACAAAGATGAGGACAATAGTCCGAATAATGTAAATACTCGAATAAATAAGTTGTTAAGTTTATCACGTCACGTGTCGTATTCATGTTGTTTCGACTTATAGCTGCAGGTCTCATATAACTTAATCTTTCTACCCAGTGGAACAGTAACTGTAAGGAAAGGGATGTAAAAAATAACCATGGGTCCGCTCATTTCTTCACATCTCTATGTCAATAAACATTTTTCAGTACGTTTCCAATTCGAAACAGTGTTTTTTTTTTTTTTTCTGAAGCATCTCGGAATGAGAGTCCCACTTTTAAACAGTCATATACGTATATTTTCTTTCACAATTCCAAATGCGCCAACAACAACTATTACATTTACATTCTTTAGCAAACACAAGCGCACAATCTCATGTTTCGAATCTTGAAACTATTCTTATTTCTATTAGGTTGGTGCAAAAATAATATCGTTTTTGACGTTAAAAAATCCATAAAAAAAAACGATATTATTTTTGAACCAACCTAATACTTCATACGATGCCCCTATACCATAATGCAACATCGTTCATCTACCTTCATGACAGTAATGACGTCATGATGTCTTGCTTCAATGTCGCTGTTCATTCAAGACGTTAGTGATCATGGCTCTCCACAATTTTTGAACTTTGTAACTGTTAATAAATTTTGTCTGTTTGCTGTCTCGTCTAAACCTTGTTCTGCCATCCATGCTCGCTCGGTAGGTTATGCGTTGTTTTCCTGTGCCTTCAATCTGTCTTATTGTGTGTCAAATTTTCAAAGCATTCCTCCCTCATTATTTTTCCAAGAACTTTCGGTAAATTTATAGATTAAACCCCGGAAACCAATTGTAATGAAAATTTCCATTCTGGTTTGAAATTGCTTGATTAATTTCAAACTAACCATAAAAGTTTGCGGAAGAAAACCGTTTAGGAGTTATCGACAATTTCAGTTCCGCCCTTTTTTTACGTTTAGCCCGGCTACCATTACTGGGGTCGTTTACATACGTTTTCCTCGAGAAATAATGCGCGGAAGCTTACTTAGTTAATTTTTAATAATATTCTTATTTGTCTTGATTACTTGATTATTGCGCAATTCATGAAATTTAATTTAAAGTTCGCATATTGTGCAGTAATTGAATCTTTCGCGCATTACTAATCGAGGCAACCCTATGTAAACAAAGCCAGTAATGGCAGCCGGACTGTAACCGCGACGCGAATGAGGCCGAACTTCTAAATGGTTTTCTTCCGCAAATTTTTATTGTTATTTTCGAAATAAGCATGCAAATTTACACCAGAAAGAAAAATTTCATTGCAATTGGTTTCCGGCGCTTGATCTACAAATTTACCGACATTTCAACTTCATGTTACTGCTATTAAGTGTAGGCGTCGTTTTTGCTTCCATTTTCTCTAAAACCTTGTTTTTACTCATGTTTGGTTCATGATATTCTCAGCATATTTCTGTAAAACCACATTTCTGTAGCTTCAAGTTTTCATCTGAGAGGAGATTGTCAAGCATTCACTGCCCAATAGGAGGACTGGTAGTACGTAACAGTCGAGTTCTTTTTCCTTTATTTCTAACGAAATTTTCTTGTTTCTTAATAATTGTCTTAGCATTTGTAAGGCATCATTCGCTGTACCAATGCGCCTGTTGAAATATTTTATAGATATTTCAAGTTTAGTAATTGTTTGTTTTGGGTATCTCCATTTTAAAATTTGCATGTTGGACTATTCATTTTGCCAACAAACATGAATTCTGTTTTCTTGCAATTGCTGTTTAGTGCTTTCTTCTCGCGAGGATTTTTTTAAAAAGGCAATGTCTTCTTGCAAATTGTCTGCTTAATCATAAAGCTCGTCTGAGAATTCACGAGGTAAAATGATGTAATTTCTTCAATTACAGTATAATATTGCACCGTGAATTCTTGTAGTAGATTTGTAATTTCATTTATGCAGTTTTTTTGTTTTTTTTGTTTGTTTGTTGTTGTTTTTTTGTGTTATTTTTTTTTTTTTTTTGTTAATAATTTCACTCCAAACCAGGCGAAAATGTCCCTAAGACACAGGAACGTTACTGGGAGTCGAATAACCCGAAATAATTTAGAAAGAACCAAAACCCAGTCCCAAGCCGGAAACAAGAGATAAACCGGAACTTCTGTTCAACAGAGGACCAAAGAGGGTGAACCGGATGAGGTTCATACTAATTTCCTTTTCTTTATTACCTCCTCATCATACACTTCTTGCTTCAAGCGATGGGCGTTTACTTATTGACTATCAAGTCGCGCAAGCTCAGAGTGAGAGAACCACTCGTATATTACAGTGATTTGCCAAGCGTAGGTTAGATGTGGCTCAGAGCCGAAATTAGGGTGTCACCCAGTGAGAATCGAACTCACTACTCAGTTATAATTATTCTAGGGAGATAATTTTTCAAACCATTACACAACTTCAAGGTGCCCAATAATAAGTTAATGAATATACATATCCCTCACCGGTGTGTGTGTGTGTACAAACACACACACACACACACACACACATATATATATATATATATATATATATATATATATATATATAATTATATGTATGTATGTATGCATATATATATATATATATATATATATAATTATATGTATGTATGTATGCATATATATATATATATATATATATAATTATATGTATGTATGTATGCATATATATATATATATATATATATATATATATATATATATATATATATATATATATATATATTTGTTCCATAATCTATTTACAAAAGTCAGAATCTCGCGCCCGTAAAAGTAATTTATCCCACACATTTCTGTCTCCACTTCTGGAATATATTACGCATCACTTTAGCTGTCATTCACTGTTTTGTATCCTTAAACATTTAATAACCGTCTTAAATATGAATGAATGTATATAATTTCGTGCATGATTGAATTCAGCTACATACTTTGCTTTCGCACGCGTGTTAACGTCAGACAGCATTTTGCCAGACTGCAATCTGTTATGATGCAAAGTAACTTATAACTTTTTGGGCCGTTTGTTTCTCCCGCTACTCACATACCATCAACATCCACTTCTGGCCTTGTTGGCAAAATAAATAAAACAGGAGGTATTAATTTTGCCATTTCCCTTGTATAATAATAGCTGTGGTATATGTTCTAATTTTACAATGATATTTATATTAAAGGCACCTTCTAATAAAGTGAGATAGGATAGTGCACAAAAGAAACATATATCCTGATATCTATATTTATAGCATCACATCACTCATTATTTATATATGCACGGAGATTTATAGATTTGCGCAAGACAGGGGTGTTCAGACATTTTTCAAAGAGTCAGATTTGATGAGGGCAATATGGCATTCTTTGGATCAATAAAATTAAATGAAAATGAACTACCATATGAAAAGTTTATTGCAAATTGCATATTTTCATTTCTTCCCATGGCTGACATATAAATTTAAACAGGTCTTACCCAAATCACTCAGCCTAATTTATCTGAAACCCGTATAAGATGAAGTAAATTATGTCTGAGAAAAAGAACTTCCAGGAAGCTATAATATATCACAGGTTAAGTTTAAACATTGCGTATTATTGGTAATTAATGTTGTCTGTCAAGTTAAAAACATATGAATAGGAACATGACACCGACATTCATTTTATTAAGAAAACATAAATTAGGTGTAATCCAAATATATTTATAATTGCTTTTGACCAACACAAAACAAATTTAATTCACTAAGATTTTTAGAATTTATTGATCTCAGATGACCAAAAAACTTGCCTGCACTAATGTAAAGGGTCATAGTGAAATCAAGATTGCAGTACGTCGGCTAGGTCTGATTCAAAAGCAGTAGTCTGGTTCAAAGGCAGTGATTTAAAAAATTGGCCAGTAAAGGCCAAAGTCAGTGTCACACAACTAGAGGGCGAACACACAGTGCTGCTGCCTCCTTTTGGTAAAACATGTAATTGCATTTCTTAGGTGTGTACTTTACATAATCTGCTTGACTATTTTGGCGGTAATTGATAAATTCTTTGACAGAGGATGGGTGCCATATGCAATTTGACCACGGGCCGTAATTAGTCCGCCGGCTAATAAGAAAAGCGTTTATTTTGCTCAATATATATTTTTCAACATTTTTTATTGACTTAGTTAATCATATTATAATGTAAAAATATCAGATCAGAATTCAGGTAACAATTCTGTTTTAGACCTTTTTTTTTTATTTAACACCAAGCAAGGCGATAAATCCATTAAGACGCAAACAAATAGACTGCTGAGTGTGAATGAATCTGAGAAAAATATATTAAAGGGAAAGGACGATAAATGAAAAGGTATTATAGAGCCAGAATATGACGATTGAGGTTGCATTTAAAAGGAAGAAGCAGGTTGCGAGATTCACAAGCGTGAAGCGTGAGAGAAGAAACTGTTGGCATAGAACTTAAGCTTATATCGAACAATTTAAACTGTAAGATCCTAAGACATAGCTGTCAAACTAGCACTTCTCTTAAACTCAAGAAGTCGTGGAACCTAAGAAGAAAGATTATCAAAACAATAACTCTGAAAATATTTATAAAAGAGTTTAAAGGAAACTACGTTACTGACGTGGGAAAGTAACTGCTGTTGACCAGAAAAACTACTAATCCGTTACCCTCGAAAAGAAAAGTTAAGGCGCTGATCAGGCAGATCAGCTAAAGGTTACGGCAGATATATCAGTATGTACATGGTAGAAAAGAATAAGTAAATCACTGCCTAAAGCCGAAACAAAGGTTAAATTTCCAATCATTTACAATAAACGTGGAAGAAAGCTACGTATTATTGTTTGATTGATATTTCTTACATAAGAATGTGCGTTTGGAGGAGTATTACTATTAAGAAACATGTCAAACTATACCGTCAAATATATATATATATATATATATATATATATATATATATATATATATATATATATATATATGTGTGTGTGTGTGTGTGTGTGTGTGTGTGTTGATAATATTAGTGGTCAATATGTATATATATATATATATATATATATATATATATATATTTCCAAGAGTAGAGAATCCAGGTAGAGCTCAATGTCCAGGACAGAGCAAGAATATAATATAAAAGGCTCAGACACTAATGAATATCTCATGGTTATAATTTATTACATTGGAATGGTAATCACGATCCATTTCTTCAGAAATACAAATTCAAAATTATAAATTCACAAAGAAATCGGAAAATATTACTATATATATTTTCCGATTACTTTTTGAATTCATAAATTTATAGGTCTGATGAATTAGATCGTGATTGAATGCAATAAATTATATCCATGGAATATCAGTGTTTGAACCTTTTACTTACACACACACACATACATATATATATATATACATATATATATATATATATATTAAAATAAATTAATTTTCCTTTTGTTTAGGACCACAGACACACACACACACACACACACACACATACGCGCATGCACGCGCGGGTATCTGTGAAGAAAAAATGTGTACACATACTGGCAAAAACAAATAGACTGCTCACAGTTACACACACGAACCTTAGACAACATACGAAGTGTGTGTATGGGTATATGTATGTGTATATTTATATATATATATATATATATATATGTGTGTGTGTGTGTGTGTCTGTGTGTGTCTGTGTGTCTGTGACTCTGTGTGTGTCCGTGTGTGTGTGTGTACTGATTCTCAATAATAAGACAGTATAAATGTATGGAGGGAGGATATCCATGTGCATACTAGCAAAACAAATACGCACATGCAATAAACAAAAATGGAAACTGATCTAAGAAATTACAGGGTCATAAAAATATAAGAACGAATACGTCCTTCCTCAGCCTTTCTCGGACCAATCCTAATTACTTTATTAACCCTTAAGCAACAAAAAAAAAAACACTTTTACGACCAGTCAAAGAAAGACATTTGGATTACTACTACACAAAAAGTAATGGTTATACATAAAAAACGTAAGGAAAATTACTTCCTTTTAATAATATTTGGAAATATCCAGTCTCTGCCTGAAGATAGTCGCGAGACTGGAAAATAAAATATAATACATACAAAAAAATCTACAAGATAACCAAAAACATTTGCTGTTTCTTTCTTCTTTTTAAGATATACACTTTTCTGTCATTGGAACAACTATAACCTTTCCCTATATATATATATATATATATATATATATATATATATATATATATATATATATATATATATATCGTTTTATTACAATATGAAATATAATCAAAAATAAAATTGTAAAAATTGCGTTTCTTTTAATATTGTTGTAGATTTATTTTGCAATCATATGGGAAAAAACAAATATGAAAGAAGGTCATGATCTTCATATTTACTCGAGAGAGAGCCATGCCCAGTTTGAATTCAGACAATAAATATTGCCTTTGTTAGATTTTAAAAATCGACTCTTAATGCCAGAGGCAGACTTTTTCACATAACATTAATCTGGATTTTTCAACAGCTTTTTCTTTCATACCTGGAGATGAAAGTATGCAAAAAACGTTTTTCCCTTCCAATGGGATGCAACAAAATAAAAAAAAAACTTTTTTGACGGCATCGCTAAAGAAAAAGAAATGAAATACTTTACGTCAGTAAACATGAGAAACTCAAACATAAATTGATAAACACGTGATATGATTATATTTTGTAGGGTAGAGTCTAACAGCTGAAAACAAATCGTTTCAACAAGAGGAAAATTTCAAGTCACCCCCCCCTACCAAATTAATTTTTTAAGCAATCGGAAGCTATGAGAAATTTTCACGAACATTAGATGTTAAATGATTATTTTACACTGAGATATTGTGATCAGATTGACATGATTAAATCCATTCATTACTTCATGTGTTTAAAGATATAGAGTGGATATGTGCATCTCAAATCATAACATTCTGATCACAATTTAAATAATATTTATTTATTTAATATATATATATATATATATATATATATATATATATATATATATATATATATATATGCTCGCTTACTTTTGTCTTACCAGACTTTGAATTCAGGCATTTTGTGTCTGTCCTTTAAACAACCTGTTGAATATTCATGAACGTTCCCAAATTTAAAAACCTTGCTATATCAATGACCTCCTTGCTCTTGCATATAAAGACATGCAGCAAAACAAATCCTTACATTTGCCTTGAAAAAAGACCCCAAAAGAAAAACAAAAACTCATTGTCTAAGAATTGTTTTTCATGTCGTGTATATATATATATATATATATATATATATATATATATATATATATATATATATATATATGTAGTCATCCATAGACAGACTGTTTCGCTTTATCACAGCTCTTCAGTGTGGTTATATGTCCGATTGCTTCAAGCCAGGATGGAAACTCGACTGATTTGTTATCAGTCGAAGATCCTACCCATAAGACGACGGCGCACGACAGAAAGAAATTGATTTTTTAGCGTTTTCTATTCGAAATACTCCAGTGGCTACAGTGGCTAAGAGAACTCAACTCGTACTTGAAGAGAAATGCATTCATAACAGCAGAATCCACAGTTTTATTAAATTTACCCTTTTCTATCGAACGCACTCCTAGAGCATATATATAGTCATCCACAAACACACCGTTTCTCTGTAATACAGTCATTCAGTGTGGCTAGACGTTCGATTAAATATATATATATATATATATATATATATATATATATATATATATATATATATATATATATATATATATAGCGAGAGGGAGAGACTGAGAGAGGGATCGCGAAAAATAGTGTAGACATACGAATATCACTTCTGCAAAATGACTAACACCATGAATTTTTATATCTATTTTCACATTGTCTATTTATAAAATGCAGACTCTCTGATAAAGAAAGCCCTTACTGTATATATATATATATATATATATATATATATATATATATATATATATATATATATAGAAAGAAAGAACAGTAAGATATAATCCGGTGTTCTTATAGATATTTTTTTATTTTTACAAAATAGTGCTCAATGTAAATTTACAGAGCATTAATATTATAAATTAACTAATTTAAAATATGGGTTTTTCGCTACACAGTTCTAACCATGTTTTAAAAATGGAAGCTAAATGCTTCGAATTTAATTTTGTAATTAAATTAAAGATATTAGTTCCATGTCATCCTCAAGCGAATTCCACATTGATGATGAAATGGAAATAATGTCTCTAATTTAATTACAAAATTAAATTGGTAGCTTTTAGCTTCCATTTTTAAAACATGGTTAGAACTGTGTAGCGAAAAAACCCATATTTTAAATTAGTTAATTAATAATATACATATATATATATATGTGTGTGTGTGTGTGTGTGTGTGTGCATATGTGTGTGTGTGTTGTTGTAAGTCATTTATAATGAACAAATAATCCTGATTTAGAGAAGTTCTCAATTTGACTTTTCATGCATATGCAAGCATTATTTTGATGGATACATTTATAAAGTTTGATCAGTTCTATATGCATACAGGGAAAAGGCATACGGTCGTGGGCAGAATTACTGAATGTTTGAATGTTTTGTAAGAAAATGAGAATATTTGCAAGTACTTACTTTATTTGCCATAAATAATTCAGTCTGTATTTAAGTTTGAATAATTTGTGAAATTTTTTGAAGTCTCGATCGATTATATTCCTAGATAAGGATTTTTCTAGAAATTGGTGTAGTCCAAAATTATTCGCCCCTTATGGAAATTAAGAAATAATTTTGCTCTGTAGCAACTGTAATGTTTTTTGTATTTTTTTCTTAATTTGACTTTTAATGCAAATAAATCTTTGAAAATGAAATAGTATTGTCCTGATTCTATAATATTCTAAAAGGTAATAAAGAAGACAATATGTGAATGTCTCGTACTGCGATAATTCATTCGTTGTAAACCATTTCGAACACGGCTGAAATTGACAAGAAGGTCTAAATGAAGACAGCTGATGCGGACAATCAATGTGATGGATACGCAACACTTCCCAAGTGTTTAAATATTCCTACATTGTCAATTCGTAGTATTATCACGAAGTACAACGAGACTCACTGTACTGAGAATAAATTAAGGACAGGTAGAAAAGGACAAGTTAATTTCTGAGAGAATGAAAAGGAAAATTGTTAGAAATATCCTGAAGAATACTTAGTTCATAACTAAGGACATTGAGAATTATGTAAAGATATCCGGATTGAATGTATCGACGAAGATGTTTTCATTGAGCACGACTTCAAGCTTGTCGCCCATGGAAAATGCCTTTGCTTCAGGCTAAACACCTATTCTAGAAACCATATAGAACATAGGAGTAAATAGTGGAATCCTGTTTCATTGTCAGTTGAAACGAAACTAGAATTATTTGGTCACATGTAAGGAGGAAAGTAAATGAAGCTCACAAACCAAAAATTACACTTCCTACAATTAAGCACGTTGTGGGAACACTTTCTCTTGGGATATTTTGCCAGAGAATTAGTGTAAGTTCAGGGTATCATGGATAAAGAACAGTATTTGGTTATTGTTACAAATAATATCAAACAAAGTGCACGAAAGCGGTCTTTGAGGTGCCAGTGGATGTTCGAACGTGAGCCGAAAACACACACGGTACGAATTCCTAAAATTACTTAGATGACAGCAAAATTCAGGTATTGGTTTACTCCACACGATGTCCTGACCAAAACCCCGTTGAAAATGTATGAGCATATTTGAAAAAAATCTAAGAGAAAAAAGTCTTTTGAATATTAAGGAACTAGAAGGAAGATAAAATATCTATCAGTCTGGCTAGTTAATCGTTTCTATTATTAAAAATAAATATTTAACATGCAGAGCTTTTAAAATTTGAAACATTGAGATCAACCAATCACGCTACCTTTGTTTCAACCTTTCATTATCTTCAGGTGATCCGGGTTAAATAATAAACGCTTTATTATTTGAAAATAAAAGCACAACACGAAGCATAATATAAGGGAAGGAGAAAAGCAAGAGTATTAAGATTGTATCGAAGGCGCTTTGTTTGAAATATACAGTTTTTCATCCGGTTTCAAAAGAACTCAAAAATAATGTTTTGTCTAACCATATATATATATATATATATATATATATGTGTGTGTGTGTGTGTGTGTATGTGTGTATATATATATATATATATATATATATATATATATATATGTGTGTGTGTGTGTGTGTGTGTGAGTGTGTGTGTGTGTGTGAAAATATATAGGAAATAGGAAAGAACTGGTTAGGTAAATAATGCAAAGTTCTTTAGTATTTTTGTTATTATTTTTGAAAAATAGTGCTCGATACAAAAGTAGAGCATAAATATATACACACACACATACATATATATATATATATATATATATATATATATATATATATATATATATATATATATATATATATATATATATCGTGCTAAAAAGATTTGTGTTCCATGTAAATTCTAAAAGATGAAAAATAGCAAACATTTTGATATCACTGAGAAACTTTTGATATTTCTTCGTGTGTGCAAACTTTTCAACTGTTTGAAAAGGATTTTCCTTCCTCTCGTATTCTCCATAGTTTTCCCTATTTCCTTTTATATCCAATGTGATTTAACCATCCAACAAACCTAATGCTCCATTTCTAATCATTTCTTCTTTGTATATATCCCGGTTACTTTCTATTTTAGTTATTTATTTATATTTCTTATATCTCTTCTTTATATTACTCTCCGTCGATCGATTATTTACCTATTTCCAGTATTTAATTATTGTTTTTGTGGATTTCCCATTTCCATTGTGATTGCATTAATAATTATTTCGCTACAGTACACAATGTATGTTATTGTGCATTAATTTTGCATGTCGTTCTAATATTTTAACATTATCGGCAATATCATTCATACATGTTCTTATTAAATATTTGTTATTAAATATTTCCTAACCAATCCTTATGTGAAGAGTTATTTTATTTTCTTCTTATTTCTTTAATATTATTACCAGTCTTAAAGAGAAGCATGCATGTTTTTTGTTCCGATTCTTTATTCCGAAATTTTTGTATCTGATTTTGGGAACGATGCAATATTTCTACATTAAATGCAATTTATCAAATTTTTCTTATAATATTAAGATTTCAGCAACACATCGTCCATGTCTTGTAATATTTGTGATCTATTTCATTATTTTCTAGTTTATTTCCCAGGAAATATTTTAAAGATAAGTTAATTTAAGCAAAATCATTCTTTTCGTCTTATTCTTTTAATTTTTTTTTTTTATTTCATTCCATTGTTCACTTGCGTTATTTAACTTTAGTGTACATATTCTCTGTAACTTTTATATAATTCTTATTTATGCCTATTCTAGTCACCATTATTTATAGACATGAATAATCTTAATAGTAATTAGTGATAAGTTCATTTATTTAGCCTTTGTCTTCAGAAAATGTGTGATCATAACTTTCCACAACGCCTTTTCTGCTGTTGCTTATTAATGCTTGACACCTTACCATCCCCTGTTGTCTCAATTCTGTTATCCATTCACAGAAATTCCTTAGGTAAACTACTCAGTTTCTCTCTTGACATCAATATATCCTGCGAGGTTTCAATAATCTTGGCTTTCTTTCTTAATTATGTATCTCGTAAATTTCAGTTTGGTATTGTCAATTTCATTGTTTCTGTTTTCCTGAAAACTTCCTGCTTACCCACATGTCTTGTCTATGATATTCTTAGTACTCGTCAGAAAAAACAAAACTAAGTTCACTTCAATTCTCTTCATCTGTGAAGAAATCAAGCTTTCACTGCCATATAGGAGTTCATATATAATAGTTCGTTACAAATATCTTTGTTTCTAATGAAATCATCCTTAATATGTTCTTAATTCATTAAAGATTTAATCTGATATTTCCATGCGTTTTCGGATTTCTGTGCCACATCTTCATTCATCTGCTTCTACACTATCCATATATTTATACTGATATAGCTGCTTGATTTTAACGTCCCCAATAAACAAAAGACAGCTGTATTTCTAAAGCAAATTGAATCTGAATCGAAAGAGTTTGTTTCGTTTTTTTGCTAACTTAGCTGATTAGCGTCTTTGTTAGACGACATCCTCGCAATGTAATAATTTTTTTTTTTTAAAAGCCTTCCAAAAATAAAATATACTTTTCCGAAATTTTATGTAATATTAGCTGATTTGAAGTATAATCAATCTAATTTGAAACAACTATTATTTACTTGAAATAAAATATCGCAGAAATATTTTAAGCTGACAATAAATGATTATTTAATCTGCTGCTGAGTTTGAAATATTGAGGACTGATTATTTATCTAATGTTCTCTGGGGGCGTTCACCGAAAAAATTATTGAATATAACGAGAGCTCAGTAATTTTTAAAAAACTCAGGCAAATATTGTCTGTAATTTAATGCTTTATTGAATGTTAGAAATGTTGGTTTTAAATTTACTATAGTTATCGCTTGTATTTTCTGACAAAATCATGTATGGGCGTCCGTATCTACAAAAATCGGCACGTTTATACCGATACCAAAATAAATCAAAATCCTTTTAAAAATATTTGGTGTTTGATAATGTGTACTAAGAATTCCAACTTATGGTTACTAAATATTGTTTTTATTTAACAGTAATACATTCTATGAAAGTGGAATTAATACAGAAGTTTGAAATATTTAAAGCATAAATTATAAACTTGAATTTTTCTCAGTAAAATTTCTAAAAATTCATGATTTATCGAAAATTAGTTTTCTTAGAACAATGGTGTCCCTAATATATCTTATTCATTTAACATAACCATTAAAAGCCATTCTAATTAAATAACTTAATAGTTTTATTGTATTTTTATTTTTAGGATCCAGAGCAGATTTTCGGTAAATGGTTCTCCAATTTGATTAAAACAAATTGAAGATTTAAATTCTTCAAGGTGTCCTGCTTTTAACTAATATAAATATGAATAGGGTAGAATTTTAATTTCTCGAAATTTTATAAAATTAAATAAGTGGGGGTAACAGACGTAAAAGATATGTCTTACCAAAATATTCTTAAAAAAATTCCAAAATAATATTAATTTGTGAATAAGTGCTGAAAATTTTATTAAAATCACACAATGAGTTTTTAACGCCAAAAAGATGATAATTTTTGCCCCCAAGCTGATGCAAGAAAGACAAGATTTTTTTAACAAAATATTCGAACTTACTAAAAAGGACAAAATAATTTAATAATATATCAAAAAGTAATTTGTTCTTTCCTCTTAATAGCAAATATTTTGACGATAAAAATGTATTTTTTATCAATTTTTTGGAGATACTTCTGTTAAAGGTTATAAGTTGGAGCTTGACAATTATTTAAGTGTCCAATAGTAAAATGCTGGTTTGTGAATTCGATGGGATACTAATTATGTGTACAATCACTGACCCGGTTAGTCCAGTCTTCCTGTTTAAAAATACTAGCAATACTCGAGCAGTATGACACGAGCTGTTAGCCTCGAGAATATTCGTACATCTCTAAATGGACAGTTTTGTGTTGAAAATACACAATGGAATGTCAACGTTTTCTTTGTTAAAAAGACCCGCTGTAAGACACATTCCTAGCGGTTATAATATTATGTCTTGCTTAGGCTAATTGCCGTGACGTCATCGGTTCTTTCACCTCGACTGACTCAAAAGGACTGAGACGAGATCTGACACATGGTCAAGTTTATTATGGGAAACCCAAGCGTGTACACACGGGCCAAAGTTCAAAATTTGCCCAGCCCATGCAACCACGGGTTCGGGAACTTAGCATTGTCTATTCTTTTAAGATCTGTTCTCCGTCCGTAGACAGAGCACCGACTGAGACGCACTCTGCTCGGAGACAAGAATCTCGACAATAACGAGCCAGATATAGGACTGCTTAACACCGACGATGTGATATTTACCCAGTCCACTCACTGAAACGAGATTTGACACAAAATCGTGTTTACCGTGGTCCCCAAGCGTGTCTAGACGGGCCAACCGCATCTCAGCCGAGTTCCCATCCGTATAGAAAAACCCAGACTAAGTCGATCTCTGTCCAAAGACAGATAGCTTGAAATCGTCAACCAGACAGCGGACTGCTTGACTCCGATGAACTGGTATTTATCCAGTCTACCACGGAGACAATATGTGACACTAGGTCAAGTTTATTGTGGGGAACCCCAGCGCGTACACCCGGACCAATGCGCAAAATTTACCCAGCCATCCAACCGTGAGATTGGTCACAGTGAACTGCCTGACACCCAATTGTCGGTTTTTGTCAGCCGAGTCTCTATCCGAAGACAAAGACCCGAATGAGTCACCCTCCGAATGAAGACGGAAATCTTGTCACCCTCTGCCCAAAGACAGACATTTTGTCATGTCAGAAGCCTGGGACTGGTATTTACTGGTCGCCCTGCTGCGGATTAGATGCGACACAAGGTGAAGTTTACTGTGGAAAAAACGAACGTTTCTACCCGGGCCACTGTCAAAATTTAACCAGACCCCGCAAAAGCGGGCTTGGGTACAGAACGGGTTTGATTTTCTCCACTGAATCTTTATCGGAAGACAGAGCCCGACTGAGTAATCCTCTACCCGAAGACAGGGGTCTTGTCAACGTCTACCCGAAAACATAGGTTCTGTCTTTTCTTGTCTCGTCGCTAGCCTGGGACTGACCGGGACGAACCTTTCCTGACTCGTTTTGAGTTCTTGCCTAGTTCATTTGTGTTACCGGGGGGTGTCTTATATACTCTACAACAAATACGCAAATACAAATTATATTTGACTCGCCAATTAAATATCATTTTAAAATATATACAATTTATTTTTATTTATTAGCTACATGTGCTCGCACACATACAAACATATAATTATTATACACACACACACACACACACACATATATATATATATATATATATATATATATATATATATATATATATATATATATATATGTGTGTGTGTGTGAGTCAGTGTTTTTGTAATATATATATATATATATATATATATATATATATATATATATATATATATATATATATATATATATGTATGTATGTATGTATCATATTAGGTCATATAGGACGTGGGCATATATATATTAGGTTGATGCAAAAATAATGTCGTTTTCTCATATATGTTACTTTGTGAGAAAACGACATTATTTTTCCACCAACCTAATATATATATATATATATATATATATATATATATATATATATATATATGTATATACAAAATGATTTTTCGAACGTTGGGGTGGGTTCCTGACGCTAAAACTAGGGCTAAAGTTCATAGAAACGTATGTAGGCAAAAGAAATTAAACGTTTTCTGCCAGTTTTTAATTTATTCTCAACGCAATGACTCTCGTTGTACTTCTTGATAATGCTGCTACGAATTATCGATCTAGGAACATTTAAACACTTGGAAAATGTTGTATATACCCGACCTTGTTTGTACGCATGAACTATCCTTATTCGGAGTCAAGTTCAGCCGTTTCGTCATTGTTTCAGAACGGATAATTTATAGCGGTACGTGCCACTCACATATATTGTCTTCTTCATGACGGTTTAGAATTAAATCAGGACTATATTATAAAATCAGGTTTAATACCATTTCCTTTTCAAACGGTTTTGAAATAATGCCAAATTAAAAAAAAAAAAAAAACTACAGCTGGCATAGAGAAGTATTTTTTCATAATTTACATAAGAGGGGGAATAATTTTGCATTACACGAACTTTTAGAAAGATCTCTATCTATGAATATAATAGATGGAAACTTCAAAAATGTCGTAAATTATTCAAAAATTATACGAAATCGGCTATTTATGGTAAATTTAATTTCTTGCAAAAATTCGTATCTCCTTAGAAAAATATACAAATATTCAATGGGGGCAAGTAATAATTCCGTCCACCATCGTAGGTTCGTATACACACACACACATATATATATATATATATATATATATATATATATATATATATATATATATATATATATATATGTATATATATATATGTATATATATATATATATATATATATATGTATATATATATATATATATATATATGTATATATATATATATATATATATGTATATATGTATATGTATATATATATATATATATATGTATATATATATATGTATGTGTATATATATATATATGTATATATATATGTATATATATATGTATATATATATATATATATGTATGTATATATATATATATATATATGCATATATATATATGTATATATATATATATATGTATATATATATATATGTATATATATATATATATGTATATATATATGTATATATATATATGTATATATATATGTATATATATATATATGTATATATATATGTATATATATATATATATATGTATGTATATATATATATATATATATATATATATATATATATATATATATATGTATATATATATATATATCATAGAATATATATATTCATAGAAAATATTCGTCCTTTGACAGGATTAGAACATGAGCATTTATGAATGTACGAGATTCATGGAAGATTGAAATTTATAAGCATTAAATTCAACGAGCGGTCAAGGTACGTCAGCGTAAATGACGGTTCCGTATAGGATGCAGGTTCGAATCCTATCAAAGGACGAATATTTTCTATGAAAATTTATCGGACATTCAGGCCGGTAAATGTTATTTAATTTCTCGGACATTCAAGCCGGTAAATGTTATTTAATACTGTTTATTATAAACAGAGGATTTACTTAAATACTTGTATCTATAAAAAGAACGTTAAACATAAAAAAAATTGTCTTTAATAAATAAATTGTCGGACTTTGTCCATTTCTTAATGTATGACGTCATTTGTTTACATTTGATACGCTATGAGCAGTTATGAATGTACGAGATTCATGGAAGATTGAAATTTATAAGCATTAAATTCAACGAGCGGTCAAGGTACGTCAGCGTAAATGACGGTTCCGTATAGGATGCAGGTTCGAATCCTATCAAAGGACGAATATTTTCTATGAAAATTTATCGGACATTCAGGCCGGTAAATGTTATTTAATTTCTCGGACATTCAAGCCGGTAAATGTTATTTAATACTGTTTATTATAAACAGAGGATTTACTTAAATACTTGTATCTATAAAAAGAACGTTAAACATAAAAAAAATTGTCTTTAATAAATAAATTGTCGGACTTTGTCCATTTCTTAATGTATGACGTCATTTGTTTACATTTGATACGCTATGAGCAGTTATGAATGTACGAGATTCATGGAAGATTGAAGTTTATAAGCAGTAAATTCGACCTTGCCAACCGAGCGATCCTTTGTGGCCGAGCGGTCAAGGCACGTCAGCGTAAATGACAGTTCCGTATAGGATGCAGGTCCGAATCCTGTCAAAGGACGAATATTTTCTATGAAAATTTCTCGGACATTCAGGCCGGTAAATGTTATTTAATACTGTTTATTATAAACAGAGCATTTACTTAAATGCTTGTATCTATAAAAAGAACGTTCAACATAAAAAAAATTGTCTTTAATAAATAAATTGTCGGTCTTTGTCCATTTCTTAATGTATATATATATATATATGTGTTGTGATCAGGGTTTATTAAGGGACACGTTATCTTTGTATTTCTTAGTTCTTCTCTCTTTTCTTTCTTTTGTCCTATCCAGACTGTCTCCTGTCATGACTGAAAGATGGCAGGAAAAAAATTATTTTGCTTCACAACTTGACAGAATAACAAACATCCTAATGGCGTCATCAAAAGTTGGTCACTTATCCCCACGTGCCATGCGATACCAAGTGGGATTTCTGAATTGTAATTTCATTTTCCTGATAATCTCCGACCAAAACACGTCCCAAATAAATTAACTCTTATACTGTGCATATTAGAAATGCGCATAGGAACACATTCTATTACCTGTTGTGTACAGAATAGGGAGATATTATTCCAGAAGATCCTGGATTTATTCAACTATTCCATGTGTAATGAATGAGAAGATATTACTTACGAAGTTCGTGGATTTATTCGACTACTAGATGTGTCGATGATAAGAGAACATTATACAAGAAGAAATCATTCCCATTTCATCTTGGTTGTAATTCGATGACTAGAGGGGAAAAGAAGCTACATGTACCATTCCGGAGTCTTATATGTTTAACAACCGCCCTTTATTTGGACATTTTAAACAGATTCCGTCTATTTGCCATTTTTAACATTTGAACTTACCAATTCATGAAATACGAATTATTGTAATAACACCCAGTGTCAGATAAGCGGCTTTTAGCAATTTTAGTTCTGTTTTCCCATACTCTTTCTGTATTCCGTTATTTTTGCTATATAAAATTGTTTACAAATGTTCACCCTGTGCTTGTTGTTCGTCGGCACCTGTGTCGTGGGTTCCTAAACGCAGTGCGTATAAATACATACATGCATGATTACCTATAAATAAAGAAATATATATATATATATATATATATATATATATATATATATATATATATATATGTGTGTGTGTGTGTGTGTGTGTGTATGCACATTGCGTATACATATATACATGTATGTGTGTGTATATACATATATGTAATTCATATATATATATATATATATACATACATGAATACATATATATATATATATATATATATATATATATATATATATATAATACACAGACACACACTCATATATATATATGTGTGTGTGTGTGTGTGGAGTAGACAGAGAGAAAATGAATAGATCAATAGCTTGACAAGAAATGGCATAATCATTCATCATTTCTCCATATGCAGATCAAGTTATCTTTTATTTTAATCATCTCCGATTGTTTGTTGGCGACTCATGAATTCAATTCATATATTATTAAGTTAAATGCTAAGTGGAGAAGAGGATCTATAATGTTTTTATCGTCGTCCTAAAATGCCATCATCAATCTTATAGTACACATGATAAATAAATGACAAGAAAAAAATTATATATATATATATATATATATATATATATATATATATATATATATATATATATATATATATATATATATATATATATATATGTGTATATATATAAACTAAATAAGAAAGTTTATTTCACTTTTTTTGACAATATTTTCTTTATTTTTATTTGGGGTTTTCATTTTTGTAGAAATTGAAAAAATATGTTTTGTTTTTTTTTATTTATAACTTAAAGCAAATTTCATATTAGAAAATGTCTATGCCGTGATTTTAATATGATCTAGAATATGACTACATGAAAAACTACATGAATAGAAAATGAATTGAGTAAGAAGGTGAAGATAGATTTATTCGAAATACGCATTTAGACTACTTGACGAGAAATAGAATTACTACGAGGACTTCTTATTACTGATAAAATCTTAAGCATTTGACAAGGTCTTGATGGTAGACACAGAAAAATCGTTATTCTCTTGAAGGTATTCAAAGTAAGCCAGGTGGAAAGACAAACATATTCTAAGAAGAGAGAATGACGGTCATTACAAGGAAGGAAGCTGAAGATGTGATCTACAAATTTGAAACTTTAAAAATAAACTATGGACAGAAGATTTATCATCTGTGAAGTGTTATAACATGTTATGAATCTGATAGAAATACAAACGCATTGAATGACAGAAAGATTTCTTCCAAAAGTAAACCAAAATACTAAAGAAAAATCAAGAAGTCCAGTTGTAAGCAAAGTTAACAGTGCACCGACTTTTTGCAATGCTAATCCTACTATATGGAGAGACTGACTGAAAATTTACTGATTTTTTTAAAATTTGAAGAGGTGACAGGAATCAGTATAAATATGATGGTAGAGAATCGACGAATCGAAAAGTACACGTATTTAAAATCATTATATTTTGTTGGTAGGGGCGGGTCCACAATGACGGAATAGGGCCTGGAGAATTTGATTCTCACAGAAGATTTTAAAGGCAAGAGGAAGGGAACCTAACGATATTATATAAATACATGGCAAAAGAAAGGTAGAAGATAGGTAAGAAGACTATAGAGTAATTGGCCATAGTTAAATGTAATTAGTAGATATGGCTAACAAACATAATTGATGAAGTTTCCAATAAAAAAAATCAGAAAAGAAAGCAACGAACAGATCAGAAATGATAGGAAACAAAATAAGAAAAAAAGTAGGCAAAGCATAAATATGACGGCAAAAACTAAGCAAAGTAATAATGGCGTCAGCACACAAAAAGAATACATAAATGACCCCAGCGTTCCGACTTCAGGACAAGAAAGAAGAGAAATATGTCTGATAAGATCGAGAAGTGGTCTATCTTATTAGCGCGGAAGAAATCACAGTATGCATCCACGGCTATTTTTCTGTAAAACTGGTAAGTGCGATTTTTTTTTTTTTTTTTGCAGTAATTCCTAATGTGTTTGGAGCCGACAAGACAAAACATTGCTTCCAGTTGCCAAAGAGAAATATGTAGTGTTTCTTCATGATTCACAAACCATTAAAGTACACGGCATATAAAAGAAAAATGAACGTAATTTTGGAAAATATTTAATCTTGATTAATCATTTATGACTGAGTTTCTGGAATGAAGGTTATTATCTACTTACATCACCTTATTATCCTCATCTTTGTTTTTGGTATGACTGTGATTCAGTCGTTGTGTGGTCCGGCTTTCATCAGGTCTCTGTTGATCCAGGTGGCCAACAGTCAATTCTGAACTAATCCCTTTATTTTATCTAAAGGTTAGACATTTCTATTTCCACAGCCCATATTTAGCGATCAATCATATTTAGAAAGAGGCACTTGATATTTAATATTTTCCTTTTTCGTGCATATTATGAACATTCGAGAATTCCTTTCTTGTCAGGCATCTTATGAAGAATATGAGTTTGACAGGGAATAATTAAAATTCGGGAAAAAATAAAAAATAATAATTTCAAACATTTCAGCGAATAAATCAGGGGTATAATCTTTAATACTGAACATCACAGAGAAGGGAAGCAAAATAAACATTTCTGCATTTTATCTTTGCTTTGATTTTTAGGGTTATATATTTGTTTTCTTTTTGTTTTTTTTTTCCATATTATTTTCTTTTTGCTTCTTTTTTAAAACATTGACAATCATTTCAAACGATGATTGACTCCCGTTGAAAGAACCATCTAATCTATTTCCCGCTCTTTCCTCGCCGTCGACTTTTATAGCTGAATCGACAAAGTTAAGATATATATATATATATATATATATATATATATATATATATATATATATATATATATGTATACACACTACCCAGCGTTGTCTATGTGTGCATAGCTGCGATTGTGTAACAGCACCCCTTGTATAACCGCACGTCCATGTCTGCCTACGTTGCCGATTGTTACTCCCCCTCATCTTATAGCTGAATCGACAAAGTTTATTATCGAAAGAATTCATACAGACGCTACCTCAACTCGTCAGATAACGATGACAGTGGTATTATTTGAGGAACATACGATTCATGACGTGGAATATAACATATTATCAACAGGATTGCTTGCAAGGAAAGTTTAAAGCTGAGTCCAAGAAATGAAGGAAAGAACTTCAAAGCAAACGGTCAAAGATTCCCCATGGAAATACGGTATAAGTGGATTTAATTCCGGCAGAACTGTCTAAAGTAAATTTCGTTTTTATTTAAAACTATATAAAATATATATCGAAAGTGAAGGGATTTAATGTATCCTCTAGACAAATCAAAATGCTTCGTTTGGAAATTTCATATCTATATATATATATATATATATATATATATATATATATATATATATATATATAAATGAACATTGAAGTCAAAACTCAGAAGCGACAGGCTGTTTTTATGCTAGCTGCAATTGTCAGGCGGCCAGACGATTGCGTCTAGCACGAAACAGCATGTCGGATCTGAGTGATGACTTTAATGTTCATTTTTATATTTACATGCTCCATCCATTGAGCACTTTCTCCCATAAATATACCAAACCTTAAAACTATGCTTCTTCATATATATATATATATATATATATATATATATATATATATATATACAGAGAGAGAGAGGTGTACGGTGACGCAATGGATAAATGGTTTGGACTTAGAAATCGGAGAATCGTGTGCGTTGCATTCACTTCCGTGCAAATACCGTTAGGAAACTATGAATCTATCTACTACAGCAGTGGTAAAATAGCAGGGTGGTTCGGATCCTATAGCGTTGGGTGGTAGCCTACTATGAGCACTAGTTCTCTATATTCAGCACTTCCAAAAAGTCTAGTTGGTGAGATGATGAGAGCCCAATAATATATATATATATATATATATATATATATATATATATATATATATATATATGAAGTTGCGACGTTTGCCCAGCTGGCCCGTTACGTGTTCGATCCCCGCAGCTGACCGTTGAATTCTTTGATCCAATCCTTGTCTTGCTCCACGTTGTGTTTGATATAGATCACAAGGCTAGCAAGGATCAATTTGCCGACAAGAATCGCTGAACTGGCTTGGACTGTACAAAATGAAGCCACAAGTCATAGGATAAATTATAATAAAAAAATGTTTTCTATACCGTTTCTTGTCCAGAGCTGATGGTACAATATCAGTTCTTCAGGTATGGTCTTCATACAGGAATATATTTGTCCTGCAAAGTTATTCGACTATTCCCTTTTTCGAATATTTCATGACACCTTGTTCGTAGGGATTAAGTCTAGACAAGTGTTATGGAAAACAACACAAATTCGGAGGTTTTCTTTTGCGGCAGGAAATCCTATGAATTTGGTGAAGAGATCGCCTGGTGCCTGGTGGCTTCTCTCTCTTTTTAAATGCACCTTCGTTCAAAACTGACGTGGTTTGGATTTGTAAATTACTGGAGATGAACGAGAGAATTATTAAGATAATTATTTCTAATTTTGTTCTTTTTCGGTTAGTTTGAATTTAACGTCGGTCATATTCGATTGGTTGGTTAGGGTAAAGCACTCAATCCTTAATTTAAACAAAAAAATGAGGATGTATTTTTTTTTGAAACCAGATCATTCATTCACTCTCCAGTAATTTACAATTACATGAGGAGTCGCATCATTATCTGTTGAAATATTACTGCAATTGTGTCGCGATTTTTAAATGTTTTTGTTGTAATATCCTAAAATAATTAATACTGTTTTACTATGTATTGTGTCCTCTTTTAAATTAAAAGTTACGAATGTTGGAAGTGTACTCTATTCGTTTTCATCGTACCTGGATATATATATATATATATATATATATATATATATATATATATATATTTCTATATATATATATATATATATATATATATATATATGTGTGTGTGTGTGTGTGTGTGTGTTATGGTCCGGTTCCTTGTACCACGGTGATAGTCCTAGGTAGAACTCGAACTAAAGAAGAACTCGAACACGTATATGAAATAACACAGATATATTACAAACAGGAATATATACAGAGAAATAGAAAGTGTTAGTACGAACACTCATGTTTAGTAGTAATTGTCTGAACACGACTCTGTTTCGGACTGCCTCTGACTCGACTGACTGACTGACTCGCTCTGACTGACTGACTGACTCGCTCTGACTGACTGACAGACTCCTGACGGACTTCACTCCAGATTTCCGACTGAACAGTATTTAGTCACCCACCACGAGGGCATCATGTGGCACAAGGCCAGATTAACGTGGGATCTCCGAGCCCGTGGGCTCGGCCAAAAATATGCCCTTTGAAGCCGTATAAACGGGTTCAGGGTCGGTTTACCACCCCGAAAGACACTCCACTCTTCGGCGTAGCCTCGTTCGGGTTCCTCCCTGGCCGAAGTTCAACAGATCAGCCGGTCGTCCGACTTCCGACTGAACTTCCTGCTTCCTCTTGAGGCGCAGTATTTATTACGTATTGAATAGTCCATTATGTTATTATGGGTGAGGTCCCGTAATAATGATATATATATATATATATATATATATATATATATATATATATATATATATATATTTATAATGAAATGGACAAAGTATTATTTTAAGACGTTTTTATGTTATACATTCTTTTTTATAAATACAAATATTTAAGTAAATGCTCTGTTCATAATAAACAGTATTAAACAACATTTACCGGCCTGGATGTCCGAGAAATTTTCACAGAGAATATTCGTCCTTCGACAGAATTCGAACCTAGCTTGACGTGCCTTTAACCGATTTGGCTACAGCGGAGCGTTCGGTTAGCAAGGTCGAATATATTGTATTTGAACTTCAATCTTCTATGAATCTCTCACGTACATTCATATCTGGCCATGTCGTATCAAATGTAAACAAATGACGTCACACATTATCAAATAGACAAAGTCCGACAATTATTTTTTAAGGTATTTTTATGTTTATACATTCTTATATATATATATATATATATATATATATATATATATACATATATATATATATATATATATATATATATATATATATATATATACTAGGATATTAAAACATTAAAAATTGCTAAATAATGGCAATTATGCTTTAACGATACAAATGTGTCACCTTGGGCGATGTTAAACTTCTGGAAAGATTAATTTAATTTCAAAAGTAGAATACATTAACAAAAAATGTGCGCTTTACCGTAGTTAACCAATCAAATGTGATCTACGCTAAATTCAAATTCACCGGAATTTTTTTTTTTTTTTTTAATAGAGATCATGACTCGAAGTTGTCATCATATAAACCCTAGATAATTTCCTTATGGGTTGTTACAGGTTATTACATTATTTCGTAAGATGCATCAAAGTTTGGCGTTCAACTTTCCTGAGAAATAAAAGCGAAAGAGTTGGCGAGGTAGATTAACATAATGTTAGCCAGTTATATACTCGTTTATCTTCTTAAATAAAATTCTGTAGTTGCTAAATAAAAGGCCACTTTAAGAAACTGCTAAATAAGTAAAGCGTTCGAAAAAAAACGGATCAAATATACGGAACATCTTTGGGAAATTAATATGCAACCGTTAAATAAAGATCATCCATATAAGCTGCTAATAATACCAACTAATCAAAGTAAGATGTTAATAATACTAACTAAACACCTGTACAACCATATAAGAAGGTTAGTAATATTAACCAAACATCAATACAAAGCAATAGTAAATCGAAATGAATTATACAAATAGAATAGTAAGCCATATAAGGTGCACCACAGTTCATCTACTGATTATTTCGATAAGAAAAATATTATCAAATTCAAATTTTACAGAGAATTGTAAGTTAAAAATAGGTTATGCCTACAATTTACAATGCATTCAAATCTTTGGTTTATTAAGGTTATTTTATGAGAAAATCTGATAATTTCTAATTTTTCAGGTAAGTATAGAAAACAGTGTTTATCTACATGTTCTATCTTTTTTAGAAATTTTCCATTTAAAGTTAGGAGTTTTATTAGCTTCTTTTAAATTCCAAAAAATATTTAGAAAGAGATGTACTATTTTTTTAAAGTACTATTGGTGAAGAATAAGATATGTTGATACTACCTAGTCTTAAAAGAATTCTTAGTACTACCTTTATAAAATATTTCAACAGTCAGATTCTCTAATGTAGAAATAGTACTTAGATAAACAAGAGAAGTAGTTATACATTGGTTTCGTTAGAATCCTTGCAATTACATTAGTTAATATTATTAACAGTATATATCTTAGGATGTGTATTATTATCCAAATTTTGTAAATTAGTTTAAAATTTTAGTATTATTATCTTCTTCTTAAGATTATCGGTGCAGCTATAACTTAGTGTGTTTCTGTTAAATATTTGACAAAGATGTTTACTTTTAGAGAAATGTTTACAAATGGAAGAACCTCTAGCCCAACTAATTTGTTAAATAAGGTGCCAAATTATTTTCCTATTTCTACTGCTTTTCTTTGGATCAATATTATCATATTTTCCATACTTGATCTCAGCGTACTTGTAATTAGTATTTTTAAATCAGTTTAATATACACCACTATACACCACTGTATTTATCAAAGACATCTTTGTCAGATGAAATGTTGCTAATCCTACATCCTAAAAATGAGTATATATGTTTGATTAGAGAAGCAAGTGGTTATAATATTATTTAGCTCTACTCTGTATTGAGACTTATTTTATATTAAATGTTACGTACAGTGAAATTTTACGCCATTTTTTCTCATTTTGCCTGGATATATATATATATATATATATATATATATATATATATATATATATATATATATATATATATATATATATAAGGGAAAAAGACAAAAGTAAAAATGTATGTAGTTTTAGCCGACGGGTTTCGTCCACTGCGGAGTTTAACGACAAAAAATGAAATAAATTTATTTGAACAAAGCATCTATAAACAAAAAACAAAATTTCGTTAGTTCCTAGAAGAAATTTGGAACACTCATATATATTCATTGGGTCAAATGAGAATTTTTATTATGTGGAAATATTGTTTGAATTGTTGTGATGACAAATCCAACCGTTTTTTTATTTTTTTATTTCTTGATATATTTATTGTGTAAGTTGGCTTAGGGGAATAATGATTCTGTTAGAAACGATGCGATTGGGAATAAAACAGGGCCTAGTTTAATCTTTGGATAGTATTCTATATATATATATATATATATATATATATATATATATATATATAGTGTCATAAACAGACAGTTTCGCTGTATCACAGCTCATCAATGTGGTAAGACATCCGATTGCTTAAGCCGGGATCGGAACGTAAACGATTTGGCATCAATCAGAGATTCTACCCACAAGCTATCCTCGCACAGCAGATATAAGGGAAATCTTAACGTCTTTACTATACGAAAACGTCAGTGGCTAGGAGAATTCGATTCTAGTTGAAGAGCATTGCATTAGCAGCAGCACCCATTATTTATATAATCACCTCTTCCTTTCCGAGAGCTCTATCGAATTATTTCAAGAGCATAAATAGTCATCCACAGACCGACTGTTTTGCTGTATCACAGCTCATCAGTGCGGGTAAAAATCCGATTGCTTCAAACCGGAATCGAATCGCAACGGACTTGGCAACAGTCAAAGATTCTACCTCAAACTATTGTCGCACAGAAGAGTGTAAGGGAAATTTTAACGTCTATAGAAGAAAGTTTGTATATATAATATGCCACATATATCTTCCAGAATGTTTTGTTCATTTTTAGAATTTCGTTTTTATCTTTAAAAATTGTAATTAAAAAAGGATGGGGAAAACAACATTCCATTTATATATATATATATATATAATATATATATATATATATATATATATATATATATATATATATTAATTGTAATTTTTAAGTTTAAAATAATAATAGGACCGAGTTTGCACGGCACCGGGTGGGTCATCTTTATTTTGCATACTA
>OZ010574.1:45482110-45489610 GCA_963932145.1 Acanthosepion lycidas | reverse complement strand
TGCTTAGGTTCATTATCTTTTTGGGAGATCCAGTCAGAAGGAAGTTCACGATTTTCAACTGAAATCATTAAATTTGCTTCCCAGCTATTTTTATATGCTGCGGCATTCATTCTATCATCTATTACTGATATGTTGTCAGTACATTTTACAGAAAAACATCCCCAAATTTCGATGCAGCCACCATCAAATTTCACTGTTGGAACTGCGTTCTTTTGTTTTAAGGCATTGCCATCTTTCCTACATACATGAATAGAATTACGTCCAAACAAGTCAATTTTGGTTTCGTAAGTTCATAATACTCTTTCCCATACGATTTTTCCGTATGCTTATGTTCTAGAATGAATGGCATCGTTATGCCTTTTCAATAGCAGTGGACTTTTCCGAGGGGAGCGTGACTTTAGATTGTCCCTGTGAATTTCATTTCTTATTGTCCCTTTAGTGACACAGATTCCGGGTGAAGGCAAATCATCCCGGAAACCTTAACGAGTAACCATTGGATTTTGTTTCATATGACGCATTAATTTCCTCGAAGATATTGCATAAATCTTCCGTGGAGCTCCTGTTCTTCTTTGTTTTTCAATAGTTTTGAGTATTTTATATCTTGCATTGAATGAACTAATGGCAGTAAATGAAATATTCGTTTGTTTTTTTTTTTAGACTTTCTTGTAACTTTTACTTGCTTTCCAGAGTTTAACAATTTTTTTTTTTTTTTTTTTTTTTTAGCGAATTTATCAATTCTTTACATCTTTCCATGAAGAAAACTTTCTTGCACAAATATGGATTACAGAATTTTCTGTTCTAATTTGGGGAATAAAAACTGATAACATTATTGGAACATTCTAGAATAGTCCACTTGAATAATCTAGAGTATTATACCAATTTAAAATCTATAAAACCTAAACTATTCGTTGTATGAATTCTTTTTTACGCATTAGAATGAATAAATAAGATTTATGTCTATTAAATCAAGTTTTTTTTTTTTTGGTTTCTTTGCATATTTAGTTATTATGCATCTGTGTACAGTTGATTATATGAAAATATGCCTCTTCATTAGTTATTAAGTTGGTGCAAAAATAATGACGTAATAATGTCGTTTTTTGACGTTAAAAATAGGTCAGAAAACGACATTATTACGTCATTCTTTTTGCACCAACCTAATGGAAATACAAGAAATTAAAAATTTGTATGTGTACGAATATTTGTTTCTCCCCCCCACACGTTATGTATTTACGTAATATAATTACAATAGATTTAATAATGAAGGCATAGAAATTACACAAAAATGGTTACAATAGACTCTAATTGTAACAGTGACATTGCCAAAAAGCCAATAGCTGGCAATCTTCAATATGTAATGATTGGTAGTACCATATTAAATTGACATCATCTAAATCCCTACACTGATCTAAGTTGTGCTCTGATATCAGATGAGTCAGTGTAAGCACTGGCTAAGTTGCTAATGGAAATGCAGAACGTATTATCGTAGTTCAGACGGGTGAGTGCCAAATATATCGGTCATTCAATTTCTGAAAAGGACGGGACATTTTTCATCTCACGAATTGTTGTGTTATGTGCTTACAGAGAATACTTGATGGGACGCGTTATCACCTAATGTGGACAGCGGTGTGGCCGTCCATAGATAGTTTATGTTCGTATCCAGAGATGTTAGACTAGAATGACCTGCGATGTCGTAAGCGGTACTGACTCAAATAAAGAGATATAGGAGATGCTTATTCACCGAATCAGACCTTGGGCCCTTAACATGCATGGCACGCATATGTAGGAAACACTTCAGCCTCTTACCTTATTTACTGGCGTTGGAAACACTTACACTTTACTTGTTATTGTTTTGTTTTGTTTTTATATTTCCTTCTAATGAGCTTTTAGTACTCAAGAAAAACAATGAAGGCATTCGAATTTGCGAAGATGTCAAAGTGGCATGGAAAGTTAATTCCATCAGGATGTGTTAGTATCCAATCGGAACAGAATTTATGCTTCGACAACACTTAAAATACGGTGATTACATAGAATCACAGTCACGAGTCCCGTAACTCATTATAATTGTAGGAGCATCTCATGTACTGTAGCCGCTGTAGAAATGGTGTGGTTTGGAAAAGATAGCCTGACAGAGCCCAATCCTCTCGAAAATGGTTTGAATTCTGAGACCGGATGCCACCCAAGGCTATAGAACACAGTCTGTCTTGCTATTTACCCATAGAATATGGTTTGGATTCCGGGGATGGAATCCTGCACAAATAAATAAACAACGCCAGTAATTGAAATAGAAAAATATGTGTATTAAACGTAAGAATACAAACTTGAAATGAAGATTAGTAATCCAGGTATGCGGGTTAGTAGAAAAGTATATGTACAAGTCTCTGTAAGTGAAGCCGTAATTATCTTTCTTTCTGGATTCTCGTATAACTCTGAGTGAACACTCTGCTTCGACCTTATTGCCACGCTATCTCTCCATTGTATAAGTATACTTTGGACGAGTCCACAATAGAATTTACCTTTCTAATTCTAGTAATAATAAATGTGTACCCATTGAAAAAATATATGCAAAACTTAACTTCCTAATGTTGACGTATATTAGATCTTATTTTTATATCACAAACGTTTCTTTCGTATTCTTTTCATTCATAAGGTAGACGGTCATAGGAGTTTTATTAACGGAATTGCCAATTATTTTTCCATAGATATCTACATTATTTCCAATTCTGTCATTTCTTATTCTCATGCTCTTTACCACACAAGTCTAGATTGCAGTGTAGAATGGACACTATACTTGCAGGAGGAACTATAAAGAGCCTTTTCTAGGCATTTTTTAACCCATAGTTGGAAGGAATATATTTGTATAAATAGTTTGAAACGAATGCTATGCTAATATAGATGAGAGAGACTTTCGAAAATCATCGTATTAAAGCACATTAGCAAACCACAAGGGATAACACAAGGGCGTGTAAGAAACATCAATGTGAAAGGAATTCACTGCTGGATATCGAAGTTCATTGAAAATATGTAATGCATGTCTCCGTTTTGATTTCAATTTGCTACCAATTATATAGAGGAGGCACGATGGATAGCGGCTCGGATTGAGGTAATCGGAGAGCCGAGTTCGAATTCCAGTCGAATCCATTATATTCACCTACGTGCTAATACCACTAGGAAAGGTATGAATCCTCTTCTTCTCCCCCCAGCTATGGGTAAATAGCAAGGCAGGCCGGGTTCTAAAGTCCTTATGGTAACTGGTCTACCACAGAATGAAATCGCAGTATATTGCGGGAAAAAATCTGCCTCATCAGTAATGTATCGAAAGATACATGATTGCCTACGCGTGTATCACGAATGGCCCATAACTAACAGTATAATATTATTCAGCGATCCGGGTTCAAATTCCAGTCCCATCTGTTGCATTTAGTAATATCCACACCATTGACAATTTAAATAGCTGAGTTCCCTTAACTTGGTTGACAGCCAGTCTAGGAGAAGAAACATACTGAATTCCAAATTGCCGAGAAAGCAAGGAGAAGTTATCCCACTATGTGTGCCGATGAATTCACGTAAAATTCAGACATAAGAAAGAAAAAGGAACACGTGAAGAGTCGTTATCAATTATGTTCTAAAGGAAAAATATGTAAATGGAAGTGAGATATTTTTACCTTTTTTTATTCACATTCTGAAAATCTAACGAAATAATTTTATTCTTTTTAAATATTTATGCCTTTACTCACAAAAAAATTTCTATCCGGTTATTTTGTCTAATAGGAATTTTAGTTAGTCTTTATTTAAAAAAAAAAAAAGATTTTAAAAAATTGCATTCACTTAGGTGCTAACACACTTGGGAATGATATGAATCCTCTTCTTCTCACCCCCACCCATGGGTAAATAGCAGGACTGATCGGGTTCTATAGCTTTGGATGGCAACTGGTCTACCGCAGAAAGAAATGGCAAACTACTGCGGGAAAAAATCTGCCTCGTCAGTCATGTATCGAAAGATACATGATCGCCTAAGCATCATCAAGCATGGCACATACGTGACAGACCAAATATATATCACGCAAAAAATTAAATAGCTCAAAATATATATGGTCAGTCACACAGATGTCTTGTGAAAATTTGTAGTTAAATGGCGTGTGCCGTTCATACTCAGTAAAGAGGTAACGGAAGGATTATTAAAGTGAAGACAAATAGAACATACTTCTTAAATATTGTTTCAAATAGATAAAAAGCAACACTCTACTGACAATGAGACAAAAACTGAAATCCCCTAAACAATTAATCATCAATTTAGAAATGAATATTGCAGCATCTAGATCTGTGTCTACGATAGTTTACGTTATTTCCTTAAAAAGTAAATACATCGGCAGTATATCAAAATCTGAAAGATCAGTAAATGGCAAGAACACATATCTTATATGCTTTTTCCTCGTTTCCCTATCAATCATTTACAACTCTCCTTTCATTTAACCCTCAATAACAATATTACTTACTCTCCTTTCCACACATTACAACTTCTTTTCCCATTATTTCGCTTGCTTCGTGGATAGTCTAACGGATAAGAGCAAGGAATGAGAAATCAGAGACGCGTGTTCGGATTCCATTCGTCAAGCTCATAAATTCCCCAGTTATGGGTTAAATATTAGAGCATGCTGTTCGCTCAGATTTAGGTGGCAGCCAGTGAGGATGAAGTAAAACTTTGTATTAAAAACGTGTGCAACACTGGCGAAACACATACACAGACACACACCGCTGAAATGCGCCCTGACTTATACAATGACTATTTAACTGGACATTGATTGCTCAACTTCATATCATATAGTTATAGATAGATGAACGTTCTAGTCATCTGATGATTGTGGGAACGCAAAATTCTTATAGTGGCTAGGGCTGTCCTTTTGATAGAAGTTGGCGTTGTGAATCCCCTTTGGCTCTGTTTAGGTATTCTAGGAATTCAGCGCTTTTTCTTTTATGGTTAGGTAGTGTTTGCCTTTAGGTCTTTTTTCTCTTTTTCAGTCAAGCTCTAGATTGTCTCTTGATGAAAGTGTTATGATTTTTTCAGGTTGTCTGTTCGTTACACTAACGTAGGTGCTTTTTCTGTTGTGTGCGTGTGTGTGTGTGTGTGTGTGTGCAACAACTCACTTCATTTTATTATCTTCAACTAACTTTTCCATTCTTTTTAAAATTATTTATTCAACATCTGGACCAATTTGCAGATACCCTGTTCAATCATAATAGTTTTTACAAAAACTTGATCAGATTGTGCAACAACATATTCGGGAAGAGAAAAGATGCAATATAAAATTAAACAGGTAGATTTATACTTCATCTGATACTTTCTGTTTCTTTATTTTAATAAAATTAAATTATAGGCTACCTTCGTTATGCAACTTTTGTTTGGATAACGAAGATATTTGTTTGTTCCCAAAGTTATTTTTTGTAAACTTCGAATTACTGAGTAAACATCAGGCTAAAAATATTTAAAATGCTCATATATATATATATATATATATATATATATATATATACATATATATATATATATATATATGCCTAGTGAGCCAGACAAACCTACCTAGGTTTCACATAAACGGATTCTCAGGGAAAGTTCTATTATATATATATATATATATATATATATATATATATATATATATATATATATATATAATAGAATGTCTGATGACAGGATACACAAGATCCTCATGTACAACCAGTTAGATCAGGGCTACAGGAATGTAGGACGCCCATGGCTCAGATACAAAGACAGCAGTCAATATACGACATAACACCCTTGAACGCTTAGCCTTGGAGCGGGTAGAATGGAGATCAACGTGTTTTAGTGAACTCAGCAATTTTCAATCTTCTTTTCTGAATCATCTTCAAGAAGCGAGAGCAAGATCTAAAAGGTCACCCAGTCTAACAGTGAACTCATCTCACAATCATCACCCTTGTTCCATATGTCGCCTCCTTTGTAAATCACTAGCGGGTCTTAAATGCCACTTAAGATTATCGCACAAACTTTCATAACTGAATCAATAAGCTATCAGATCCTCATACGTCGAAACCGACGAGAGAGTCCTTATTATCATGTATATATATATATATATGTGTGTGTGTGTGTGTGTGTGTGTGTGTGTGCCTGTGTGTGTGTGTGTGTGTCTGTATGTGTATGTGTATATATAATCGTTTTCGTGTCAAGTAAAATATCATTAAATTCATCTTTGTTTACATGTTAGGAGTTCATAGCACACATTGCCAAAATGTTCCTTCGCAAAATTATCCACCGCCTGTTTATGTAACATAGTCACATATCAAGATTATTGCATTTTTCGCTCGATAGAATTTCAACAGAGATCAGCATAATTACAATTATCTATAATCTTGATACTTGAGTATTCAATTTCAGGTTCATACCTTATTAGAAATTAAATCACACATACGTAAATTTTGTACATTAATCTAAAAATCAATAACCCTCCAGATTTTCATAATTACATAGACATATAAAACTAAACTCCTACATCGGTTCTCACACAAGATTGCCTTTAATTTCTCTGTCTGCTTCTTTGCTCACACATACGCGAACATATTATGTTGTTAGGCGCGAATTTATGAAGTTTTTTATTTATATAATTATTAGAAATTTTGCTAATTATCTTTTGAGTACTTTTATCGTAAATAGAAAATACGGCAAATTATGTAAATAATCAGAAGGCATAGAGATTAACAAGCATTTATTGGCACAATTCTTTTTAGGAATACTTAAAATATGAAAAGCCTTTTAGAATTTCTTTGAAATTATTTTTCCAAATTCAACTGTTTATTTCTATACATGTTATAATAAGCAACTGATATGCATGTACATATTAACGCTAATAGACTGATTCACATATACGAAGAAACGTATGTACGTTTTTAGTTCTCTATATTTTTTCGCGTTTACACACACACGTGTGTGTTTAAAATAGGAGATAGAATCCCGATAATTTTTAAGCAATTTGACAAATGTTGTACGTTTCATTGAAATTAGATTTGAGTAACGCGTTTAACAATTCTAAGCTTCATCAGACACGAAAGAAAGAAATGCCTGTATGTATGCTTAAATAATGTATCCTAGTAAAATAAATTCTAGTTACAATGAAGCATTTTTCATTTGTCAAATTTCAATATATATATATATATATATATATATATGTATATATACATATATATATATATATATGAATAAATATAGTCTTAAGGTGTGGTATATTTATGGGATAAAGTGTTCAATATCAGAGATAGAGCGTGTGTAAATATAAAAGTGAACATAGAAGTCAACACTTAGAGGCGACCATCTTTCATCCTATATGCAATCGTCAGGCCACGTGTGCTGTTATTTTCCTCGGCTATTTATATATGTACGGGTCAGTGGTGCGTTGTGGGTAGTCAATTATAGCGTTTATTTTACCGGAAGTCGTTTATTTATTTATTTGGGTTAAATTATTTTGCTTGTTT
>OZ010574.1:45434610-45477110 GCA_963932145.1 Acanthosepion lycidas | reverse complement strand
AGGACGATTATTTGACTTAATGCAATCATTCCTGTCAAACCGTGTTATGAAGGTCTCCCTAAACGGATTTTACCCCAGTTTCTTTCTCACGAAGGCAGGTGTTCCTCAAGGCTCTATTCTGGATCCTACACTGTTTCTGATCTTCATTAACCATCTTCCCGATGTCACCAGTTCCCAAATAGTCATCTATGCAGACGATACTACTAGTTACTCCTGCCTAAATGGAAAATCTAGTATCACTGAGAAAATTAACCTGGCCGTTAGTCTCGAAAAGGACCTCCAATCTGAAATGGCTGGTAAACTTTAATGCCTTAAAAACAAAACTGCTCTTTTACCGACCGCAGAAAACACACCCTGCCTCCCATTAGATTGTTTGCTGCTCAATTCTACGAGAGCATGTCTTTGCGCCTGGTTGGTCTCACACTGTCCGCTGACCTGAAATGAAACATATACATTGAATCAATAGCTTCATCTCCCGCACGAAAAATTGGTTTTCTGTGTCGTGCCAGTAAGTTTTTTTTTCTCTCCCGAGTCTATCCTTCAAATTTATAAATCAACCATTCGTCTTTGCATGGAATACTGCTGCCATATATGGTCTAGAGCCTCCGTTGTTCGTTTCAAGGTCCTCGGCAAAATCCAGAGACAGATATGCAATATGATTGGTTCTGATATGGCTTCTCGTCTACAGTCATTTGCTAACGGACGTGCAGTCGCTTCCTTCAGTCGTTTCTACAAATACTTTCAAGGTAACTGCTCCGACGAACTACTTTCGCTGGTTCCCAAACTGCATAAATTTAAGCGTCCTACTATGTTAGCATCTCAGTCTTACCCTTTTACTATCGAAACGCTTAATTTTAACCTTCTATTCCTACTCCAATAGCTTCATGTCTTGCACTTCCCGTCTTTGGAACTCCCTTCCTCTTAATTACTTCTCTGATAGCTATAATCTACAAATATTTAAATGCAATGTCAATCGATATTTTCAGATGCTTTGATCTAATTTCCCGCCCTTCTCTTCATCCTTTCGTCTACCAAGCCTCTTTACTCTTTCTTTGTGTGAAATGCTTTAAAAAAAAGTTAAAAAAGTGGATCTTAACATAAACAATTGATATCATATATTATGAAGTATACTGAGTGTCCGACAATTATTTTAATATATTTTGTGTTTACGTTATTCTTATAGATGCAAATATTTAAGGCCGGTAAATGTTGTTAATACTGATTACTATATTACATTCTTAATACGTTTAACACTTAGAGAAAAATATAATTTATACTACGTCGACAGATGTGTTTTATCTGTTGTCCTCGATACATTAAGGTCACGAAACAGAAAATTTCCTCAACTATCAGAAACAAAAATTGATTAAAATTTCCCCAAAACATCAAAAACCCGTCTATTTATGTTTTAGTGTTTATAGCGTAATTAATTTAGCATGGAAGTCGAACTGCTGCTACAAAAGTTTGATAAAATGTGTCGTGCTAGACAATTCTTCTTCCAGAATCTATCTTATACATTTATAAGTATACCATTCATCCATGCTTTGAATATTGCTGCTGGGTATGGTCTGGTGCTCTTGCTATATATTTAAAGATTCTTAATGAAATCCAAAGAAGAATATGAAATGTTATTTGTCTGGCCTGGCATCTCGGCTTCAGTTACTTTCCCACCGACGTAATGTAACTATTCTATAAATACTTTCATGGTAATTTTTCTGAGGAACTTTCCGCTATGGTGCATACACTTTTTTTTTAATTATGCGTAGTATCAGATGGGACACAAGGTTTCATCATTTGACAGTTGAAATGGCTATATGTAACCTTTTTATGCTAAACGTTTCTTTTCTTGAACTTCAAACTTAAGGAATACTCATTCGGTGACTTACTTTTCAACCAACTAATCCAATCCATTGAAGTCAAAACGCAAACGCCATGATGAAAATTTAAAATGCATGCAGAAAAAAACCTATAAAGACTATTTCTATTCATTTATTTTTCCGATTCTCACCGCTTCGTTTAGCACATTTTGTTGACATTTACTAAATACTTTGCTCTCGGCAAACAGAGGTCATTGCCGCTTTAAATGAAATCAGCGTGCAAAACAGAGCAGTAAAAACTACTTGTCAAATCCTCATTTTTTTACAGATTTGTATTTTAATGTTTTTAAAAGGAAAACTTCCACTGAAGTGACGAAAAGTTAGCTAACTTAAGTTATTATAGAGACAGAAAAAAAAAATCATTGTCAGATATGCTTGTTTGAATCAGCAAGATTTAGAAATCATGCACGCGTGTTGCACGTAAGAAACACATGCACATTTATATGTAGTTAGATGAATCGTGATATTTGTAATATCAATCATACAGTTAAGGAAATAGTTTATGAACTAATTCACGTTAACTAAAAATATGCGGAAATTAATAGTTACATATTATAAATAGATTTCTCATGCGCACAGAGTAGTCGAGCATTGACATTTACTCAATATTAAAAAGGCAACAGGTTTTCAATAATATATTTAATTATTGCTTCATAATTACAAATGAAGTATTATGTCAATATTTTAAACCTCAATCAGAAGATACCAGTAAACAGCACTGGTTTAATATATATTTTATATTATATAGAATATTCAAATATAACCTCAATCTGCCGACATCCTAAATAGCGCTGATTTAAAATAGATTTAATATATTTTATATTATATAGAATATTCAAATATAACCTCAATCTGCCGACATACTAAATAGCGCTGATTTAAAATAGATGTAATATATTTTGTATTATATAGAATATTAAAATATAACCTCAATCTGCCGATATTAGTAAATAGCACCGATTTAAATTATATTTTAAATCTTTTATATTATATAGAATTATATATATCTAAAAATTCCCAGGGGAATTTTTACTTGAAGTGACAGAGTTATATTATTTTCAAAACAGCAATTTCATTTAGTTCCATGTCTTTCCCGTTTGGGATAAAACGCGTTATGTTAATGTTCCTTTACTGTCAGTAAACACTGACATAATTTTATTTCATATGCATTATTCATTTTAAGAGCACTAATGCCCTGTGGAAAAATATGGATCGATTTATGCACCCTGCAGCTAAGGATTAATTATCAAGGTAGACTGAGCTCTCGAGCGTTAGAGAACAAATCTAAGAGAAAAAAAAAAGAAACTTAATTTTAAGTTGATATAGAAGAGAGGAGGAATTCCAGATATTAATGAAAAGGCATACCTGGAGGGCCATGGCCGCTTACATTTTGAAGAGAAATTATATTTTTAATGACAAAACTATTATGTTATATTAACTTTCTATTGAATTTTGTTAACTTATTAATGTTTTATTATAAATAATAAATACATAAGTATCCGGCAATATTCGAAAAGGAAATTTGAATAATTTATATATCGGCGATAACTAAGAATTTGTTAAATAATTGTGTGCTTGTTCCTATAGCTAACACGTGAACGTCTTATACTGATTTCCAGGTAAGTACCTCACAGACAATATATTCTGCTTTCCTACTCTGGCTTTTGCGCCTTAACATTCTCAGTGTTGATATTATATTTAATTAATATAAGATCCTGTTTTACTTTGTCTATATTTCTGAGAGGGTAATAATTTACATTATTTACATTACTCGAAAATTTTGTTCACGACGTTACGGGTGTGGTACGCACTGATCTTCTTCAGGTGATAGGAATTTCGAACTGAACCTTTTATTTCGTCAAATTTTAACTCCAAGTTTTTTGTACACCTGCCGTAGCCATCTATTGAACTCACAACTTTTTGGGTCAAGTCACTTGACCCAACCAACGCTTTTATCCACTGGGATAAAAGGATATTAGTGTACGAATTTTGGGGGCTTGTAAACTTAATATCTCAAAAACTTTTTTTTACTAGAGCTCATATTGCAATTTTTGTTGTTATTATTGGTTTTCCATAACAGCTCGTATTGCTGGGTCGCATATTGTATTCGTTTCTCTGCTTGGCCGAAACGTCGCGAACATGAGGATAAATATGACAACAGTTCGAACAATGTAAATAATCCTGTTTTTACCTTTTATTTTTTTTTATCATCAATAGTGTTCTGACGCGAACAATGAAACATATTATCTTTTTTTTTTTTTTTTTTTCAGTTAGTTTATTTATGGTAACTACATATTTTTTTGCTCTTTTTTTGACGTTTGATTTAAACATGTCTGTATTTTATTGTCATCAGTTTTCATAACTACAACTCAAACCAACTTGTATCAGAGATGAAACATTAACAGGAAGTTTCGATCTAGTCTGTACTGTTATTTAGAATGAAACATTACAATTACTATACATGAAAAATGACAGACTGGTTTAAATCTTATAGTCTGACATTTGTTGTTTTAGACAGCAGTCGTGTTATGCGTTTGACTCTTTTGACGGCTTGGTTAAATTATCAGTTTTTCTAGATATCGAGAGCAAGTGGATTAAACTATATTCAGTATGTCTTTGAAGCAGCACGAATTGATACAAGCGCAAATAGTAAATCTGACTGCTTTTCATCCAATATTGGTCGAATTAATCAAGATTAGACGACATGAGTTTTACCGGCACGAATAGAGTTTTCAAAATTTTCTCTTTGAAATTCAAATCCCCATCTGAGTGGCAGAACAGAACATCCTGAACGCACTGGATATTTTCTGAGTTTCTGTATGATCGGAGGTGGCCTGTATAGAACGTTAATGGTATATTTGGGATGGAGAGATTTTGCTGACTATGAAAGTAGATACTATGAATGTAAAAATATCTTGAATTACAAAATACATTCACTTTACATTTCACATATTTTGTTATTTCAATGAATTCAGTATAAAACTATTTCTTATTAAAGATATTTGTAAACTACAAAGATTATTGTTTTGTTTTTTTTTGTTTTTTGTTTTGTTTGTTTTTTGTTTTTTTTGTTTTCTTTTTGTTTGTTTTTTAACAGATCTTCTTTGTTCTATAAGACTCTAATAGTTCGGATTTGTCAGTAAATTATAACAACTTTCTTCATCCTGTCAGGTTGTTTAATTAACAAATGTGAAAACAAATGTGTAATTTTAAACAGAGACAAAAAAAGACTCCAGACTTCTCGGTGAAATGAAAAAAAAAAAAAAAACAGAATCGCTTTGATTCGTTAGTTCCGTTTCCTAATAACTCCAAATGTTTTTTCTTCGTAAGTAAATGTCTATTGTGTTAATAATTCCTGGTTTAGATATGGGTCTAACACGGGCGAAGAAAGCTCACAGAGGATATATGCTAAACAAAGGGAACGAATTGGTTGCAAATTAACAGTGCATTTTGGACAAATTTCCCTCCCGGAATTTCTAGTTCGATTCATTTTAAAGTATTAGTTATGTGTGTTTTTTTTTGTTTTTTTTTTCTCACGTTAAATAGGCTACAGCTTAAAAGACAAACAGACACTAAGTCAGATTTCATGATGAATAATTTATTTATTATGCAAATATTTTTATGTAAGTCATTGTGCTGTTATGTAATTCTGTGTCTTTATTATGAAACTCAATTATTTCATGATACAAAGTAATGTTTGTATCATGTAAGGCAGTGTTACTTCTAAACAAATTATTTTTTCTATTTATCTCAATAATTTTATTATTCATATATTTTTTCAATAAAAAACATTACACGATAAATTGGTATTAATTAACTTGAATAGATTAAATCATCATAATATATTCCATTTTCCGAAAGTAATTACGTATTTCAATTAGAAGTCAATCACCTTGATTGAATGGTAAGAAAACCACATCTAGGATTTGTTAACAATCTCTGACATCGTATAATATGTTATTTATTGTGCATTTCAGAGTTTAATTTGGAAACTAGGCAAGGAAGGTATTTGAATTCATCAACGTTTCAACCTCTGCTGCAATCTTTTCACTAACAATACTAAACTTTTTCTTTCTTTTCCAACGTTTTTTTTCACTCGTACAGGAGGTAAAAAATGCGTTTCATTCTCTTGTATGATAATGCAAAGGTACATTTTGTAAAACAACATCAATTAAAACAATGTCATTTGGCAAGGAGTTGGTGTCATATCCTTTTACCCTTCTTTTTATTTTGTGTAAAGACTTGGCAAGAAAAAAGTCTTACTAAATTCTAAACAATAAATCCGATTCCTATCTTGAATCACCATGATTTTTTTTATAATATTTTTATGATATTTTTTGCAAAAGAAAGTTTCGTAGATCATACGCGACTTCAATTTCATATTTGTCTTTCCGACGTTATAATTATATTAGTTCCGATATATATATATATATATATATATATATATATATATATATATATATATATATATATATATATATATATATATATATATATATATATTCTTCAGACAAATATTTAGATAAAACATTGCCGCTTGGAACAGCTATTTCTGATATTTTTTTTCTTTTTATCGTTCAGTTCAGCTACTGGGAATATTAGATCTCAATTATCAATTTAAAAATAACTGCAAATCTCATCACTATTAAAAAATAACTATTTTCGCATTATCCGTTAACTGAATTATCTTCTCCAAAATTTTTGATTTGAAACCATGGTATATTTTGTCATTTACGTTAAGTTGTGTTTTATTCGAGTGTTTCTTGAATATATATATACTGTGAACTCTATATGAAAAATATACACTATTCTCGGTGAAGATTTACCACTTTTAGTTTAAGTAAATTCCATCTTTAAAATAATACTTTCTCCCTTTGAATTATTTTGAACTTCTGCTCTACTGAAATCAAAACAGAAAATTTTATATACTGGATCTGAATTAATGCAATGACGCTTCATGACATCGGTCAAAACAACTATTTTTATGCATTTTTTAATAATGTAATAGAGTAGTTTATCTGATCTTCTGCACATTTCCAAATGTCTTCTCGTTGGCTGCTTGTAACCACAAAACCAGAGAGTAATCTTCCCTGTTAACTACCAAGAACAGTGAGGAAATAAAAGACAGATTCAAGACTTTACCCGAAGGTATTTTTTCGAACAAACTAGAACGGAATTTGAACTCGGCTAGACAATTCCACTTTCCGCGCCGCTATGCGTTACACTAACAAAGATCTAGGTTACAAAGCGCAGATTTTAGTTGTAGAAAATGGCAGGTATTGAAAAGTGAACTAAGAAAAAAAACTGTGTCGAAAAACTCTATTATAGAAATACTTTATATCCATTATTAACTTTAACTTGACCAATCAGTTTCTTTTCATTCAGTTATGTACAAATACCTTTGGGAAAGGTATGAATACTACTCTTCCTAGTTATGGCGCTAACAGTATGAGTTTTATACAAAAGAAATCATTGTTATTCTAAAAAAATGTTTGTATGCAATATTCACTCAAGAAAAAAGCATTATTCTTACAATTCAAAATGTGTTTTGGCCTTAAATAACAAACAAATGCTTGATAATCCATAAAAAAGAAGTCAGTCTTGTTAAATGAAGTTGATTTTCACTTTTTTATGTTACAATATCAAGCAAAAAATAAAATAAGAATACGACGCAAAATGTGTGGTCTTGCTAATTATAATGATACTATCTGTAATTTGAATTCATAAGCTCATATTACATAATCTCAATGTAAATCTGCTTTTATCTGTTGTTGTGAGTTGAGGTAGGATCCAATATTACAGTCTTCGTCAAACCTATTATTCTTTTCGAATCTTAACACAAAGTAACTTATACAAGATCAATTTCGTGATTTTCCTAACGCTTAACTTACATCTTGTCTTTCTTTCAAGCGCCTCGCTTTTTCACGAAGATAGGGGTTCATAACTCTCCACGGCATTTTCCTGTTTTTTGTGTTTGAGTAGATTTTTACCATTTAAAACTAGTCGTTTTTTTTTATTAAATCCATCCTCGCGAAATCCTTAAGTTATTCTTTGAATGCCATTTGCTACAATAAATTGTGTAAGTGTTAGATTCTCCACTTGCGCCAGAAACGTACCTCTTTCTGATATTAAATATAAGTTTCTGTGTAGTACCTATTTAATTTAAAACCATTCCGTTGTACACGTGTCCTGTTTTGTATATTCCCCATCCATCGATGGGAGTACCCGTGATGTTTCACCTCTCTTCTTCCTCTGAGAATACATTCACTGCTTATATAAGAGTTCAGTAGGAAATTAGATATTACATAGAGGTTTTCCTGTCTGTCTATATACTAGGCCACAAAAATCTCCTAAGCCGACCGAGCATAGAAATGAATATAATATGGGAACCAGTAATAAGGAGTGCTAGAAAAAAGCGATGATAATAACAAAAAATTGCAATATGATCTCTGGTAAAAAAAAAAAATGCAATGATAACAGCAAAGATTTCAAAATGAACACTCGTAAAAAATGATTGCTGAAGACATTAGGCTTATAATACCCAGAAATTAATATAGACACATGCCACAGTGGATAAAGGCGTTTGTTAGATCCAATGACAGGACTCAAAGAGTGTGAGTTCAATACCGGGTTAAGGCGATGGAGAACTTTGAGAGGGGAATTAACAGGAGATAACTGACACCCATTAAACATTGCACGTGAAACTAGAACAGTCTACCCCGGTGAGCGAAATAAAGGGTTCAGTTCGACATTCCAACCACCTGAAAAAGGCCGGAGCGTACAACGCCCGAAACGTTGTGATAAACATGGCGACAAAGATGAGGGCAATAGTCCGACTAATGTAAATAGTTTTCCTACTTTACGATATGGGCATTCAGATTATTTGTGTCATATTCTCCATGGTCTGTTACTAAACTAAAAAAAGATTAAAATTTCTGTACCTGACCGTGTCTGACGTCCGTAATACGTAACCCAGACTTCGGGGTGTTTCATTTGCTAACAAAATGAACTTCTGCCTGTATAGATTTAATGGTTTGGCACATTTGCTTTGCTTTATATTATGAAAGACTTCATTCGATTTTTGTTTTGAGTCGAAAATCATCACTATGCATAAGGATAGTAAATGAATTAAACACACGACAATACAAAGTTTCGAAATATAAGGAAGTGTTTTCTCATCAGACTTATTCAATCTATTCAGTAAGATGATTCTGAAAGAATTAGGTCTGCTACAATGATACATTTATGGTAAGCAATATCTGAACTACATACTATATTCCGAGCACACAGTGCTTTCAGTAGACATAGAAAGAAAACTACAGAAATTAGTAAACGAAACGCAGAAGAAAGACTAAATAGCAGTTGTAAGATGGTAGAATGAATGGTTTTCCGTAACAGATTCGTACTACGAATTGAAGTTACCGAAATGAAGCGTGTAAAATCAAATTATGTATAGATGAAATCTTAACAGACTACGGAAAATATGACACCAAAATCCGAAGGCGTATTTGAGTAGAAAATTATGCCTTCGAAAAAATAAGCAACGTATCAAGAAACACGAATATTTGATTAGAAACGAAGAAAAGGTTGCTGAAATGTTATAAAATCTTGGTCCGCTATATGGATGTGAAAGCTGGTCAAAATGGGTAGCTACACTAGAACTGATAAAATCGATACGAATTTATAGAAATAAAGACGAGAATTTTCGATTAAATTATCAGAACTGTTTCAGGCTTCGATCTCTTCTGTCAACAAATTTTCTATTTATATAAGTCTTATTTAACATTGTAGAATTGAAACTTTGGACTAATACATGATATTATTAGATGCCTGTAATGTTCGATTTTCTGATTTCGCGTTAGGAATACTTGTCAGAGACAGATATTAGTTCTGCTCTTGAATGATAGATGAGAAGTTAGTACATAATTCTCATTTCTGCTGTTGATATGCAGCACTTTATTTTGAGTTGGAATAGAAAAAGAAATAGACGTATCAAATAAAGAAAGAGGTTTTCATATTCCAAACCAACTTACAAGAACGCTCTGTGTAACCCCATTTATCCCATGTGCCCTAAAATCATCGGTTTCGGAAACGGAAGGAGAAAATAATGTCTTGCAATTATCTGTTGAGTGTATATAGAATATTATACCTGGAACTGTAGTCCTCTTGTATCTTTTTGCACGTTTCATAGTCAAAAGATTGGGTTACAGTCGTGTATTAAGTAGCATTACAAATTTTTCTACATTCGCTGCATTAAAAGGCGTATATTTTCTCTTTCAGTTTTCGATGTTTAAGTAACATAATCAATCCAAATAAATACATGAAGTAATAAACAAATTAAAAACTGTTCCCGCCAAAATAATAGTTTGAATAAACTACAACAATCAACCCCAAAATTCAATAAATAGCTTTAATCAACTTCCCAAACGAAAACAAAACTATTAAATAAGCGATATAAACAATTTTTTACAACGTTAATAAAAATACCGATTAAAAAATAAATAAATAAATATATAAGATAAGAAATAAAAATAAATAAAAATAAAAATAAAAAATAAATAAAAAGAAGGAAAACAATTTAACCCAAATACATAAATAAACAAATAAACGACTTCCGGTAAAATAACCGCAAAAATAGACTACATACAATGACCCGTATATATATATATATATATATATATATATATATATATATATATATATATATATACAAATAGCCGAGAAAAATAACAGCACTAATGGCCTGACAATTTCATCTAGCATGAAATAGACTGTCGCCTCTAAGTGTTGATTCTATATTCACTTATATATATATATATATATATATATATATATATATATATATATATTCAGATAAAACTTTGAACCAGCTTGACACCATTTGTCTTAAGAATTACTGAAAAGCCATTTCAGATATTCAGCTAAAAAGAGGACAGGTTAAAATAGTTTTGCATTAAAACCACTGACTTCCCAACTGAGCAATGGTTAGAGGAAAGAGGTCATTCAGTTTATCAATAATGGTACTAACATTCATCCTCTGGCTTCCATCTTCAAAATTCATTCAAGTACCATCAAGAGAACGGTGAAGAAGTTTAATAAAGCTAACTGTAGAGAGGAAAAGTGGATCAGGAGGTTACAACATGAAGGGGGATCCTCATTTCAACTTATAGCTAAAGAGATCAATTAGAAAAGATCTGTCTCCATCCATAAGACATTTGGCGCGTGAAAATGAACTGTCACCTATGACAGTTCAAAGAGCACTGAAAAACGCTTGAAAATGAAATCATACGTGAAACCTGTGAAGGAACTTGTTACCACAGGACAGAAAGTTAGAAGGTTAAATAGGGCGAAGATCATCTTGAATAAGTTAGAAAATGATGCTGGAATAATATATATATATATATATATATATATATATATATATGAACTTTATTTCCAACCTTCATGAGATTTCGATCCTTAGCCATGATTAATTAATGATGAATATGTCATTTCCGTTTATGATCGATTTCATCCCGATTCTTCTGTTGTTTAGAAAATAATTATACATTTTTATTCCTCAAAGAAGATTCCGATAGTGTTATAAAATCCTCGGAGAATTCCAGTAAGATATCTTTAATCATTTCTAAGACACAACGGTTCAGAGGTTAAATATTTAAAAGTTTTGTGATGTATTTTGCGTCTACTGTTATAAGAAAATGATTATTTTACTAATACAAATTCTTCTCTTTTACATAATTTTCTTATGACACTGCACTCACACACACACACACACACACACACACACACACATATATATATATATATATATATATATATATATATATATATATATATATGTATGTATATTAAAAAGAAGACAGAAAATGCTCTATTTTCTATAATTTTGTTACACGGGTTTCCGGTCTCGCGACCATCATCAAGTAAAGAGTGGATATTTACGCATATTATTAAAAGGAATTAAGTGTCTTTATGTATTCGATGTTAAACATTATCGATATTAAACATATATTTTTGTGGGTTAGTGACACAAATGTCTTCTTTGAACTGCCAGTGAAAAAGTTCTTCTGCGTAAAGTGTAATTCAATAATTAAGATTGGTCCGAGAAAGGGTGGGGAAAGATATCTGTATTCTTATCTTTTAATGACGCCTGTGTGTTCTTAGATCTATTTCCATTTTTTTGTGTTTTTGTCAGCACCTGTATGTATACGTATATTCCCTCTCCATACATACATATTGTCTTATTATGAGGAATTAGTATGCACACATATAAACATATACATATGCACACATACATACTCTCTCTCTCTTTCTCTCTCTCTCTCTCTCACACACACACACACAAACACACACATAAGAGTTAATGATCAAAGACAAACATTTGAACCAGAACATCGAGTCTTGACTCTTTGCATCTATATTAATAAATTCTTCTTAAGCATATATCAAGCGGGATAAAAATAAATGTACATTTCAATTAATCGCCTACTGATACTTTTATATTACCTTCTTCTTCTTCTTCTTCTTCTTCTTCTTCTTCTTCTTCTTCTTCTTCTTCTTCTTCAACATATCCTCCTCCCCCCTTTCTATTACACCCAACGTCATACGTTAGTTTATTTTTAAAAATAATAATATAACGTTATTTTTTTTAATAAAGTTTTAAGAGGTTATTTGATAAAATCACCTGAGGATACCGTAACGTTGAAACCAAGGTAGCGGTTTCAACTGATCTCCAGATATATATATATATATATATATATATAAAAGAGATTAATTGATTTAAAATATGTTTTCGCTACACAGTAATAACCATGTTTCAAAAACTTTAAAGTTAATTATATAATTGAATTAAAAGCATTATTTCCGTTTCATCTTCAAGCGAATATTGGAATAACTTATTTCTAAATTTACTGAGTTTTAAACACACATATAAATTCATAATTTACTGTTTGCTCTGTAAATTTACATTGAACACTCTTTTGTAAAAATAAAAATAAAAAATAACAAGAACACCGGATTATATATCTTACTGCTCTTTCTTTTTATTTATGTATGCATACATTGGTTCCTAATCAAATCTTGATTCTTTATTTTCGGAATTTTCCTTATGCCAACAAAAAGGATTATTTCGTTATTTTAATGCAAAACACAGAGGAACTCATACGAAGGATGAGATGGAGAGCTTACTTCTTCCTTCAACGGAATAACTTACAAAACAAAAACAATAAGGAGATTTACGGTTTTAACAGTAAAAAAAAGCAGGACCGTTTATTCATGATTTGTTTGGTTTCGAAAATGATTTATTGAAAATAATATATAACATAAATTTCGATTAAAAGAAATGCCACTTCCAAAAACGCCTGGATAAAATAGTAAAATATATTAACACAACGGATAAAATTTTAGTGAAATCCGACAAAAAAGGAAACTCCTATAAATTAACGACAAGGGACTATTACGATCTGATAAATAAGGATTTACATAAGAACTATAAAAAGGCAAATAATAATGACCTGAATATGGTGGAGAATATTAATACTAGCAGTAAAAAAATCACAGACAAACTGAAAATTAGTGATAGAGTAGGTCAACTAAATGAAAGAGAGTGCTATGTAACCTTAAAGGACCACAAACCCGATTTCGAAGTAAATCCGACTACAAGGATAATAAACCCAACAAGACCTGATATCGGAAAAATTAGTAAAATGGTCCTTGAAAGGGTAAATCAACAAATTACAGAAAAAATAGGCCTGAAACTTTGGATTAATACCAAAGACGTGACAAACTGGTTTGCTTATATAAAGGAGAAAACGAAGTGTATACTAAAGCAGTTTGATATTGAAAATTATTATCAATCAATATCTAAAGAACTGTTCATGAGTGCATTGGACTTTGCTACCAAGTACACGGATATTTCTGAAGAAGATGAAGAAGAAAAGAACATTATTATAAATGCGAACAAGTCGGTACTGATACATAAATGTGAGCAATGGATAAAAAATTCATATGACCACTTTGACATCACAATGGGATCACTAGACTCAGCTGAGTCTTTTGATCTCATAGGTCTTTTTATATTATACAATACTGACATTGTTTTATACAGAGACGATGGACTTTTTAAGCGATTATAAGCATGATATATATCGTAAGGCTTTTTGTTTTCCCTTCGTAATTCTTTTATTTCTAAGCGGTTATAAATATGATATATATTGTAAGACTTTTTGTTCCCTATTCCTTTCGTAATTTAAGCCTATTTACTTGATCATTATTTCGCCTTTTAATGTATTCTAATCGTTTTCATAATTTGCACATAGTTTATTTAATTAGTCTATTTTCTCAATCGTTGTTTCGCATTTAATTATTTGTATTTCATTCGTGTTTATAAATTGTGTATAGTTAGAAAGACACGACATGTTTTTAGATAATTAAAATGGAAAGTAATTAGTTCTAAAATTTAATAAAACGATAACTGACCCGTAATAATGTTAGGAATTGGTTTAAATGATATTTAAAAACCGGGATAATTAACTAGGTCAGAGGGATCATGTTTAAATGTTTTAACCGTTGTTGAAAACAGAAATTGTGGGTGGTTACGGGTTTTTATTTTTATTTTATTTTTTATTTTTTTTACTTTTTTTTTTAACCAGAACTGATAGATAACATATACGTCAAAGAAGGTTAAGATGCAGTTTTTTTAAGTTATAAAGTAAATATAATAAATATATAATAAATAACCAAAACAAAAAAATAATGGCAGCTAACGATTATCCGCTCAAGCTGTTGTTCATCCGATAACGTGAGAAAACAAAAAAAAAAGGTGCCTATCCCCATTGGAACATTTTAAAAAATCCGTGAACGGAATAGTTGACGTTCGTGCAATTAATATAATGGGCAGTGACTCTGCTAGCGTTTCATAGCTGAGTGGGGATCAAGGCTTGATCTTGCCTGATTGAGGGCGAATAGTGATGGTATATATGATGTTGAAAGACACGAAACTCCCTGATGAATCAAGTCAGTTAACATCAATGATGACTCATTCCACCGCCCTAATTAGGATCATTTATTTAAAAAAAAACAGTTTAAATAAATAAGGTGTGGCATTTAAACGTGGAGTGTACTAAAAAGGTAATTTATGATGTAAAAATTTCGGATTAGAAATAAACCCATTAAGTCTTTAGAAAAATTATATATATATATATATATATATATATATATATATATATATATATATATATATATAATCTGTTTGTTTTTTTTTATTTTTGGGGTCTTTTTTTGTTTTTTTGGAGGTTGCAACGTCTATGTGAAAAACAGCGCAATGATAGATTTCAGAGAGTTTGAGGGGTCAAACTGAGGACATTGCAGAGGATTCGAAAAGAGTTGGATTAGTCAAATGGCGATTACCAAAGTGTATGGAGTGATCACTAGTGATGGAAACGTTATGCTTTCATTGATCTTTCCCACAAGACCTCAGAATCAACACGCAGGGTATAGTGCGGCAGTGAGTACAGAGGGTTTCTGATGTAAGAATCTGTATCTGGCGACACGACTCTGCACCATACCACACAAGACCTCAGAATCAACACGCAGGGTATAGTGCGGCAGTGAGTACAGAGGGTTTCTGATGTAAGAATCTGTATCTGGCGACACGACTCTGCACCATACCACACAAGACCTCAGAATCAACACGCAGGGTATAGTGCGGCAGTGAGTACAGAGGGTTTCTGATGTAAGAATCTGTATCTGGCGACACGACTCTGCACCATACCACACAAGACCTCAGAATCAACACGCAGGGTATAGTGCGGCAGTGAGTACAGAGGGTTTCTGATGTAAGAATCTGTATCTGGCGACACGACTCTGCACCATACCACACAAGACCTCAGAATCAACACGCAGGGTATAGTGCGGCAGTGAGTACAGAGGGTTTCTGATGTAAGAATCTGTATCTGGCGACACGACTCTGCACCATACCACACAAGACCTCAGAATCAACACGCAGGGTATAGTGCGGCAGTGAGTACAGAGGGTTTCTGATGTAAGAATCTGTATCTGGCGACACGACTCTGCACCATACCACACAAGACCTCAGAATCAACACGCAGGGTATAGTGCGGCAGTGAGTACAGAGGGTTTCTGATGTAAGAATCTGTATCTGGCGACACGACTCTGCACCATACCACACAAGCATGAAAATCCTATCATGACTTTCAGACAAATTATCCGACCAAATTACCCCTTTCCTCTGACCACCTAACTCCCCAGACTAATAAGATGTCAGTGTTATTTTAATTATTGCGTAATTTAGACGAGAATTTATCAATCGCATTCTGTACACCTCTACAAACTGGACAACAGCAATTTAAATTAATCTGTCTTTTATTTTCGGTCTTTCTCTCGTGGCATATATATATATATATATATATATATATATATATATATAATGGACTCTCCCGTCTGTTTCGACGTATGAGGATCTGACAGCTTATTGATTCAGTTAATCTTAAGTGGCATTTAAAACCTGCTAGTAATTTTACAAAGGAGGCCACATATGGAGCAAGTGTGAGGATTGTGAGATAAGATCACTGTTAGATTGACTGACCTTTTAGATCTTGCTCTCGCTTCTTGACGATTATTCAGAAATGAAGATTGAAAATTGCTGGGTCCACTAAAATACATTGATCTCCATTTTACCCGCCCCAAGGCTAAGCGCTTAAGGGTCTTATGTGGTATATTGACTGCTGAAAAGTTGCTTTTCAGCTTGTCTTTGTATCTTAACCAGGGGTGTCCTACATTCCTGTAGCCCTGAACTAACGGGCTGTACATTAGGATCTTGGGTATCCGGTCATCAGAAATTCTTAAGACATACCGTAACTGAGACTGTATGATAAATGTCTCGATTCCTCCAATATTACACCTGTTAAACAGGTCTACATTAGATATCCTATCTTGAAGCTTAACTCCACAAATTGCACGCAGACAGCTTATATATATATATATATATATATATATATATATATATATATATATATATATATATTATAACATAAATATGTTACAACATCACTACAAAAATAGCCATTTTGTTTCATCACTTCTGGTGTCTTGCCAAATGATGGTGCTGATTGTAAGCTAAAATGATTTTAAAGAGTTCAAAACCAACCACTGCCCTCACTAGGAGGAATATTTTGACGTAAGATATAATCGCCAATCAAATTACACGCATACGATAATACAAATAATGCGAAAATCGGTCCTAGATACAATTTATTAATCCTTTAAAATTAATATTAGATTATATAGGAAATCACGATGACTAATTTGTCTCCAATTTATTATGTAATTAAAAGTAAAAGTTACGAATATAAAACTCTAAATATAACCCTGCTTCAAGTTTAGAATCTTACAAAATTATTCGAAGAAAAGTCAGAGAATATATGCGTAAATTTCCATGTATTGTTCATATTGATATGTTAAGTTTTCCTTACAAATTTCATCGAAAATAAGGGGTGCAATATATTGCTATAATATTAGTTGCATTGTCAGAGTTGTTATTAGAGATTTAATAGACATAGGAGAAAGTTTTATTGGTAACAAGACACACAGACTTCACGTCATAATACACAAACACGTAAATATGAGCACGCAAATATACGTACGACAAATAAACAGACTGATCATTATTCAAATCCCAAACTCAACAGAAACAACGCAAACTACCCGTCAAAATTACACAAACATGGAAAATCAATATACAAATATGTAAACATATGCACACGCATATATATGAACATACCTAAATGCATATATATATACACATACAAGCATACAAGCATACACACACATATATATATATATATATATATATATATATATATATATATATATATATATATGTATATATGTATATAATGAAAATAATAAAATATTTAATTTTTAAAAATAAAAATATATAAAAAAATTTTATATTCATAATTTGAAATATAAAATTATGAATATAAAATTATTATTATTTCATAATTTTAATTTTATTAATTTTTATAAATAAAAATATATAAATAAACAAACGACTTCCGGTAAAATAACCGCCATAATAGAATACCCACAATGCACCACTAACCCGTATATATATAAATAGCCGAGAAAAATAACAGCATATGTGGCCTGACGATTGCATATAGCATGAAACAGACTGTCGCCTCTAAGTGTTGACTTTTATGTTCACTTTTATATATATATATATATATATATATATATATATATATATATATATATATATATATATATATATTATAATTAAGTAATTCATCGAGTCTAGAATGCATAAAGGACTGGCCGGCCGTTTTGTCCTATATTTGGGACTCATCATCCCCTCCCGAGAATTGAAACCCGGACAGTAACGTTATCAGGCAAACGTCAGTAATTCACGTAACTGCCCAGGTTTCAATTCTCGGTTGTAGATGCGCACTAGTGATGAGTCCAAAATATGTGATGAAACGGTCGTCCAGTGCATTCTGTTGAGGTTTCTTCCAGACTCAATGAATTACTTAATTATAATTATCTCAAATGCTCCTAATTCTTATTATTTGTATATACTTGCTTGAACCGGCTTCTAATGCTCTGGATGAGCGGCTTGGGGATAGTAGTCGTGGCTCATGGGGGCATAGTCCTATAGGCAAGAGAAACTCAGTTGAGTTCCACCACGGAATATGTGATCGAGCGGCGCTATGTCGAGTCTAATTCGCTATCATTTCATCCCCGAGGCCCGTTGGTACAGTTGGTATGAAGTTTGCCTGATAACGTAACTGTCCGGGTTTCAATTCTCGGTAATGGATGTGCACTGCTGATGAGTCCCAAATATTGGACGAAACGCCCGTCGAGTACTTTCTGCATTCTGTTGAGGTTTCTTCTAGATTCGATGAAATACTTAATTATAATTATTTCGAATTCTCCTAAAAATTTCTATCACACGCACGCATATATATATATATATATATATATATATATATATATATATATATATATATATATATATATATATATATATATATATATATATATATATATATATATATATATATATATATATATATATATATATATATATATATATATATATATATATATATATATATATATATATATGCACATAATTTTACTATTATTACTATTCATATCCAAGTATCAATTTATCAGTTAAATTCAATGCTGGTGAGAGGAGTACCAATGAACGCAACATATATTAGTCACACCAGTGCATGTAAAAGCATATATAAACAATCTGCATATACATAAGCGCACAACAATAAAAATATCAATAAAGAATATATATATATATATATACACACACACACACGAATATACTAACAGATGTCACTGGACATAAAAATCAATCACCTAGAAAAGTACACTGATATAGAACAGGAGTAGAAACGAATATACCCATGTACAAACAAAAATAGACATATTTTATTCAGAGTCTATGTAAGATTAATTCAATAACAGTTACAACTACTCAGTATTAACTGAATAATACAATTTATATATAATTCTTAGCAAATAAAGTTAGATAATAATTAAAAATTTAAGGATAAAAAACTTTTACAAACATACAATATCATTTCATCTTTACATACAATATGCTATCTAGCTAGAAAGCAAGTTAAAAGATAATTTATGCCTGCAATTAACAGTGAATTCTTTCCATTGATTTAATAGGTTTATCTTGTCCTTAAATTTAATCATTTCTAGTTTTTCATTGACAGAGGTAGTATGGTGTATATAAAGTATTACAGGTACGAGCTTTTCTAATTAATTTCCATTTAACGGTGGGAGTTTTGTTTTTTCTCCTTTAATCTGAAATAGTACTTGGACAGCGAGGTAGCATATTTATGAGAACTAGTTTTGAAGGAGAAAACATGTTGGTACCAACGTCGTTTAAATGGATTTTTAGTACGACCAATGTATTTTTTTTTTAAATTCAGGTTTTCAAGTGAAGAAATGGTACTAAGATAAACCAGGGAACTAGTTTGACAATTGTTTCGGGATTGACAATCATTGGGATGCCTACAGTTACATCCACTAGTATTTATATTATGATATTTAGTATTGTTTAACGCATCACTACAATTTGTCATGCCTTTAGAGTTTTTATATCTGTTAAATACCTTATTTTTATGCTTTTTAATTATTTTTTTCTCTGAGGTTAACCGCACAAATGTAACTAAGTTTAAGAGTATATTTATTGAAGATTTTACTAAGCCTGTTCGTTTTAGGAAAATGCTAAATAAGATTTAAGAATTTTAGTCCTAAATTAGTTTTAACCTTGAGTTTAAAAGCAGGGGGATAAGCCAGATGATTTTCTGGGATCTTCGTTTCTTGTTGAGATCAATATTGATAGGATTTATATATTTAATGTTCTTACCTCTATAAGCACTATTACTCAGGGCAGATTTATAAAATTCCCAATGCCTATTGAAAACATCTTCATTAGAAGAGTTCCCACTGATTCTAAACTCAATGGAAGAAGATATATGCTTAATGACTGACGTTGGGTGATTAGATTTGGGATGTACAGATTAGGCGTTGAAGTTTTTCTTCATATAAGTTTGATAAGAACTATTCATAAGCTCATATTTGGGCAATCATTCAGATATATATATATATATATATATATATATATATATATATATATATATATATTCAAGTTTGCTGGGTTAAATAAGTTCGACGTATTGTGTCTATTTATTTAAATTTTAATCCTTTCAAGTCCACAGATTCATTTCTTGGTAGATGTAGAGAATTGATCAAGAAAAATTAAAATTTTTCTTTCAGAAAATTTTATTTTCTCAGATACTTTCAATCTCGTCGGAGATCATCTTCATGTGTCTTTGAAGAGAACCTACAAATTCACAATATTTAACCGTTATGCAAGGGAGGTAATTTATACGACTTTTTGAGGGGTATATTTTTTGCATGACCACCGTAAAATTCAAAATATTTACTCGTTATTCACGGGAGAAAATTATGGGATTTTTTAAGTTTATTTATATAAATTATGAGATTTTTTAAGTTTATTTATATTTTTTTAAACAAAAGATTTTTCAATTATAGTTTTTAAGAATTATAACTTAGTATTTTTCAAAGCTTTGATGCTATAAACGTCTCAGAACTTTGTTGATATACTCGTGGTTGACTAAATTTTTGGTTGCAATTCTCTTACATAAAGAGCTTTTATAGTTTTATTTTTAGCTTATTATTATCTTGGTGGAGTCCCGTTGTATTTTCCAGTAATATCTGTCTAAATTAAGAATGTGGACATGAGTGTTCGTTTAAATGCACTAAGATTGAAATATGAACATTTAAGTGAAACGTAAGCCTTTTCGTCATAGTCGTTGTAGCAAAACTAACGTATATATTATTAACACTTTTGTCAGAGATGCAATCTCCCAAATAGCATTTATGTTAATATTCACAATAGATTGTTCTAATTTGTTCATCAAAGATGTAATTAGGAAACTCATTATTAATTCAGGTTTGTTTAATATTTCTAATTTAGTATAGAAAATATTATTGTTGAAGAATTTGCTTTTGCATGTTTTATTAAGTTTCGTATAATACCTATTATGTAATAGGACATTCAGTTTTATAGCTGTGAGTGTACGTGTTTATGTTATTTTTTTTTTGTTTTTTTTTATATGAGGAAGTAATAAATGTATTGCTGTATATGATGTCTTGGCCGGTGCAATCATTGGACTTAAATCTCATTGAACTGGTGCGGGATGAACTTGACCGAAAAGTCAGAGCTAATCAGCACACAAGTGCAGTTCGCCTGTGACAAGTCTTGCAGGAAAGCTGGGCAGAAGTATCTTCAATCTCTCTCCAGTCTTTCGTAAAAAGAATGCCAAGACTATCTGAAGCAATGATAGCAGACAAAGCGGGCCATTTTGATGAATCAAAAGTTTGTGTCTGTGTTTTGGGGGTTTTAATATGTATTTAATGTGGCTCACGAAAACTTGTATATAGTATAATAAATAAAACAATTGTGGTGCTTAACATGTTTCATTGAAAATAACACTTCTAGGATGAGAAAGATTTTAGGGCGTGTCCAATACATTTGAGTGGCAGTGTATATATATATATATATATATATATATATATATATATATATATATATATATATATATATATATATATATAATATATCTGATATATATATCAATATATATAAGGGATATATATATAAAAATACATTTATATAAGATATTATATATATATATATATATATATATATATATATATATATATATATATATATATATATATATATATATATATCTTATAAATCGAACATCTCTATCCAAATAGTTTTGGCATTTAAAAGAAATGAATAAAACACCAAAAGTAAAATGGAAAATAATAAATAGAACAAGAACTTGTAAAACCTGGGATGACCCATGCCCTTTATGCCTACACGAAAAACTACACATAATTAAGTTTCTAAATAATGAAAATTTATTAAACCATAGACATGAGTTAACGGTTTTTTGCAGACATCAACAAAATTTAGCATTAAATAATTAGCATTAAAAAAATCAAATTTCATAATTTAATAAAGGACTAAAAAGCTTAACCCAGTCATTAAAGGGAAAAACCCATTATGAAGTCGTCAAAAAAAACAAATTGTAGTTCAGTACGACGCATTTATACATGAAACAGCCCGTTGAAAATAAATAAATGAATAAAAAATAAAATAAACAAAATTATCCAGACACTTAACAACATTCTATAGTACCAAAATCTATCTTTCTCTGTGAATGAACAGACGATGCGCGTACAAGAAAGACATAAATCGCTTTGAAATAGACACCCCACCCTGACTTAGCTTGACATCTACCTGAAGGTGACTTATATGTGCATAAAAATGGTCCCCACAGCCGTTTCCATAATAACGAATTAACACGCTTATAACAATACGTAAATTTCAAAATTGGTTAATCCTAAATTTAGTTACTTTAATTCAATTTGATTTTAATTTTATATTGATGGTTTCGGCTCTCGTTTTTGTAATATGCGAACTCTTACGTAGCGAAGGAATTATTTTTTTTTTTAAATAATTATAATCAAAGCTCTATATTCACTATGAAGCACTGTTTTTTTTTTAAATAAAAACAAAATAAAAAAGAACGTGTTCTTTCCTATTTTCTACATACCTGCATAATATATATATATATATATATATATATATATATATATATATATATATGTCAGATAGTTATATATCAAGATTGATGGAAGATATATATATATGTATATATATATATATATATATATATTTATATATATATATATATAAATATATATATATATATATATATATATATATATATATATATATATATGTATATATATATATATAAATATAACATATGGATATTTAGGCAGCATGCCGTCATTCGAGCATGTTTGGTCAAATAATCTGGGCATATTATGGAGATATATTCCAATGTTGTGGAACGCCGACTCAAAGAACCTCTAATTCATGAAAGGTGAAGCCTTAAAGACCTGCTTAAGGATATTCAAGAAAAGATCTTGGTGATCTCTAGAGTACAGAGCAAAGGAAAACGTGTGAAGACAAAGCGACACTCTCAGTAGTCATTTTACAATAATCCTTACGCTTTTGCTAAAAAGTTATTCACCGAGACAAAGAGCGTTAAATTTGACGTACCACAGGAGGAATTCGAGAATCACCTGAGGATGACATATTCTAATGCTTGGAAAGATGTTCCAATCCCTCCTATGAATGACCTTCCTAGGCTCCAAGATCCAGAAGTCATGTTTTATGACAGCGGATTAAAGCTGGGGGAAATTCAGGTATTTGTCCGCGAATCTTGTACTGGGAATAAACGCAATATCCAACAAGTTATATAAGAATTTCCAAACACCCTCGAGCAGCTCATCATCATTCTCCAGGCCACAGCATAAAAGACATCGAGTTGGATCTGGTCAAGATCCAAAATAAATAAAGTTAAATAAAACCATGCTAGCAACACAATGCTACTTCCTACGTGAAACACATTTCTTTACATTCTATTTTACGTAATTGAAAACGTAATTGAAATCTCAGTTGTAGTTAAAAAAAAAAAAAAAAAAGACAGAAAAAGAGACTCACTCGTCTGCAAAAAATATTCTGTCCGGCAGTAAAAGCTGACAGGGGAGCCATTGGTGGCTGTACCGCCATAACCACCAAAACTTACTTCTGGTTGGCGCCTGAAGAGCGTAGGGTATCGCACGCGTTTTCGCACGTTATATGTAGAAAAATTCTCTATCTATTTTTTATCTAATTCTCGAATAAAATACTTAGTGTTGATATAAAATTCATTGAAGAAAGGCGTCGTAATATTTTTCATTTTTTTTATTTTTCCCAAGTACTTTCAAGATCGTTTTCATGGGTGAATTGCTAAGGCAAAAAAGTGATATAATTGATAGTTGGGATTCTTTGTAAATGCGCATGAAACGCACTCTGTTAGAACTATAAACACGTATGAATGCGCTCCGTTAGAGTTAATTTAAAAATTAACTGTTATCTAAGGGAGGTAACTTTAATTTATACTTTTTTAAAAGTTAGAATTTAAGTAATTTAAAACATTGATGCTATATTTGCATTGTTAGAAATTCTAATGTCCGTTTAAAAATTGACGTTTAAGAACGCTGTTGTAAATATACATTTGAAAATCAATGGAATACCCTTTTTTCCTTAAAAATAGTTAATGATATAATTAATAAAAATTAATGAAAAGATTTGCAGTGATAAAATAATAATAATAATAATAATAATAATAATAGTAATAATGAAGTAATATTGATAATATGAATACTAAAACCAGTAATGATGGTATAGTAAAAGTAGTAAAATTAAAATGGTAGGGCATGGTGATAATGAGATTAACACACACACACACACACACACACACACATATATATATATATATATATATATATATATATATATATATATATATATATATATATATATATATGTATAACTACATTAAGCCAGTATGTATGCAGCCTGAAACTGATAAAACTGTATTGTTATTGAGTAGTTTCACAGTGGAGGCTTGTATTTCACTAAGTCGGTCCTAAAATAGGTTCGACGTACAAAACGTTAGGAACTTGATATAATAGTTAATGACGCAGCAATCTAGTTGTGGTGGCTGATACTTTAATGTCCGACATCGACTGACCGACCAACTCACTGAGCTGAATGGCGACTGCTACTACTACTACTTATTATATGTGGAAGAGTCTATTAACAATAGAATAGGTATGTTCCAGTATAACATATATTAATCTGGGTCAACGACCTTGTGTAGGAATGTATTTCTGTATGCAAGTGCCCATTAATTAATTTCTTTCGTTTAACAAATTAGGGTTGCCTATATATTTTGGGGTTATTAACTTCTCAGAAAGATGTAAGGTAGATTTATAGCGTTTATCGCTGAAATATTTAGCTTTCGTTACGTAATCCCAGATGATATATGGGTTTCTATTCTCGCTTTTTATTTTCCAGAAAAACGAGAGAGGACAGTGTCTTTACTATATTTAATATTGTCGAATATTATTTCATGATGGTAGAAGCGTGATTTCTATTTTTTTTCAGTAGAGCCCATGTAGAACTTGACCTTGACATCATATTTGATTTTAATATCATAAACCTCTCTCCATACATTTGCCGTTTAAGGGACAGATTTTGATTTTTCGGCAGTTGCATTCTTTAATTGTGAGTGCGTGTTTGTTTTGTAGGCTGGTTGTTTTTTTTTTTTTTTTTATTATATCATTATTGTGTTGTAATATATATTGGTCGACATTTTTAGCACAACTGTAGCTAAATCTGACAGTTTTTATTGAAAATATTTTACCGTTGGGAAATGATTGAAATGCATATGGATTACATTCAGAAAAATTCTTCCGAAATTATTTTGACATTGCTGCTAAAAGGTTGCTTATATCATATCATATTGCGCTTGCGGTGTTTAGGTTTGTTGACAACATTATTGTTAGCGCCCAAGAACTCGAGATTAATTTTAAGGTTACTTTGTTCTAGGGATTCTACTTATTTGCTTTTACGCTTGTCGAAAATATCGTTATTACTAGAGTGGATAGACATCGTAAATTGGGCTGATTTATGTAAATTGTTTTGTATTTTGGGTTGAAAATCAAAGAAAGTATCAAATCAAGAAATCAAACAGGTGTGTTAAGTAATTTAAAGATATGACGCAGGAGCAATGCATAAATATTAAAAAAAAAACGAACAGTTGAAATGTTTTAAATTCACAGAAATATATATACATACTCACAGACAACGTAACCCCTTATGATGGTAACAGACCAACTTGAAAATACTTGAGAAAAAAGAATGCGTGCATGTATGTTCATATATATGTGTGTATGTATGTGTGTGTCTGTATACTGATTCCATGTAACTTAGGAAGTATATGTATATACGTATGTGTGTATGCATATTTGTGTGTATGTACTGATTCTTTGTAATAGGACGGTATGTGTGTGTGTGTGTACAAATGTGTTTACTAATTTCTCGCAGTGAGACAGTGTGTATGTATGTATAGAGAAGGAATATATACATATATACACGCATGCTGACAGAAACACACGAAAATGGAAATAGGTGTAAGAACACACAGGGGTCATTAAAAGATAAGAATGCCGATAACTACTTCATCATTTATCGGACCAATCTTAATTGTTTTATAACACTTCACGCAGAACTTTTCACTGCCAGTTCAAGAAAGACATTTGAGTCACTAACACAAGCAAAAGATGATGTCTCATATCGAGAATATTTAACATCGAAAAACATAAAGGAGAAAAAATTAATTATTTTAATAATATGTGGAAATCTCCAGACATTGCCTGATGATTGTCACGATGCCTGAAACTCGTGTAGCAAAATTATGGAAAATAATGTATAATACTTTTTAGAAAACATCCACATTACAACCAGAAACGTTTGCGGTTTCTCTCTTCTTTTTAATATATATATATATATATATATATATATATATATATATATATATATATATATATATATATATATATGTATGTATGTATGTATATATGAAAATTTGATGCCGCAGAACGCATACACAATTTCCAAAATGTAGGAAGGCATTTTTCTTTCTTTTGAGATCCCTTTCGACCAACCAATCAGAAGAAAAAGAATACATTGGCCATGTTGATTCAGAGAGAAAACAATTCGCACCGCGACAAAATACAAGAAGAAAAATGAACGTATTTGCTCTTTAGTAATCCCACGTATAGTTTGCCTTAGGTTCATAAACAGTGTCCCCCTCTGACTCATTTTGCCTATGGTAGGCTCTGTTCAACTTGAGATAGCCAAATGATGGGCTGAATTTCTTGAACCAGTCTTTGTTTTCCACTTGTGTTTCTGAAACATTTCCATTTTTCAGCTTTATCAGAAATTTCGATTTGTGTTCTCAGAACAAAGTCGTATATATTTTTGAAAGCTGTATTTTTGATTCCTCGATAAGAGGGTTCCATTCGAAGTTTTTTTTATAGTTTTTCTTTCTGCTGATAGAGCTTTCTGTGTTGTGGGTGAATGTATTTTGTAAACAGGGTTAGATGAACAAGATTTTTAGTGTTCTATAGTAATACAGTGCTAGTTGTTCTTATTTAAGATTAGGAAGTGTTACGTTTAAGAGCCTCGAGTCTTAATCCTCCGGAGATAATAGAATGAAGAATTTTTAAATAGGATTTTCTTGGTGATCTCTATATGATGCTGCCATAGTCTAGTTTTGATCGAATAAGAGTCCTGTAATGTGTTTGTAAAGTTTTTCAATCGACTCCCCATTCAGTCGGTGCCACTACACAAAGGAGTTGTATTGCTTTGTTACATTTTTGAGATTATTTCAGATTGAGGATAAAGTAAGATTAATATTATTCCCAAAACTTATTTTGATCTACAAATGGTATTTCTGTCATAGAATAGAATCATTGTGCTGTTTTCTCTTCTGGCAGAAGTGCATACATTTTTTTTTTTTGTTGTTTTAGAAAGCCTAAATCTATTTTCAGTTAATCATTAGCAAATCTTATTAAGGCACTGCTGTTATTCTTTTTCTATGTTATGCATTTGTTTGGATTTGTAAAAAATGAGGAATTCGTCTACTCTGGTTGACTACATTTTTTATTTTTATACTAAACAGTGTCACTAATAAAATACTTCCTTGGAACACTCCATCTACTTGTTATTTTGTGTGTTTTTTTTCAGGCAGAAAGAGATAATCCAACCTGGAATTTTAACTTCTGTTAGTATAAAAAGATGATTCCTTTCAGGCTGAGGGCATGCTGATAAAACATGGTACCATAATTTTATGTAGATTTTTATGCTTTCTCCAGGTCGAAAGGACTGCTGTTAGGTGCTCTTTTCGTACAAATACATCTCTTACAGTTATTAGTTTATTTTTCTTCAAGTACCACACCAGTCTGTCATTTATCATCCGTTCCATTGTTTTACACAGACAACTAGTCAGTGAAATAGGTTTGTACTTTTCTGGGTCAGAATTGTCCTATCCAGGTTTTGAAACTAGCATTATAGTAGTTTCCAAATATCCGGCGAATTACTATTATTATTAATATTATTGTATATTATTAAAAGTTGTAAGGATTTTACTGGCAATTGTCTGAGTAATTCATAGTCGGTCCAACTGCAGTGTTATCGCAACATTTTACGGATGATTTTAATTCTCCTAAACTCAGTGGGTTGCTGTAGCTCTCTGTAATTATTAGATGTAAATTTGAGTTTATATTTTGTGTGTTTAGTTTTAGGACTAGGAATTTTTGGTTCTGCATATTTACATGGAGACTATGTCAGTTATGATATTGTTATTTTTAAATAGAAAATTCATTGGTGTCCTTTGGTAATTTGCAGCTATTTTCCTCAACAATTAAGTACTGATTTTGTTTTCGAGGAACAGCTCAGCGTCACATGGTTTTTAAAAACAATCTTTTTTTGGCTTCATTCACTGCTCTACAACACATAGCTCTCTGTAACTTGTAGGTTTTTTTTTTAAGTTTATATTTGTAAGTTCTTTTTTAAATTTTCGTAGATTTTCCTTTCGTAATCGTATGGTTTGTAAGCATTCGCTATTGAACCAGGGTCTGTTTGGTGCTGATTTTTTAGGGATGCATTTCCTTGCTACAGTGATTAGTATCTCTGTAAAGTGTTCTGCTGAATCTATATTGCTTTTTGTGTTAAATTTTCTTTACAAATTTCTTTGAATTTGTCTTAATTTGCTTTGTTCATTTTCAAGCAAGATATTTTTCTCCTATTAGGTTGGTGTAAAAATAATATCGTTTTTGACGTATTTTTTAACGTCAAAAAACGATATCATTTTTGCACCAACCTAATAGGAGAAAAAATTCTTGCTTGAAAATAAGGGTTGTTTTTACGTATGGTTTATTTATGATTATTGAAACGAAATCTAAAATTATTTCCAGACTCACCAATATATCCACTATTAGGACATAAGGTGCAGAATAAATAATAGATTACGTTATGGCTATCGCAGGTGAGGTTAGGTGGCTGTATTTTGATATTGGTGTAGCGAAGGACGCTACTTGTTGACAAACAGTAATTTTACTTTATTTGTAACAAACAGTTATTTCTGATGACAGATTGAGGGCAATCTGAAATATCAAATATATATATATATAAATAAATATTTTCATAAAATAAAACATAATTTTTTTAATTCGCAAATTTTTCTATATATATATAAATATATATATATATATATATATATATATATATATATATATATTTATATATATATATTAATATATATATATATATATATTTATATATATATATTAATATATATATATATTTATATATATATATATATTTTTATATATATAAACATATATATACACACACACACACAAACACACACACACACACACATATATATATATATATATATATATATATATATATATATATATATTGATTTTATTGGAATTGTATGTTGTTTTATTGTGTATCCATATTTTCTTTCCATTGAAAGATTTTTGTTTTGTCATGTTATGCAATTTTGTTTATGATGTGTTCAGGCTGTAAGATCCATTTTAATTTCCATTTAATCTAATATTTTCGGACTTCTCCTTTGTCCTTGTTTGGCTTTTTTGGCCTGGTTTTTGTTATTTGTCTTTTCTTTATTGTTCTTGTCTATGTTTTTTTTTTTCCTGAATTTTTTTTCATTATTTTCCTTCATTTTCTGGGGCATTTGTTAGTTAGAGATAAGTCCATAATTTTCATGCTGTTTTAAAGACATTTTATGAGTGTTTTACAATTCATTTCTTAATGATATTAATTGTTGTTTTTTTTTTCTCATTTGTTTTGAATCATCATATTTCCTTTATTTATATTTAGATTTGGCGGTGTTTTGGTGATGTTTCGCATACTTTCGCATAGATTTCTATCTTGTTTCTTGCCTCTGGGAATGGAATGTTTTGATTTTCACTATTATTTCATTATTTCCTCAGGTTTTACATTCTTTAGTATCAGATCTGCGATCTCCATTGCAGTTGGTACATTTAGTCTGTTTTTTACATATTCTTTCATCATTCTTTGGTTCTATTTCCCAACGTCTTGCACATAATTGTTTTTTTTTACAAGACTCCTTTAGATGGCTATACCTTTGATATTTGTCACATTTTCTCGAATTTGGTATATATTTATCTACCTTCGCTATTAAATAGCCAATTTGGAATTCGAATGGTGGTGTAGGTTTACAGAAAATCAATATATACGTCTTTGTATTTTTTTTTTTTTTTTCGAGACGGCTTTTATCTCATGCATTGTACAAAGAGACACAGATCTCCTTTTATGGACCACACGTCTTGAGGTGTTTAATATTTCATGGGGGGGTGTTATGGAATTTTAAAAACTTTAACAGAAAGCTCGAATGTTTTTATGTAGTATTTCAAACATACTCATTTCTTCAATTATTGAACACCTGGATCACATACGCAGACAACACGGGTGCTTTACACGGCAAAAAGTTGGCCTGATTGATGATGGATTCCACTCCGAAAAGGTAAAGTCGGCCTATTCTGAAACTTCAGTCGACAGGACAGATATAAGATAGAGTCTCACACACACACACACACATATATATATATATATATATATATATATATATATATATATATATATATATATATATATATATATATATATATATATATATATATATGTGTGTGTGTGTGTGTGTGTGTATATTCTTTTAGCATATTACACGAAAAACAGGAGAAAACACTACATAAATCCAATCATGCGTATTAACACATCTCATCAGGCGTTAGTAAATAACTGGTGAGTAGACAATTTTAAATTGAATGTTACGATCGTCGGAATTGGATACTATTCGTTCTCATTATATATATATATATATATATATATATATATATATATATATATATATATATATATATATATATATATAGAGAATTATATATATATATGTGTGTATATATATAAAAAGAGAATTATATGTATATATATATATATATACGAGAATTATATATATAAACGAGAATTATATATATACACATAAATATATATATATAACAAACACACACACGCACACATATATGTGTGTGTGTGTGTTTGTGTGTGTATGGTTTATTGTCACTTCTTGTCAGAAGAAGACCATCTCCGAAACTAACTGGTTACAACCTTGATGAACTGTCTCTCTCCACAAAGGTGGACGTTCAGCCTGCAGTTCCACGTATCAACTGATATCCCAAGAGCTTTAAGATTAGTTTTGATTCAATCTTTGAAGCGTTTTCTAGGTTTGTGTCTGGGACGCTTGTCTGCAGATAGTTCACCAGAAAAGGCACGTTTAGGCAACTTTGAGTCATCCATGCGCACAATGTTGCTTTCCTGGCGGATTTGATTGGGGATGATTAGCTTCTGAATACGGGTGATATTAGCTTTTCTCCAGAATTTCTGTATCAGGTACAGAAGACTGCCATGAAATATTGATATAGGAACTTTTGGTTTACACTTTCATGACGTCTGTATGTTGTCCATGTTTCTGAAGAGTACAAAAGGGCAGTCAAAACACATTTTTGTGTCAAGTCATTCTGATGGAATGCTACTGGTATCATGTAAGCCAGTACTCCCTGTTGCATGGCCGGTCAGTCGGCGACTAAACTGTTGAGCAGGGTGAATAGAAACCTTGCAGGACAAAAACAAGGGCGGATATATATATATATATATATATATATATATATATATATATATATATATATATATGCACAAACACACACATACACAGACACGCGGGCACACACATACACACACACACATATATATATATATATATATATATATATATATATATATATATATATATATATATATATATATACACGAGAATTACAAACACAGAAAAGATGTGAAAACATTGCAAAGCCTAGTAAAGTGAAAAACTCTCATTTCCGATTGACTGAAGAGATAAAGATGTCCAGACGAAGGAAAATAAAAGGATAACAATTTTATTGAGAGAAAAAACTAGAAGGCAGAAAAAAACACTAATTTAAGATAGACTGAAGATATACCGATGACCAGACAAAGAAAAATGAAAGAAAAGTATATTTGTTTTTCATTGAGAAAAAAATAGTAGACAGAAAACAATAAATTCCAATTGACTGAAGATATCCCGATAACCAGAGAGGAGAAAATTAAAGAAAAGGATATTTGTTTTTCTTAGTAAAAAAACTTAAAAAACTCGATAAAGGTAAATTAAATTTTCTCGTCTGCAGGAGAGGTAAAACAAAAAGACTATCTGGTTTCGGTCAGAACTGAGAGATCCAAGTAAATCCCGGGAAAAAATAGATAATATTTTTACGACCATTGATTTACGGAGAGGAAGACAGACCCCTTGCCGTTAGTTCGGTAGATTGATAAAGATTAACTTTAAAAGCAGCCCGGTCTCCAAAAGAACATACGTAAATAATTATAATTAATTGTTTGTCATCTGAAACGTCATAATTTCCCCAAATCAAGAGATTGTTCCCTTTTTGTCACTTGCTGGCCAAAGGGTTGACGAGGGGATAAAAAAAAAAAATTATAAATCCCAGATGGGAAAACGACCACACCCAAAAGTACAATAAGAAAGAATTTTGAAGGATAATTAAAATTTCGCCGTTTGGGCTAGATCCTGTCTAGCCCTTGCGGAACGGGTTTGATCATGTGACCAAAAACGAGAAAGCCTAGGTAGAATTTAAGGGAAGGCGGAGGATTTTCCACTCGCCTTGGGCAGTGATGGTGAGAGGAACTCACACAAAGTAGGAAGAAAACTGGTTTGATCAGGTAACCAAAAGGAGAAGACCTAAGTAAAGGGATCCCCCATATTTAGCCGTTTGCAGGGAGAGACCTGATTGGTTGTTTGAGGAATGTGGGCATTCCCAGTGCCAATCATGCCTCCCCCTACCCTACCGCAAGGGTCTATACAAACAGAAATCCGAGACACTACAACAGAGAGACACAACAGAAAGAGACTGCGGAGACGATAATGAACTGAGAAACGAGCACCACCGTTTCGCCTGATCTCATGGAATTTGACGCCCTGAAGAAAAATCCTCCGATTTAGAGCGTTGTTCTAGATCAAATGACACAGTTCGATCAATTGACACAATATGGGACGAGACAAGCGGTCAACACTACGAGCAGCTGAGGGGATCGAACTTAAAATAATTCAATAAATCACCATTCTGGATGAAAAACCCGGCCTCTGGATGACTTCGGAATCTCTTGCAATTCTTCTGAACGGTATCTTTGTTTAAATTGGTGAAAGCTGCCATAATCCTTGCCTTCCGTTCATCTTTGGAGTTACAAGGAGTTTTACTGTTATTTTGTTCAACTGTGCTCAACAAATAATAATAATAAAGGTGGTTACAGTTTGGGGAGTAGGTGGAGTAGGAGCGGGTGCTGTGGTCGCAAAAATTGTCTGACAGCAATGACAAGTTTCTCCTGCTTGTGGAGCATGGTACAAAGTATTGTTGTATGATATAGTCTTCCAGCAGCCACCTTCCTGACCCAAGGCAGCACTTGATGTTGGCCACTGTAGTGAGACTGGGGTGATGTGAGAACATGAATGTATGCATAATGACGCCATCACAACTGATCACTCCAAACACATTTCTAATCATATTTAGACATCCAACTCTTTCCGAATCGTCTGCACTATTCTCAGATTAACACCCGAAATGATCGTCCCCGGCACGAATGCCTAGCAGTACAGCGGTCTGTTTCCAAATTTCTGGCGGATGGATTGCGCCATGGTGTATGGTTTCTCATAGACGGTGTCCAATTGAACCTTTTATAAAAAGAAACGACGCGCATTTGCGAAATTGATAGAAATGTCAGTAAAAGAATAACGATAATTTATATATATTATTTTTCTTAATCGGCATCACCCCATGCAAGGTAGTAAAGCCACTAAGACTCAAGCGTTACAGAGTGTGGAAAAATTAGTATCAGAAACATTAATACTGTGCGGAAAGAGAAAAGAGTAATTAGGAGGAGAGTAAATAGCGATTGACATTGCATTTAAATTTTTACAGATTAAAATTGGCTAGAAAGCAAGAGAGAAATACGAGAAAATAAACTGTGTTCATATAACTTACGGCTAGCCAGACCGACCGTAAGTTGATGAGATCTCAACGGCAGTCTAGTACTTCGCTTAAATTCAAAATTCTAGGTGCCATAGCGAAGAGCTCATACGAACAATTACCATAAAAGTACTTATAGAAGAGACACAGAGAGACAAACTTTGGCGGTGGGAAAGCGACTGAAGCCAAGCCGCCAGACCAGGGCCAATAATATTGCTGATTCTTCTTTGGATCTTATCAAAGATCTCAAGGTAAATAGCAGGAGCACGGGATTATATGTGTCAGAAATAGTTTTTTCCACCTCATATCAGTAGAGAACGAGAGTCCGAGAAGGTGCAACGTGTCACTTTTCAGGAAGTTAACAGCAGCCATGCGGATGGAAGGCAGCGAGGGCTGTCTCAGATGACAAATGGAAAGAAGTTTTGCTTTGGTGGCGTAAAAATTAACAAGCCAACTTTTGCCCCAGTTAACGATTATATATACTGATACGTCTGCATACTGATTTCTCAGGAGAATCTGTCACGCAAACACACACATGAATACACACACACGCACCCATATATATATATATATATATATATATATATATATATATATATATATATATATAGAGAGAGAGAGAGAGAGAGAGAGAGAGAAAATTAGGAAATCGGCCGATTCCGCTACCTTGGTTTCAACATTCCGATGTCTTTGCGGCGATTTCGGTCAATTAATTTTCTAACGCTTTATTTTTAAAAATAAAAAAAAAATTGGACGCTATATTTAAAAATAAATGAATAAATAAATACACACACGACGTGATATGTGGTAGATGGAGAGGAGGACAAGGAGGAGGAAATCAAGTGTATTGAAAATGTATCGTTTGGGGATTAAAGGAAATACACATACATTTTATTTCATCTCACTTAAATGAACTTTTTAGATTGTATAATATACAACATAATTTCCGATCTCTGTCTTAAAAAGGTTTTTTTTCTATTTTAATTTTTTGTTTTTGTTTTTGTTTAGAAATGTTATTATGGCTAATTTCTCTTATTAACAAATAATGCTGATGTTGTTAGGATTCTTGTACGGTTTTCCATTTTTTTTAAATTATCCAGTTTACAATATTTGCCTTTTTCTCTGTGTACATATATCTGTGTGTGTGTATGTATATATATATATATATATATATATATATATATATATATATATATATATATATATATGATTTTATAACATATTTATAAGTTTCGAATAAATAATTATATTCGCACTACTCTGTATCGAGCACTCTTTTAAGAATAGTATTGGAATTTATTCCGTATACATCAATATATATATATATATATATATATATATATATATATATATATGTGTGTGTGTGTGTGTGTGTGTGTGTGTGTGTCTGATATGAATAAAGTTTTTAAAAAATTAGTCAATTTCGTTAGAAACAAAGAATAGAGTACTGTTATGCAATAACAGTCCAACTATATTCCAGTGAATGCTGGACAATCTCCACACAGATTATGAACTACCTTGAACCAACAGAAATATGCTTCCATAGATGAATGTTGAGAATATGATGGTTCAAACATGTGAGCAATGGCGATGTTTTAGAAACAATGTAAACGAAAATGTGAAGTTGAATTTACTATGGCACATAATCAGGAAATACAGTTTAGCATAATTTGTTAGGCACAGGACAGAATAAAACAACGCATAACCAACATATCGAGTTTGGATAAATGGAGGCAAGGCTTAGGAGAGAGAACAGAAAGACACACTTTAGTAAGAGATACAAATACATAAAATTGTGGAGAACCATGATAATCAACTTCCAGAAAGGACACGGCAGAAAGAAGAAAAATCAATAATTATTCGTATGTATTTTTACCATTTTGCAGACACATACGATCCTGTCTGTGTGTGCATGTGTGTACCTATACGCATTTTTCATTAAATTTCATATATTGTTATAAATTTGTACTCGTTTATATGTACTAATACGTATAAGTATATATGAGATATTTATATATATTTACGTGTTTATATGTCATGGAAACAGAGGGGGGTTATTTTCATTCAATTAAAGACGTTTCGACGAAAACGGACACTCGGCCCTCGTGAATCTGGCACAGTCATTCGAAGCGCTGATAATTATAGGGGACATAACACGTATGCATATCTTCTGATCTTTGCAACAATGTTTTAGTAAACATTCCTATAGCCACGAAATCAGGTTCAATGCCGTCCCGTATTACAAATGCTTGCAATAATCTTGTTTAAGAACAACAGTTGCACTGTGCGTGATCTGCACACTGTAACCAGATATATGGGCCAGTGGCCGACTGGTTAAAACCATCGTTTTCTGACCATGAAATCCGGCTTCGAATCTCAACACAGTTGATTTGTCAGGAAGTAGATATCTTGATGTTATAGGTCTGGAGTGTGCGATCCCAGCGTGTGACACCTTTAGAAAGTGCCTGAAAACCCTACCACAGGTTGACCCAAGTGAAATTGGTTGATGCGAACTCTTGGGGACCGTCGGTAGCTGTGCTAGCACGAAGTTACAAGTCATCGTGACCGAGGGTTTGAGTGTGCTGGCATTTTCAGATTGTTGATCACGCTAGATAATATGCTCTCGCCCAGAAACTGTAAGGAAAGTCTGCTCAGCTTAGTTGAAGTATAAACCACAGGTTGGCTCTGTGGGTGTTTCACATACAAAAGGTGTGCCTGAGTGAACGTCTGCGATAGGGATTGGCTAGCCGCCCTAATAGACGGGTATCCTCGAATACGAGTGGCCAGCTATTATTATTATTATTATTATTATTATTATTATTATTATTATAGACCAGATCAAAAGTACCCCCTGGTATGTTAAAGAGGACCAATTCGTGTTTTTGTTTTTTTTTTCTTTGACGCTCTCTTATCTAATACATGCATGGTGTCTAAATTCCAATATAACATACCAGCTGAATGCAACCGTTTTCTCACATTAATAATTTAAAATGGCTTCAAGCAAATGAACGCTGTGTATCTTCAACAAGTATATACTCTATCAAATTTCAGGCTAATAGAATAGAATTACAAAGAAATTTGCCAAATAGTGAAGAAAAATCACATAACTGGGAAAGTTCAATCAGCAAAAACTAAAATTGGTTGCAGGAGGAGGAAACAGTAACATAATATATTTTCGATTTACCCGACTACCATAAACAAATGTTTAACAAGGAAACGCCATCTGTATTAGAAAGAGAGATAAATGTTCACCTGGTAAACCTTTTTTCTGAAAATCTATTTTAAGTGGAAGACTCTGGAAATTTCAAGGAACATTAACGCTTACCTTGTAAGGATTTGAATAACTTCAACATCACCAGGAGAGAATATGTAACATGCCCGCGAGCACATTGCCTGTAGTACGAACTATCATCAGCAAAACATTCGACTAAGAGCTTTGGTGTTAAGATGAGCAGACCTGTCCCTAAACAAGTGATATAATCAAACAACACATGACTTGACTAGTTTAATTCGCCTACCTACAACTTATTGTAAGGCGGCAAAAGGTGTGCAGTAATATATTGACGGATTTTATGTAAGCTAGAGTATAGGCCTTTTCACAGCCTAAACAGAATAGGCATTGTATTAATATAGGATCTGAATTTTATTCATAAGTCACTTTGGAATTTGAGCACGTATTTATCTGTGTATGACATCATTTGCTCGAGTGTGTCTATGATATACGCAAATTCAATATTGATTATATATATATATATATATATATATATATATATATATATATATATATATATATATGCCAATTTTTGAAATGTTATTTTCCGCCAATTTATATGTGTGTTCCCGGGTGTATTTTATATTTTTGCCACAATTCGAAAACAATTATGGAGATATATTGGCGCGATTTTTTTTTCTCGAAATGCACTCTTATGCTATTTTGTTTTTCATTTTTTTCTCGCAATCTCTTTCTACATGCACATAATCTGTGCAGGATTTTCAACTCTGTATTCAATCTGAAATTTCAAAACAAGATATTTCCTTTTTTAAATTCTTATACACCTAACACATAAATGTATATAGTGAATTCCCAAGCGTAGCTTAGATGTGGCACAAGGTCAAAAGTATAGGGCACCCAGTTAGGATCGAACTGACTATTCAATCATAATTGTTCTAGCGTGACAAGCTTGCTAACGATTACACCGCCTTGGGTTGCCCGACATAAATCTATATATGTATATTTCAACACATGTCTCTGCGTTTAGTTATTACATCTGTTAAGGTACGTCTTTAGTGAATAAATTATTTATTACATGCATGAGCTTTTTAATCTACATTCTATCAACAAACACATTTGCACGCTTATTTTACGTGTTGTCATCCTTTTATTTGCCACATGAAAATTTAATCTGTAAATATATTTTTGTAAAGAAATATTCGTACAAGATCATTTAAAAATATCAATATACTTACAATGGTTTATCTGTATGTGCATAGATCAACGCTAGATTACACAAGCAGAGAAAAACGCACATATAAAATTTTAAAATTTCATCTGTTGAAAAAAATAAAAGTACATTTAATTCAGACGTTATCGACTCAGATGGGAAAACTATTTTTATACATTTTCCGAAGAAAATTATTTGAATAAAATTTTTTCTGACATCGATTTTATTTATCGAATATTAATTCTTGAACTTTTCCCAAACATATTACAGATTTCTATAATGTTGACAATTTTGTGTCTTAAAATTTGATTCGAAAGTCAAGAAAATATTAAGTATTTTGAAGGTAAGCCGGCAATAGCAACTACGAATATGATAGTTATTCTCAACTTCATAGCGGGAGAATTTGCCAAGGGAACAGATAATTTTATTCATGTGATCATATGAATTTCTTAAAATCTGTCTGTTTGTCCTTGAAATTACATTACATCCCTCTTATATATATATATATATATATATATATATATATATATATATATAATATAAAAGGCTTAAACACTAATATTGCATGGTTATAATTTATTACATTGGAATCGTAATCACAAATTCGAAAAGAAATCGGAAAATATATCTGCTGGCATAAAAAAACAATATTTTAGTGAGAATCTATGTGTGGAAGTGGGAAACAAATGTGAGAGGGTAATGTATGAAAGTTCTAGAGGGTGGGGATATATATATATATATATATATATATATATATATATATATATATATATATATATATATATATAATAATTAATTCATCATGCCTATAAGTGTTTGAGCTTTTTATATTAGAATCTTACTCTGTCCTGGACATTGAATCCTACCTGGATTAAATACACTTAGAAATATATATATATATATATATATATATATATATATATATATATATATATATATATATATATATATATATATATCATAATTAATTCATCATGTCTATAAGAATCCTCAACGGAATGCAGAAAACACTGGACTTGAGTTTCGTCCTATTTTGGGGACTCATCAGCAGTGCGCATACACTACGAATAATAATAATAATAATAATAATAATAATAATAATAATAATAATAATAATAATAATAATAACTGTGAAGAGCTGGTTTGTTACCTCTACGTCACTGAGATCTGTTGAGTGAGTATTACGCTTGCGTCATATCGTAATGGCTCGATGCTTTTTGTACAGCTATCGCTTACTTTAATATTATTTTTTGTTGAAAATCTTTTTGTCTTTTTTTTTAATGTTGGAGAATGACCAGAGTGTTTGTGAATTAAATTCAATAAAATTCTATCCACATTGGTTTTGACACATTACTGGCGAAACGTGGGTTGAACCATGTTATGTTACGTTTGCATTGTTTTAGCTTTTCTTTTATCATTATTAGTTCTTTCTGCATACTGTATGGTAGCTGCATTCTAGCCATTTTTTATATCTAGCTTTATTATCCTCAAATATTTCTTTGTTACTGGAGTTGGTCGATAAAGTAAATTATTCAGATTTGTGTAAATTGTCAAGTATCATTTTATGGTGGTTTATTTTCTGTCGACGTACTTGTGCTTTTATGAGTCCACAGTGTATGGTTGATATAGGCCATTACTCAGGTCAAATGGAATGTCTAGGAAATTGATCACTTTAGCTTTGGTATTGGTGGTAATGTTTTATTTATGGTCCTTAAAGTATTTAGTTAGGTCATCTTTCTGCTTGTTTTGGTCTCAGTTTACGAAGGAGAATTGTCACGTCGTCTTTATATAAAGCGTTATTTTTTTTTTTATATGAGAGATAAATTTGAGTTTTCATAATAATAGTACCCCTACAAGTTCACATGCTTCCCAGAATCTTGTACTCCCACGGATACACAAAATACTTGATTATTTTTAAGGAACGTTCATTTATATTTTAAGGTTCATTTACCTTGTTACCAATTACATTTTACTGTAATTATCACACTGTCCATGACTATTCCTTTGTTGAGGAAAGAGTCCGTGATCTAATTTTTGTCGTAATGTATATTTTCCTCACAAATATCAGTCAGTTATATACTATGTGTGATACACGCTTAGGCGATCATCTATCATCCGATGTATGACTGACATGACAGATTTTTTCCCGCAGTAGGTTTCTATTTCTTTCTACTGTAGACCAGTTGCCATCCAACCTGCTATTTACACATAAAGAGGGAGATGAAGAAGATTCATACCTTCCCCAAGGGTATTAGCACATTATTCGAACTGACTGGATTTCGAACTCGGCTCTCCGATTCCTCAATCCGAGCCGCTATCCATTACTCCACCGTGCCTCCAAAGAAGAACGGGAGATATAAATGAGGTCGCATTGAAACCTGACAGATTCGGTGCCAGTGTTCCTACCATTAAGCCATGAAAATCCGCCCACACAAATGTACTAGTAATATATAAATATCTTGTTGGCGGTACAGTATTTTGTTATGACAAAGAAGAACATAAGATACTAAGTACAGAAAATGCATATCGGCCCTAGCTCGTAAGAAAAATGGAGGCAAGAGTAAAATATATAAATGAATAAAAGTGAAAAATTTGATTAAGCTAACCAGTTTCATAGAACTTTCATCAGATCGAGGTAAATAAAAAATAAATAGCGATTTAAAAAAAAAAAGGAACTTTTATATATAAAGAAATACATGCATCTTAATAATATATTGGGATAAACACATTTTTTTTCACAAGCAGATCACATTAAGGCTATACAACTGCTCCTCCAGTTTTCATATGATTCGATGTTTTACTTCCATAAAGATCATTCCAATGACTTTCAGCTGGTAACTAGAACGCAATCTGCACTTGACCGAAAAGGTCGCAATACAGAAGAAAGCAGCCTTAAGGCTATATTTTATAAGATATACCGCGATAGTAGACTCAAAAATATCTGCAAGCCTATGCAAATCATTTCGCCGATCCATTCTAATATACGTACATTTTACAGTTAAATAATATATCCAAAAACATCAACACTGAACGATAATATAGCTACTGGTAGATTACAGCATAGTGCTAGGCGTCAAGCGTGCGTGCCGAGAAGAATAACCAATGAAAAGGCATGCTTGATCGTAACTCTATTGCATGTACCGTTTCCCTGGACTCCCTGTTGAGACCCATATCTCTGCATCTGCACAGAGATGTGATAAGACTTCCAATATAACGATCTTGGAAAGGATCTATATAACACATCATTCTGAAACTGCCGGTATGGGTAACATACCCATTTAATCACTATTGCAAACATCGTGGCCACACTGCAGCATTAAGAGGAAAATTCGTAGCAGTTCTCGCGAAGATTATCAAGCCTTTGATGGGCGAACTACTCTCAAAAGGCTCTAACTGAAAAAAGATGTACGGACGCAATTTAAGATACAGTGTAACCCGGATATAAGAGAGTTGTCGG
>OZ010574.1:45412110-45427110 GCA_963932145.1 Acanthosepion lycidas | reverse complement strand
TATTTTGTTGTATACTTTTATCAGTAGTTCCTATGAACCTTGCATCGGATAAATTAAAAAAAAAACGTCAAAATATGGAGTTAGTAGATGTGTTTTTATAGATTATGGAAAGGCCTTCGATAAAATACGCCAAAAACCTTGTTGGAACTACTTAGCTACCTTGAGAAGATTAAAAGAATAAAGAAAAAGCTATATTGTTCAGTAGATATACAAAAATAGAAAGTCGTGTAAAACAAGGATGAGTACTCTCACCGGAATTATTTATTCTATCCAGTGAGGCGATTTTGAGAGAATTAAAAGTCCGACCAGGATTCACTATTGGCGGTCAAAATATTAGCAACATCAGATATGCAGATGACATATAGTGGAGCCGGAAATTAAACTACAAGAACTCCTACAGGAGATAGGGAAGGAAAACTAAAAGAAATGATTAAAAATCAACTGCAAGAAAACAGAATGAATGGTAATTAGCAAATGGATGAATTCAAAATGCGAATCGGAAACACGAAAATTAAACAAACAAAATAGAGTTAAATATCTGCAGAGTGTTTTGTTTGTTTTTTTTAACAGAGGTCAGAAAGTGCGATACCGAAGTTTGGAGGTGCACTGGGATAGCCAAAGATACATTTCAACATTTAAACAGCGTACTAGACAAAAAGGAAAACCTCGTTAAAAACAAAGAAAAGAGTACTGAACTGTTATATGATATCTGTCCTGTACTTAATGGATGCTGAAGAAATTCCTGCCAGACGAAGAAGAGACTTGAAGCAATGGAAATGTGATTTTACTGAAGGATTCTGAGGATACAAAGTTTGAGAGAAAATGGAATCACAGATGGAACTTACAATTAACAACAAGAAGTGACCGTTGAAATTTCTAGGGCACATAATGATGAAAGAGGGCTTTTAAAATTTGCCTCTTACAGGACAGATTGAAAGCAAATTGGAATAGAAGAAAACAAAGCATAACACAGACAAATCTATTAAGCGCTTCAAAGGACAGGAAACTGTGGAGAGCCATGATCGCCTACGTTCTGAGAGGACACTACATATAAAGAAGAAACCTTGCACTTGATGTATGGCAAGGGGCAGCGTCGTGCTGAAAAATATCTCCGTCTACCTAGTTTGGAAGGATATTACACCGTGTCAAACGAATAGAATTTTTCGCAGTTTACGCTAGCATCAAGTTTCAATAGTATTCTTCTACCATTGCTTTGGTAGCACGATTAATTTTCCACCACGAGATTTTATCTTACCTATGGTCAATTTAACATTGTTTCTTTCACTTGTCTTCTCATATAAGCTTTTGCATGAGAATTAAACTATTTTGCATTCATCAATAAAAATTACTGTTTGCCACCTTCCAGCATATGCACCATGTTAGCTGCATCTTTGATGTCTCTTATATTTTGGATAATGGTATTTCTTGCTGCTATACGCCCTTTCAAGTTGCAACAACTAAAAACGCACTGTTAAGACTGCTTATAATCTTCACTTGTCTGGCTGTTAATTTTGGATTGTTTAGTGATATCCCTACAAGCTTCGTCTTTTGGGTGGTTTGCATACTGTTACTAGAAATTCTCAGCAACTTGGCGATCTTTCGTTGACGTATATTCCCATTCAAAGCCACGGCCTTCATCTTTGTTACAGCCGAAATTTTAACCATGTATTTCTGATAATAAGGCAACCTAAAGTTCAACTACAATGACCTTTCAAGCACCTTAGATCCATATAAATACGATGATACAGTTGCTACTTGAGAACTTCTATATTATCAAAACGTTATCATCTTTGATCTTTATACTATAGTTTTATATATCCCTTTTCAGTTTCAAGCTGAGTAAAAGAGTATATATTATATTACATGTACAGACGAAAACCCCAAAACTTACAAATCAACCTTTGACCTCAATATAATTGAATCATTCTAGTGCGAACCGAAGGAACATATGCCCCAACGAAAATCAGGATATCTCCAAGAGCTTTGGGATTTCTTCCAGGAATAATGAGAAAAATTCCAATGAGAACATAGTTGACTGAGTTAAAAAGCAGAAGATATTTAGTCCTATTGCCTTGGTAGTTAAACAGTCTACCAGAGAAAAACGAAAACCTACTGTAGGAAAATCTTCTGCTTAGTCAGTAATGTATAGAAAGAGACATGATACACCAAACATTAGCACTGAATCGATTCAACCACTTTATGTCTGCTGAAAACTTCGTAAAATCTACACATTTTAGATAAATTTGTTTCTGTTTTTTTTTTTTCTTTTTTGGTTGACGGGTGTACATTTATATTAGGTTGGTGCAAAAATAATGACGTAATAGTGTCGTTTTTTGACGTATTTTTAACGTCAAAAAACGACATTGTTACGTCATCCGCAGAAATTCTAATCGAAAGATGAATAAAATAATAAAAATCTAAATATTAGAATGTTTGATGACAGTAATTGATTATTTGAACGTTGAATTATGACTTGTTCGAAAGAGAGACCGTACCGCAATGTTGAGGGGGGTACCATCCTGTTAAATATGCATACAATGTATTGAATTAAATTAAACTGAAAGTGTGCTATTTTTCGGCTTGGATTGATTGATCGGTTCTTACAGGGGTTTTTAAGATTGTAATTAAAGTGTTGCCCTATTGTCAATGTTTGTATTTTTGAACAGGCACACGATTCGATTCGAGTAGAGAAACTGGACATATCCATTTAAATGCTCAAAGTTCTGTTTTTTGTTTTTTTGTTTTGTTTTGTTTTGTTTTTGTTTTTTGTTTTGTTTTTTTTAAATTAACAGGATAGTGTCTTCATTAACTGGAAAGTGTAAGGTTAAAATGCCTATCACGCTTTGTCAAAGTGTTCCAGTTTTTTTCCCTTAATCAAACATGATTCTGGAGAATCTTAAAAGTTGCATTATTTAATCAAATTAAACAAGCAATGAAAAAAAAAAAAAAGAAAACACAATTGTTGCTTTATATTTTTCATAAGGCATGTACCTGTTGTACAACGGTTACTGGCGTAGAATTCGGAATACGCATGTCGAGTTCAAATACCAAGCGTATTTATGTTACTAATTTTGGACATATCCCCTTCGTAAATGTATACCTTAACTATTTCTTCCGCCATATAATAAATAACGAAGAAGATGAGATTTATTAACTTGAACAACAACCACGTTTGGGAAAGCAAAATTCGGAACACAACGCAATTCTGAAGTGGGAATGCTACCGTCAAGCTTTCTTTTCCTGGGCACGCGCGCACACAAACACTGCGATGCAGCACATTTGCCACCAATACATTCGAGTGGTTTATGGGACATGTAATTTTGACACGATTCTGACAGGTTTAAGGCATAAATCGTTGTTCCAACTTCCACATAAAAGAGTGAACACTGAAGATATAGTTGCTTGAAAGTAGACATTAACATCACTTCAGTACATTACTTTATAATAGAAATATCAATACAATGATATTTCCTACAGATTAGTTCATCGTAGCAAGAACACCGCCACTGAAAAGTACGCATAGTAATCGATAACATTTCTAAAGCAGGAAAATAAATAAGAATTATAAGTGCTAACCCCAAACATCTATATTATAAAATAAGGGTCTGATTCTCTGTCACACACTGCAGGTGATTTGTTTACGTCGCGGTTGTACATGAGTGTCTCACAAGTATATGCGCCATTTAAAAGCAAGTAAACACACGCATACACGGAGATACACGATTTAACTGAATCATACTTATTATAAAACCCAGGTTGTGGGTGTGTGCCTGTCTGTACGTTTATATATTAGATCGGATTTCCTACATTTTTTGACCGATTTCAACAAAATTTCACAGGACTACGTAAAATTACCTTGCGATGTTTTAAGAGGCATCGTGAGAATGAAAGGGGGACAACTCATATCGAGTTATACTTATTATAAAAACCTAGGTTGTGTGTGTGTGTGTGTGTGTGTGTGTGTGTGTGTTCGTTTATATATGGGATCGGATTTCCTACATTTTTCAACCGATTTCAACAAAACATCACTTTTTGTTTTTGGCAGGTAGTGTTTCTTATTGTCTTGCACACTTTTTTTTCTTTATTTTTACATTCAGAATGCTTTAAAAATTCCATTTACAAGACACTTGTTTAAAATAAAATTCTATTCAATCGGTAGACTCATAACGATTGAAAACAATGTTTTTGTTTGAGTTTGGGTGTGACCAATTTGTAAAAAAAAAAAAATTTTTTTAAATAATTAAAACATGCGTGTCCGTCAACCTTAAAAACTAATCTTTGTTTATTTTATTTTTCAGTCTTTATGATGGTCGATACTTGATCTATCTCTTTCTGTTACATCCCCGGGCAACGCCGGGCTCTACTGCTAGTTTGTAATAAAAAGTCTGGATCAGATATTCCCAGGTTACTCAATTTAGACAACTTCTCCCATAGGCTGAACAATAAAATCATGAATTTGGAAACGAGGAATAAATGTATACAGTCAAATATTTATATTTACTAAACTTATTATTTAGTAATATATAAAAATATAATTTACTTTATGGAAAAATATGATAGGCTGTCATTGAATTAAATTGTATATACGCACTGTTATATAACGTACCTATGAACAGTAATGGCTACATACCAATCCTCATAAATACGTTGGGCACTATTGCAAGTGGGGATAATATCCTAAGTAGTTCAAAATATAGCAGTGGTTTACCTACTTCACGCCGCTGGCGAGTATTATATTTTGTTGATGTTATAAATATTACCATTTCATTTCCAAACTCGGTTTAGGTTATTCCTCATTCAGTAACCTTTTCTAGGTCACATCAAGCACACAATTTGAATGAAATGTAAAAGTATATTTATTCGATGACAGCTAATTTTCCTTTTTACCAACGACTCCTGAGTAAAAGGACAAGTGCATTAGCGAAAGCGTTGATCATTTATATGACTCTATCTGCATAGAAAATTGTTATATAGAAATAAAGTGCTGCCGACACTTGAGTTTGAATTGCCCATGAGCAAACGCAGGCGATCCCATTAATGAATTAGATAGATCGATTGATCATAGAGTAAAACGCATAAGTAAAAAACATCTTGGCGTCTAATTGATCGCTATTGTATTCTATCCTCTATTACTATTCGGATCTGTATTTCTACTCTATCCTCCTTTACTATACGGACCGCTATCTTCTACTGTATTCACTATACTATTTCTATATTCGGATCACTATACCAATGACTATTCGACCATGTATTATCAAGCAAGACCTATTAGTGAGAGCGATATTCAAAGGTGTCTGACACCACTATTGTTCAAATGCGTTACTATAGTTGTATCTGCGATTACAAAGTCTCTACTACAACGAGTATTACGATAAAGTGACAACAAACATTCGTTTCCATCACAAAGGTCGCAACGAGTGTTGGTTGACATCACAAAAAACTGAATTCTTTTTTTTCTAATAAAAGTAATGTTTTCAATATGAACACAATTTAGATTTGAAATTTAATCAACTTCCCGTATCAAATAGACAGGTAACGATCTACTAAGATACTATTAATAATAAAATGCAGTCTAACTTCGAGGTTGGGTTCGCATTTAATATATATTTGTTAATGGATGTCTGTGTGTTTGAACATTGTCTCCAGTGAGAGATTGGACAATCAATATTTCATCAGATACCATCTCAGCATATGTCAATTTCAATTAGAGGTGAGGAATGCCTTAAATAGGCATCAGTTACATAGGAAGATATTACACAGTACTAAGTAAAACTCGCTATGAAAATAAAAGTCATGGAAAACAGTAATCGCATCTAGACTATCACAAAAGTAATAGGCAAGAACGACAACGTTCGTAGATTTTCCATATTGGCCAATCTGACCATGAGAGCTATTAGTTTATTGTGATAGGCTTGCAGGAATACCTTCCCGGAAAATATGTGTTTATATATATATATATATATATATATATGTGTGTGTGTGTGTGTGTGTGTGTGTGTGTGTGTGTGTGTGTGTGTGTGTGTGTGTGTGTGTGTGAAAAGTGTGTGTATATAAATATAAATAAATATATATATATATATATATGTGAAAAATGGGTGTATATAAATATATATATATATATATATATATATATATATATATATATATATATATGTATAATTATTTATATATTATATGCGCGGTACTTATTAGAAAGCGCTCAATATCAGAGATAGAGCTAACATATATGGTTGGATAGATGTGAGCTTGTGACCCTGGGTTTCACGCTTTAGCGATCGTCAGACAAACTGATTAATTTTTTTTAAAAATTGGGTTTATGTAGATTGCGTGTATTGGTGTTATTGTGGAAGTGGGGGGGAAACTTCGTCGTTTTTTCATCGTACTGACGCAAACATCGATGTATGCAGACACATATACATACTTGGTCGTCCGTCGGGACTCATATATATATAAACATATGTGGGCTGTTTCGGATATGACATATGCATGTATACGGGTGGTGTTGTGTCTATACATACGCATTTGTATGTTGAAATTTAAAGATTGGAAGTGTGGCGGAAATGTCTCGTGAATGTCTCGTGAATGTATACATGTCATTTTTTTTTCCGCTGAATAATATTTCCTCACATGTATGTATATACGCGTGGTGGGATTTGTGTGAAATTATGATAGGTAAAAATTATTATTATTTATATTTATTTTTAAATTTTGAAAAAAAATGGCAGTTTATTTGTTATATTTAAAGCTGGTTATTTGTTTGTTTTTGACTGTGTATATGTAACAGGTAGAAATTTGTAATCCTTATTGGTTATTTTATATGGTGATGTTTAATATTTAATATGCTGGGTGAGAGGGTAGTTTGATTTAATAACGGTTCTATATGATATGATGTGATAGTAATGTTGCAAGGGATTGGAGGCAATGATAATATAATTAGCTAATAGTTATTGTAAATTGGTAGAAATTGTAAATTGGTAGAAATGATTAGTAATGGTGGTGGGAGAATGATGAAACCATGAATGTAGTTATAGTGGTGGTAGCTAGAGTGGTTGTTGGTGTTTTATTTTATTTTATTTTGTTATATGTATTAATTTATTTTGGTATAAATCCTGATAATAAGTATTCTTCGTAAAATTATGGTAGTTGAAGATTGCTATAATATTTTAATTTTTAATTTACAAAAATATTATTGTTTATTATATTAAAGCTCGCTATTTCCTCGTTTATTTGTGACTGTGTTTATGTGGCTGGTAGAAATTTCAGTTTGTAATCCTTATTGGTTATTGGTGGTATTAAATATGCTGGGTGAGGGGGGTAGTTTACGTTAATAATTATGGCAGGATTATATGGTAATGGTAGATATGGTGTGATAGTAATATGTAAGGTGGATGGTGGCAATAATAATATAAGTGGTTAATATTTATTGTAAATTGTTAGTAGTGATTAGTAATGTTGGTGGGGGAATAATAAAACCTATAAATGTAATTATTGTGGTGCTAGCTTGAACTAAAGGGTGGTTGTTGGTGTTTTATTTTATTTTATATTTATTTGTTTATTTTTATTTATTATGAATCCTGGTAATGGGTGTTTATTCTCATGGTTATATATGGAAATTATATCTGATCTTATTGTTTTAAGGTGTTAAATATGCTGGGGGGGGGGTAATATGCGTTAAAGATTGTAGAGGATTTATAATAGTAGGTGTGATGTGTAAGTGATGGTGCTGGGTGTTGGTGGTAATGATAATATTATTAGATAATAGTTATTGTAAAGTGGTAAAAGTGATTACTAATGGTGGTGCAATAATAATAATGATAGATGCAATTATTTTGATGGTATCTTGAAATTAAATTGTGATTGTTGGTGGTTTGTCTATTTTATCCGTTTGGTATGAATTCGGATAATAGGTACTTGTTCTCATGCCTACATTTGGAGATTATTTCTGATTTTTTGTTTAGTAGGTTCTTTTGCGGTTTGTGTGATATTATTGCTACTTTTTCGTGTAGGCAAAGTAGGCATTTTTTTTGTAATGTTGCTGTAGGCAGGGGCTTTTTTCAATATTTCCCAACTTATTGTTGGTGCAATATGTTTGTCTTTTTGCTGCCATATGTATGTAGAAAGTGTCGTGCTGTTCGAATATTTCCTGTTGGTGAATGAAAGGTTGTGATTGTTATTCCTCATCTTGAATGGACCATCGGTGGCACCGATGTAGTGCATTATGTTGTTGCTTGCACTTACCTTGTATATTGTGTTCGTAAGTTGGCAATTTCCCTGGAGTGGACATGTTGTTCTGTTTCTGCAGTTGCATATTGGATCCTTGGTTTCATTTTTGTAGATTGTCATTATTTTGTTGTGGCTTTTGATTATTTCTGTTGTTTTTTGTACAGCTATAACTGATCTTTAAGTCATTTTTGTTAAATATTTTTGATAATTTGTTTGCTTCAGTGAAGTGTTTTTCTATTACGTTTAGGAATATTTTGCCTATGTTCGTTTTAACGGTTTTGTTATATGGTGGATTAAACCAGATAATGTTTCTCTTTCTGTTCTTGCGTCTTGGCTGTGGAGGTATATATTGTAGTTGTTGTGTGTAAACACTTGCGTTTAGTGCTTCGTTGTATGGTGCTTTTTTACTATTGAAAATGTGTATGTTAGATGAGTTCTCAGATAATCTGCGGCTGATTGAATTTGGTATTTGTTTGATGATAGAAGGTGGATGGTTGGAGGATGTGTGTACGTAAGTTTGGATGTCATTTTCTTTTTTGTATGGTTCATATGTGTTGTTGATCAGGTTCAGAGTGACGTCAAGGAAGTTTTCTATTGTTGTGCTTGTATTTATCTCTATTTTGAATCTAATATTTTTTAGGGCGTTCACTAATTTCTTCCTGAATGTGTTTACTTTGGGGCCATTGGATTTCCTTATTAAGATAAGACCGTCATCTCTATATAATCCTGTGTCTATCCAGGAATCTGGCCAGGTATGATAGGATGAGTATGCCCACTAATTCGCAAATATAGCTCCATCGTAGCTACCTATTGTTACGTCAAATAGGTTGCAGTTTTGTTTCTTTACCCATGGTTCATTGTTGTGGAACAGCAGGGATTTGCGGCAATGCTTAAATTATTTTTATATCTCCGTCCGTGAGTTTTACATTTAGTTGTGCCAGTTGTATAGCTTCATTTAATATGATTTCTGTAATGGAAGGATAACAATCCACAATGTCAAATTGGATGAAAGTGGATTTACACATTTACACATTTTATATAGAATCAGTTGTTTTTTTCATAAAAAACCTCTTGAAAGGCACATGAACGTTTTCCAATATTCCGACATTAAAATCTATTTCTTAGTTCTACGTTTAGGTCAATAGGTTTATATGAATAAATATCAATTTTAGTGACAACATTGGTATAATTTTGTTGGCTTTTTATCCATCAAATTTCATTATTTATTCTCTGTATGTCTGTCTGTCCGTCTGTCTGTCTGTCTGTCTCTGTCTTTGTCTGTCTGTCTGTATCTATCTATCTATCCATATATATATATATATATATATATATATATATATATATATATATATATATATAGATAGATAGATAGATAGATAGATAGATAGATAAGAGTATTCTTGTTCCAACGTGAGAACAGTGTACATTTTAAAAAGAAGACAGAAACGGCAAACGTTTTTGGTTGTAATGTGGATTTTTTTTTAAATATATATTATATTTTATTTTTCATAATTTTACTACACGTGTTTCCGGCCTTGTGACCTTATTCAAGAAAAGAGTCCATATTATTTAAATGAATTAATTTTCGTTATGTTTTTCGATGTTAAGCATTCTCTTTTATTTTGCTAGCGATTTTCCAAGCCTAGCTTAGATACGGCACAAGGCCGAAAGTATGGGGCATCCAGTGAAGATAAAACTCACTACTCATTCGTAACTGTGTTAACGAGACAAGCTTGCTAACCATTACACCGCCTCGGGGTGTTCCTTTTATTTAGGTAGTAGTGACATAGATGTCTTTTGGGGGCTAGTGGTAAGACGTTTCTACTGCTTGAAGGGTAATAAAACAATTAATATTGGCCCGAGAAAATGTGTGGAATACATTTGAATTCTTATCTTTTAATGACCCCTGTATGTTCTTAGATCTATTTCCATTTTTATATATGCTGCATGCGTTTTTGCTAGTATGTGTAAGTATATTCACTTTCAATATATATATATATATATATATATATATATATATATATATATATATATATATATATATATATATATATAATGTTTCATTTTTATTAATGCTTTGTCAAAAATTAAGAGAAGAAATTATGCTTTTGGACGGACGGTTCTCATTTGTCAGACATGTGTCACGTGATCAAAAATCGTGAATAATTCTATGTGTATGTAGCTTTGGGAAGATTCTTGTACGTCTAATTGGGCAACGGAGGATAATATATATATGTAATTGTGTGTGTGTATCTGTCTAGTTGGGGTTTTATTTACACTTCTGTGCAGCCAGCCTGATCAGCTTGGTGCCACAGGATTTTAATTTATGACTCGACTCTCTAAGAATGTATACTTTGTATTAAATAGATATAAATTAGTTTCTTTAAGAATGATTCAAAGAATCTTGGCGTTGTAATGTAATGTTTTAGACATGTGTTTATAGTTGGTAATTAAATTATTATGAAGTTTTCAATGTATTTTGTTCTTAAAGAATAATGTTCTTTTTTTAAAAAAAATTAGGGTGGCATTAGGGAAATCAAAGAACGGCAGCGTTTAGATGCGAAACGAGTTCGAACCATTTTCCAAACGCATGTCTCCCTTGTTTTCGAAGATGCGGGCTTTTCGTTCATGTGATGTCTCCCCCACATAAACATTTTTTGCATTGTAAACTATTTGCTAAATCCCGGCCTTTGAATTGTTGTTGGGTTTGCTTTTCTTACTAATTATATCTCCGATTTTCTTGGAGGTGGTGGTAACGATCCTTCTATTAAGGATGACTAATTCGTTTGCGAATTTATCAGAAAGAATGTTGGAGGGCAGGATTATCAATTTTGTATAATTTTTGTTACGGGTGTTATTGATGGTGACTATTTTACTTTTTGTTTTTTTCTTTTTTTTGGTGGTGGTGGTGGGTGACTTTGTGAATTTTGTTAGCTCGTTTTTGCACTGAGGAAGAAATGATGTGGGCAGTGGAGAAGGCTGACTTTTCTCAATATATCTCTCTTCTTCATATAGGTATTCCGGGCTACATATACTAAGTGCTCAAAGGTAGAATCCAACGACTAGACCCGATTTTATTTTTTGGTTGTGGTGGGAATAGAAGTTGATTAGATAATTCATCTTTGCTGGTTTACGATATACTCTAAATTCTAATTTCTCATTGTCGAGGAACGGTACAGAATTGCTTATTTCAAATTCATGTGTGTATCCAATAAGAGGTTAACCTTATTGAGTTTCCTTATTATGTGTAATAGGGTTTTACCTTGGGGATATAATAAGAGGATACCATCTATATATCATAGGTAAGTAAAGATGTTTGGCATGATGTGTCTAAATGGACCAGATTCTAAGAAGCTCAGAAAAAGGCAAGGGAGAATTCTACTGATACGTGACCCCATGGGTAAGGCGAATATTTGCTTGTAGAGAATATTGTTGAAAAAGAAGTAGCAGTGGTTAGTGATTAGTCATCATATTTTTATAATTTTGTGAACGGGTAGAGAAAGCTTATTTTTGGACTTTGTGAGAGTTTATCAATATTTTGAAGCATTTTGTGATGGGTTTGTTGTTGTATAATGCGTTAATGTCTAAGCTCGCCATGTTTTCCATCTTACGTTAGATTCTCTGGAGTAAGTCACTAGAGTTTTTTATATGTGTTATTCTGATAGTTTCTAGGAACGGAGTTAGGACTTTGCAATGGCTCTAGCTAATTTTGGGTGTGCACTGTTATTACCGTCGCAATGGAGCTGTTTGGTATGTCAGGTTTGTGTGTTTTAGGTAGCGGGTGTATGGTGGTCTGATATTCTATTAATCTGGTCCAGGATTTGTTTTCATTTTTTAATATTTTGTCAAACCTTTCTATGCCTGTGTTTAATGTTTGCTCATTGGTTTTGGCGTAGATGTTGTCGTTATCTAGTAGGGATTCTAATTTTGCAATGTAGACTTTGGTGTTCATGATAACTATTCCGTCTCCTTTGTCGGATCGTGTTAAGAAGGTGTCTTTGTTCGTCGATAGGTCTTTGAGTGTCCGTATTTACCCCCTGCGTAGGATACATTATTAGCAGAACGGTATACATAAGCAGAAGCCTTTGGGGACCAACAAATATTTATTTTATATACTTACGATATTTAAAATCAAGACAGGTGATATATTTTATATTAACATTTATTAAGCGAAATAGGAATTGTCAAACACACAATGGAAAAGAAAAGATAAGCAAAATAACAGCGACAAAATGTATCCGGTTACTATTAAATATTCATCCGGTATAACTACAAATACACATCTATATATTTCTGCTTCTCAGTAGAAAATTCTAGTATCGTCTGGAAATATTTCCTTAGATTTCCTTTGTAAAATTTTACATTCCTTATTTAACTCTTTAACTTGTAAAAAATCAGCCATAGATGAAATAAAAGAGCAACTCCACCAAATGAAGGAATTATTTAGATGTCTGTTAGAATATATGGACCATGCGGAAAAGAAGGAAGTTTAACACTAAAACTTCTTTCATCGGTTTGATGATCTGAAGAATATTTATTCGCCAGAGACTTCAAAAATCTTATAAAATTCAAAGCAAATAGAATTTGATATGGCATTCAAAATTATCTATGAGCAAATTTATCGTTAAATTTTTTTACCAAACAGAAGAAAAAATTATGTTATGGCTCATTTATTCTCGCATTTATTCAATGGCGTTTAGATGAAAGAACGTTCGTTGGCTAGACGAAGAAAAAAATTAAGCCAATGACATTGCAGTGAAAACAACGATTCACGTGTAATTAGCCAAACACGGTCAGTAGTTACATGGGAGTCCGCTTGGTGTTACGGTTTAAAATAATAAAGGTTGGTAAGCCGTAAAAGACAAAACAATCTATAGAATGAGTGCTCCAAAGACCGGACAAGCTTCGTATAACGGTAATTAGCGTACCATAATTTTCCAACTTTTAAAGCCATTGCAAAACATTAGAAAACCCGTTTTTTTTTTGCTTTTTACAAAGTTGAATTGAAAATTGACGCTTTTTAATTTCAATTAATTTTGATAACTTAGGCACCATTATTTTAAAATATAATTTGGTGTTTGAAAATTACTGAAAATCGGTTTGGTTTTGATCGAAGTGTATTGGTTTTAACAAGTTTGAGAGCTTACACAAATTATACTAAATCGCTCTCTCTATATATATATATAAAGGGGAAATATGTGGTAGAAAACGGAACAGAGATCCGACTACGTTTCAATAATTACAGAAAAAACATCAGGGACAGCAACAATGTCTGTACACTTCAACCAACATGGTCATAGCATTGACGACGTTGGATGAGTGTTTCTGATGCCTGGTTTCGGAGGCAGGGAGGAGAGATTAGAGTTGAAGTTCATCCTAAAAGTAACCCCTCACATTGAGGGACAAAACACGGATGTGCGCTTACTCAGAGAGTAAAATTTCCATACGGAGTCCTATAATTAACAAAACTATTCCTCAGATGAGTAAGTTTCACACCCATCTTTTCCCTTAATTTTTATATGTGAAGGTGAATTTTAGTGTATTTATTTTTAGATAAGCACACAGTGACCGACAGAACTCAATTCGCTTTTGCCGAAGAGTCTCGCTATGTCAGCCATAATAGTCCCTGTTTACAAACCCACACTTCCTCCCAAGAGAGCTCGACCGAAATTAATTTTTCAGGAGCCTAGAGAGAGAGAGAGGGAAAGAGAGTGAGAGATATGCATTTATATAGATGCATATATATACATCTATATACATATATGCATGTATGCATATATACAAATATATAGTTAAATTCCCAGATCAATTCTGTGGACAAGACAGATTGGTATAAAATGACAATTGGAAAAAAGATCTTAGATTTTGCCGACGCGTTTCATCTTCCGACTTTTTCAAGGCAAAAATGAAATCGAAATGTTCTTGTTGTTATAATTACATTAAAAAATCCAAATGTCAAAAAAATGTAAAAAAAAGAAAGAAAAAAATTATCTTCCTATAAAGGTAATTTACATTAACCAGAAAAGAAGGCTTAGACAGAAGCGTCTATCTTTTTAAATTTGGATATTTTAATGTAACTATAACAACAAGAACATTTCGATTTCATTTTTGCCTTGAAAAAGTCGGAAGACGAAACGCGTCGGCAAAATCTAAGATCTTTTTTTCCAATTGTCGTTTTATACCATACAAATATATATATGCATATATATACATATAAACATATGCATTTATATATATATATATATATATATATATATATATATATATATATATATATATATATATACACACACACACACACACACACACAAGGTGCGATGGGTAAATTGTCGACATTTTCTACTTTTAATTTCACACATGCCCGTTCTTTGTTTTTGGTTTTGTCAACTGAACCGTATAGTAGCGTCATTTGGTCATCATCTATGAGAAAATGGGGCATCATGATGCAATTCCGTACACCAGAAATTTGGGAATGAAATCGTGTTGTGCTTGGCAATCGCGCCGGAAGCTCCGATACGTAGATTTCAGAGTGTTTGCTTCTGAATCTGGGAACAGTGTAGATGATTCGGAGTCATCGTCATGGTGCTTGAAGTGATTACATTAAGCCTCCATTCATCTGCCTGCAATGGATTTATTTTTTTTGTACGAGCTTAGTTAACATGGACGCAAGAACCCGGAAGAATTCCACAGGCGAGTAGCGCCTAAAAGGAAGCTATTCCATATACTAGGAATACGCTTAAATTCAAACGGTCGATAGAACAGGGTGGAAGTTATTAG
>OZ010574.1:45394610-45407110 GCA_963932145.1 Acanthosepion lycidas | reverse complement strand
GACTTTCACTAGATTTCGCAATTAGTTTCGATTATTACCAAATTTATATCCAAGTTATAAAAATTGTTATGATAAAAATATTTGTCGCCAAAACAATCACGTAAAAATCACCGAAAATAATCACAGTCATGAAAACTTGGGAATCCAAAATTTCAGGATTATGGATCCGGATTTTGGTCGCTCACGGAGTCAGCTTGATTTCAAAATGGTACAATATGTTGGGCAACAACCTCTAGGAATAAAGTTGAAAACACGGGTAATTTTATTTTGAAACACTCTAATTTGAGAACAGTAATCTTCGAATTTGAACATGAGCTATTCAAAGTTAAGAAGTTGCGCCCCTTTAATTTTTTATCAGTAGAAACCAAGATAACTGTATCCGAAAGCAATTTCAGTAATGAAAACTTGGGAATCCAAAATTTCCGGATTATTGATCCGGATCCGTCCCGGTATGCATTTAATTTGCTCATGGAGTTGGCTCGATTCCAAAACGATATAATATGTTGGGCTACGGTCTCTAGTAGTAAAGTGGAAACAGTGTGACACAGTGACACTCTGACATTTATTATATAGAAGAAGGAGATGAGCTATTGAGAGTTGTGCCCTTTTATTAAAAAAAGTGTGAGACACTGAAATCGGCATTTTTTGTATAAATGTTTTTCTATAGTTTATTTTTAATGTTCTTATTAATTTCATATTTTTTGTATTTGAATATTTTGTATGCATTTTGTCGTTATGATGTTCGATGTATTTATAGTTCGAATAGCTCCATATTACCATAACAACGTTTGAAGGAAAATGACACAAAGTATTCAGTTAAAAAGATAATGAACTTAATAAGATCAACAACAATGATAAAACAGATTTAAAAAAACAGGCATATTACTTAATAACTCTTTAACATCTGTCTACCTCGATTTTCACAGGTAGGCAGAAGCATATTTATCAGCGTTCTTAAATATAAATACTTTGGAATCTAAACGATATTTTCCTTATTTTTATAAACACTTGTTGGGAAATGAAATGCTCACATTTCCTTTGATAAAATCCATCAGTTGACGAAACAACCGGTTAAATATATATATTTATTTATATATAGGGCGTCTATATTCATTCACATCTTTTAAGGCTAGTCTAATATTTCGTTACTGTGCAAGAAATGCTTACAAAATTGAAACAAAGTTAAAACATCAATATCGACTTCAGTGAGCTGAGTTCATATTTCTTTCGTATCTGTTTTCTCCATTAAAAAAAAGTTCTTCACTGACTTCACGATAACATCTTGCAATCTTACAAACGACTGTTTTGCGCGTCAAATAAATTCTAGCTCCAGAATTGAAATTGCTAAATTTAATTGAACAAGTCCTTCATGTGACATTTTGAATGGAACAAAGAAAACACATTAAAAATCAAATAAAGAGTGAACAGTCAGACGTATTATTGAATCCGTTATAACTCATTCGAAAATTTTCTAAAGTTTATGCGTACTTTTAAATACGGGGTTCGTTGAAAATTTGTTTTGGAGGGCAGAGGTGAGGATTTTATTCTATTAACCAAACAGTTAAAACGATAATTCTTTAATTTCGTTTAAACATATTTTAACTTTAAAAAGAAAAAAAAGTATGTAGAAATTATTTTCATATGACGCGTTTCGACATTTAGGACATCCTAGGACGAGGTTTGATTACAATGTTCCGCCTACAGATGTGCACGAACGAAAGATGATAGGAATGTTTAATTTATGATAAATATTATATATATATATATATATATATATATATATATATATATATGTGTGTGTGTGACGTCCCGCCGGTGTCACTGCGCCAAGTGTGACGTCCGCCTAGCCGCGTCCGTCGTGCTATCCTGTCCTGTGACGACCAACTTGCTTGGTATTGGTCGCGGCACCAAATGTGACGTTCTAACCTTTTGGTGATTCGGATGGGAATCTGGTTAGATTCTGTATCAGCCTTGTCGTTCCCAGCTCGCTTCCAACGTCTGGTTACCGAAGTAACTGTTTTGAGTTCCAGTCCAACCTACCCACGCTGTGAATTGATCTTAGGCAGACGAAATCAATCAGTCGCCGGGCCGTAATGCAAGCTGCGTTCGAATAAGGGTGATATCGCACAAGTAGATGTAAAATAAAATAAAATAACAACTCGAAAATTTCAAATGTGTTAAAAAAGGATAACAATATTTTATATATGGTTTCTGGATACAGGACTACGTCTACTTCCCAACCCGCTATATGGATTCGTGACACTTTGTTCTTGTTAGGCTAGTCTTAACATCTTAAGTTGTTTGTTCTTTTAAGAAACTGGTTCATGGTGTGTCTTCCGGCGATATTCGTAAAACTTGTATTGGTGGTGTGAGTCTAAATCGTTCTTCAAAAATAAATTGTTCTTGATTAGAAGATGAGTTCGGAATTGCGTGAATCTTAGTCAGCTTCTGTGAGGCGGGTGCAACTTCAACTGCGAACTTCGAACTTAACTTAACTGCCTCCCAACTGGAACTCGAACTGAACTGATTTTCGCTCGCTGTGACTTTGCTTATATGGACGCCGACCAAAACCGGGGTGGGCTTGTCGGAGTTTGAAGTTCCTTGATAATTCTCAACCCACAATCCACTTATTTGGTTTTAGTCAGAAAAATGTTATTATTTTCCATTTTTGGAAGTCTTCTCGTCCCCCCACCTTCTTCTCTTCTCGTATTGGTATCTCGACATACCCTCAGAGAGTGTCAACGTGTTTCCCCTCTCTCTCACAGTGGCATCTCACACCTATCCCCTCAATAGGTGCCAACAGGCCTCCCCTGCTGCTTCACATGATTACCTTCGCCTGGCTCTCGTTATCATTCAGCCAATGGGCGCTCAGCAGCGTGGGTGTGGCCAGACTAGCCTCAATTTAAAAATCTTGCTCCAAGAAAAAAAAAAAAGTTATCTTTTTCTTTTCACTTTTCCTTTTCCTTCTTCTCTTCGAGGAGACCTCACACCCTAGACTCCTTATCTTTAACCGTATTACCTGGAATTCGTCAATTAGTTTTTCGCCAGCATCAAGTGTGTGCCCATTTAGACGTATTTGCATTCTTGGTGCCAATTTCTGATCCGATAAAATAATTTCGCCACCACAGCCAGTTTTCGACACAAAACAGATGCCTTTTTTCCAAACGATATCTGCCCATAGACAAAGGCTTAACCTTTCCTTCATGGTGGTCAGCGGAAACTTTTGTTTTTGTAATTTTACGACACAGTTAATTTTTATCTATTTAGAATTCTGTCTCTGAGGTTATTTGGGCAACCTCGAATTCGTCAATTAGCTTTTCGCCATCAACAAGCGGGTGGCCCATTAGACGTTTTCGCATTCTGGCGCTATCTATTCCCGATAAAATAAGTTCGCCACCATGCCCAGGTTTCGACACAAAACAGATGTCTTTTCTCTCAATGATTTCTACATATAGACAAAGGCTTAACCTTTCCTTCATGGTGATCAGCAGACACTTTTGTTTTTGTAATTTTGCGACACAGTTAATTTTTATATATTTAGAATTCTGTCTCTGAGGTTATTTGGCCTACTTGGAATTTCCATCCGCTCCGTAACCTAAATCAGATTAAATCCAGTATCTTCCATTCTCGACAATGGAATTAAAAAATCTTACCACTTTTCTTTGTTAGAAAAATGATACCGCTTAGTGTCCTTTTCGTGATGGCTTCTTATCACCTAAATTTAATTCTCGCCTTTCCTTTTTTTTCTTTTTCTTTTCTTCTTTCTCCCTTTTAGCAAGCCAAATAGTGTCACACACACACACATATATATATATATATATATATATATATATATATATATATGTATATATATGAACACATACATACGGAACACTTGATGGCCGTCGATAGCTGTGATAGCACGAAGTCTCAAGTCATCGTGACCAAGAGTTTGAGTGTGCTGGCATTGTTCAGATCATTAATGCGGCTAGATAACAACTCTCTCCCAGAAACTGTAACTAAGCTCTGCTCAGCATAGATGCAGCATAAACTACAAGTGTACTCTGTGGGTGTTGAATAAACACAAAAGTGCCTGTGCTTGCGTCTGCAATAGGGATAGAGTAGCCACCCTAGTAAACGGGTATTCTTGAATACATGTAGACCGCTATTGTTGTTATTATTATTATTATTATTATTATTATTATTATTATTATTATTATTATTATTATTATTATTATTATTATTATATACCGGGTCTAAGAGCAAAATTCTCCAAATTGTGTAATAGCATGGAATAATTATTCATCCCACAAAATGTTTAATGTCTAGACAAACACACTAAACTAATTGAGTTTCTTTTTTCCAGATTTTCAGATAAGACTTTTAGTTATCTTGACACCATTAGTCGTAAGAATTACCGGAAAACCGTTGGAATTATTCAGCTAGAAAGAGAACTGGTTAAAATCGTTTATGCAAGCCCCACTATATTTTTCCAACTAAACAATGTTGAGTGGAAACAAACATTCAGGCCTTCCGTAATGGTAGCAACATTCATACTACAGCTTCCATCTTAAAAGTCCATTCAAGAACAATCAACAGAATGGTGAATAAGTTTAAAATAGAGGGAACAGTAGAGAGGAAAACTGAATCAAGGAGTTACAACAACAAGAGAGATCACCATTTCAACTTAAATATACATCACGTTCAAAGTAGAATCCAATAGTATTATAAAAACCACGGAGAATTTCAACAAGATAAATTAAGATACAGCGGTTAAAATCTTAATCTAAGAATTGGGCAATTTTGCTGCTAAACGATTTGAAATTTTGAAGTTACGCCATATATATATATATATATATATATATATATATATATATATATATATATATATATATATATGCGCGTGCACACACACACACACACACACACACATATATATATATATATATATATATATACGCGTGCGCACACACACACACACACACACATATATATATATATATATATATATATATATATATATATATATATATATATGGGGAGGGGTATTTTTGGCTGTATAATCTAGAAATTGGATGCAATTTTACCGTGGATGAACTAGTGATTATAGCACTTTGTAAGCATTTTCTTCTTACTGAATGGTTTTCTTCTTTAGTTAGAGTAACATTTATTATGTCAAAAATATGGCCAGTCTCACAATAGTCAGCAACTAATGCGTTTACTCTGTTTTTTATGTCTCTTTTGTGTTCATATAAAATTATATTTAAACTTCTTCAGGTTTCGTCAATACATACATTCTGGCAATTCTTACAAGTAATAGAGTAAAATCCACCTGCAAGTTTTGGTGTGTTGTTTTGCATTATTTTAGTGTTTTATAGTTTTAGATGTAGTTGCGAAAATTTCATGTTGAGTTTAGATAAATTCATTTCTCTTATAGTTTTGATAGATGTAGTTGGAAGAACAATATATTTTTTTAATCGTATGGTTCGTCAAGAAGGTCCGCTTTTCTATTTTCGAATAATTTATGAGACTTTTGTTTCACATTGAATATGAAATATTGATATATTAGATGGTCTTCAATGTATTTATCATCTGTATGAACCTATTGGGGGCTTCAAATTCTGAGTGTTCTAAATTTAATGATCATTCCTGATTTTACTTTTGGTGATGTAATTCTAGTAGAATTCCAGTCCTTTTAGCATATAAGTGAATTACATTCACTTACGTTCTAAAGGAAAATGTATGAATAGTCTTCTTCTCCCCCAGCTATGGGTAAATAGCAGGACTGACTGGGTTTTATAGCCTTAGGTAGATTTCTCAACAGGCCTGGAGAGGGTTGGCTTCCACCAGGCTATGTAGCCCAAGAAATACGACTTCTACTGTGGCTGCCGTACACATGGTGCCCCTACGTGTCATGGTACAAAAACTATGTTATTTTCTTCCATTTCGTCTGTAAATTCTATTGTATATTAGACTTTGTTTAGTTTATTTACATCATCAGGTAAATAAGTATCACAGGTATTTATTAATAGGTAATCATCAATATATTGCAGTATGTTTATTGTTTAGGTAAAGTATTTTGGAAAGGACTAGAATCGAGAAATTCTTTAAAGATTAATGCCATCGCTCCACTAATCACTTTAGTAATGCCGATTTTTACTTATAGAAATTAATATTACATGTGAAATAGCACTGACTGCTGATGACATGATAGATTTTTATTATTTTAACTATTGGTTGGAAGAGCTTTACTTTTGATTGTGTTAGGTACTCTTTTAAGGAAATTTAAGCATTTTCAACCGGGACGTTAGAGTAAAGTGAATCTATATATTTAGACTGGCCATAAGTTTATCAGTCTCTCTCTCTCTCTCTCTCTCTCTCTCTCTCTCTCTCTATATATATATATATATATATATATATATATATATATATATATATATATATATTATTTTTTTATTTTATATTATGTATTTATCTATTTGATGTGGGTGCCAAAGTTGGGCCCACAGATGTTAAATATGTAACACGGATTAGAAGTAAGAAAGATATATTAACAACAGGTTACAGAGATAGTGTAAGCAGAGTTTACTATAAGTTAGTGTCCAACACTGGTAGTCGTACTAGACTCTCTGTCACTCTTCTGTAGAGTGCTATGTCGCCTACCTAATATAGGCCTGGAAGAGTCTATTGTGTAGGTAGTTTCCAGTCTCACAAAGAGTTTTCTTTTTTGAAAAGGAGAGAAAAAATAAAACTGTTAATACTTTTCCCTCTTGGGATTTATTGTTTCTCAGCTGGAAGTAGAGATTTTGATGCGTGAGCCACAGCTTTTCGCGAACCGTCTGGCAGTTTATGTAATATACAAGCGCCTATGCCGTACGAGCTTGCATCACTTGCAACTATGATGTCGAGACTAGGGTCGAAATGTGTGAGGGAGAGGTCTGAAGTAAGAGTTTTCTTGATCTTCTCGAATGCGTCTTGGGATTCCGGGGTCCATCACCATGGTTTGTCCTTTTTTAAAAGTTGATTGAGAGGCCCTCTCAAATTTTGCATGTTCTTAATGAACCCTTGGTAAAAGTTAGCTAGGCCGAGGAAGCTTTGTAACGCTTGAACGTTATCTGGGGCCGGCATGTTTCTGATCGCGTTGGCTCTTTCTGGATCCAGCTGACGACCATCTTTATTTATGATGTGTCCTAAGTATTTAATCTCTGGTAAGAAAAAGTCACACTTTGCCTCCTTAACTTTAAATCCGTATTCTTGTATCTTTTCGAATACGTTTATTATATGGTTCCGGTGCTCTGCCGTAGTTTTACTAGTAACTAGTATATCACCCAAATAGGCTGTTGCGTAGTCAAGATCGCCCAGCATGGCGTCCATGACCTGCTGGAGAATTGCAGGCACAACCTTTACTCCAAAAGCCAGTCTTTTGTATTTGTACAACCCTCTATAGGTGTTTATGCAGAGCAATTTTGAACTTTCTTCTTCCGCCTCTATCTGAAGGTATGCGTCCGAGAGGTCGATTTTAGAAAAAAAATTTTCCACCATTGAGTTTACTGAAAATTTATTGAGGGCTTAGGAGAGGATAGTGGTGATCTTGCAAGGCATCGTTTAACCCTGTGGAAAAATCTGCGCATACTCGTATTTGATTGGACTTCATTTTTACGTAGACCGTAGGCGCTGCCCACTGGCTGAAATCTGTTTTTGACACAATACCTGCTTGTTCAAGTCTATCTAACTCTTTGTTGATTTGTTCTAGAGCAGCGAAAGGGACATTCCGTTTCTTTTTTAATACCGGTTGTGCACCGTCCTTCACCTTGAACTTAGCTTTCATTTTAGTACATTTCCCAAGGCCGCCAGAAAAAACCTGGGGAAATTGTTGTTTGTGTTCCTTTTTTAGATTTACCAAATTGGACGTTGTACTTTGTATCTTGCGACAAAATGTACTCATTGTGCAATCCCAAAGTTTGAAGTTTTCTATCCAATCAGTTCCAAATAAGTTTTCCGAAGTTTTTAATACGTAGGCTTTGAGCTTTTTGGTAACTTCATTTAGTGTTACTGTAAGTATTACCTCGCCTAAAATGTTAATATTTTCGATAGTTACGGATTTTGCTGTTTTATCCGTTTTTAATAAGGTCGGCTTGTTCAATTTTCGCCAAGTACGCCAGTTAATGGTTGAAATATCAGAACCCGAGTCAAGCTGGAATTTAATGGACTTATTGAAAATATCCACAGTTACATATTTTCTTAAATTCCTATCGACAATATTGTCAGATTGAGCTTGCCTAATTTTATTTTTGGGTTTTCTCGTTCTGTTGGCGTACCAGCACGAAGTTAACGTATGACCACTTTTATTGCAATTTTTGCAATATTATTTGTTCTTAACTGGACAGAATTTCATCCAATTCCATTTACCACAATGGTAACATGGTCCGGACGGTTTCTTTATCCTATTTGAGTTTTGGTTACTGCGTAATTTATGACATGAGATTTGCCTTTTGTATTTTGAGGGGAACAGGAGGTAAACTTACTTCTGATTTTATTAATCTGAGTCACACCTGATTCCTCGATAGTGTTTGAGTCACGCTTTACAGATATTACTCTTTGACAGACCTCTGCCAGTTTTTGGAGAGTCAATCCTTGATCGTTCTGAAGCTTAGTCAGTACCCGTCGTCTGACTTCGGCGTCTTCTGCAGATACTAGACCTTGTGCGAAAATTAAGCACTTAAAATCATCGGCAGTCAGTTCGGCTAGTTTAAAATCATTACATAGCTTGTTCACCGATGCTGCAAACGTTAGAAAATCTTGCTGGTTGTCTTTGACTCTGTTCAGGCATTTCCAACGTTTGTGGAACAAGGTTGTGTTAGGCCCGAATAATTCCGATAGGAGCTTAATCGTCTCTGAAAACTTTCGTTGTTGGAAGTGTTACCTGATGATCCGGAGTCCTTTAAATGGATTTTGGTGAAATAAATTATTGTAATGGTACCTTAAAGTGGTCTGTTTTTCATTAAATTTATATATATATATATATATATATATATATATATATATATATATATATATATATATATATATATATACTTATGTATGTATATATGAATTAATAGGTATTATGTAGGCAACAAGTGTTCATCAAATCAAATTTGATTAAAAAGAACCAACAATATCTGTCTGTTTAATTTTTTATTATATTTTTCCAATTTTTGGATAACGTGTTCAGTACTGTGGCCGATGTTGTGCATAAACTGCCTGAAGTTCATATTTTGTCATTTTTGTTGAAGTACTTACAACTTTCGCAGTCATTATCAAGAACAGATGTGGTGTCGTGTCTATATGGTAGTTAGAATTCATGTGGCTGAATCATGGTCTTGTTTGGGAAAGTTGACGTTTGAAATGTTCTAGCGTGACGTCATGCGTAACAGGTCTTAAGAACTAGGCCGCACAAAAGAATGAATACAGTAATTCATAGAAACGGCTGCCGTTAATTACGCACACAAAACAAATAGTCAATAAGCGAAGAGTAGAATGCTTTCTAAACATATACGAAAGTAAAAAAAATGGAAAAAAAAAACAAACACCATACACCAAGAGAATCATTGGAAAAGAGGAGAACAGCACATACAACAACACTGACCTATGTCAATGGATGGCAGTTTAGGATTATGTAGTTTTGTAATGGGATACATGTTGGTTGCAAAACATAGAGAGTTTAAGAGACATGGTCGTCTATATATTGTAAAGAGACATAGTATATAATAAAGAGGTGAGATAGTAAAGGTTATTTTGTAAAAAGTAATCATTAAAATATGTGTATGTGCATATCTTGAAAATGTATTTACAAGGGGCAATGTTTGTACAAATACAATAATTGATGTTTCGAGGATTTCAGTGTTTTTTTTTTTTTCAACAGGAGATATCAAGTAAGTATTTTGATGGGTGATATATGTGTAAAATGTAGGGACATGTTAAAAAAATTTAGTATAGTGAAGAGAAACGACTGAAATGAAATGTTAGTTAACCTCTTAGAAATTAACATTTAATTACAAAATACTTTTATTTTTCAAATATGAAGATAACGTGTGTCTGTCAGTTATTTTGAATAGTGTTTGACAACATCAAAACAACCGCGGAACAACACAATCAACATACACATCTCTGGGCCCGAATGTTTCGAATGAAACTAATTGAACAAATTACATTTCCTTCCCATACACACTTTCACCAAACGGTAACTTCCCATAGAAATCGTCACTGTCTAATTCATAAATAATATATCTACTACGCATTGGCCTCAACATTTAGTGCATTGTACATGAATATTTCATTCGTATGCCACTATTAGTTAGTCAACTACTTATTGATATAACTATGCAAATGTATTGGGATATGAAGATACATTCAGCTAACGGCAGTCATTTCTATGAATTCGTCACAATTTCGAAGTTTCAACATACTAGAAAATTTAATGATGATGGAACTTTATTTCTGAAATAGATAAAGAAAATATTGAATAATATTGCAAAATTTTAAACAGTGCAGACGATGGCAAAAAATTGATGTTCCCAGACGATTACGGTGCAGGTTTCAAAGAGGCGAATTCCAGAGTATCTCAAAGATCATCAGAGAAGTTGATTGATTAAACTATCGTAGTTGGTTATCACAGTGCCATTGTAAACTCATGTGGCAAACGTGTGTCAGTACAGACTCAACATAGGGCTCGAATTGCATACGGCCATGTTTGCCAATAACAGATACATCCGGATTTTCCGCGTTAGCAGCAGAATAGAGTTTGGCATGTCTAGATTCGGGCCTCTCTGACACTGGTCAGATTTAGGTCTTCGTAAGGTGCCTTATAACAATAAAAGATAGGGGAAAACCAGCAGCCGGCACTTGGTTTCTTATGGGGTCGGTCCCGTGGGTATCATTATTCCTAAAGTTTCTGTTGTTTCCGAGGCAGTGCTTTGTTTTTCCTTTTTTTTTTTTTTTTTTTTTTTTTTTTTCGTTACCTCCCTCTCTGCCTATTACATTCGTAGTTGCTGAGAGGGCGATCAGTTGACTCCTCCCCGGAAGTTTCAACAGACGCTTTGCTTAGTTAGTTATCTGCCATGCATGATACACACTTAGACGATCATGTAACTTTCGATACATGACTGACGAGGCAAATTTTTTTCACGCAGTAGGTTGCCATTTCTTTTTCCGGTAGACCAGTGGTCATCCAAGTCTATAGGATCCGGTCTGCTCTGCTATTTACCCATAGTTGGTGGAAGAAGAAAAGGATTCATACCTTTCCCAAGGGTATTAGCACGTAAGTGATATAATGGATCCGATTGAATTTCGAACTCAGCTCTCCGACATTACTAAAACTCTCCGATCCTCTTGTTAGCTGCATAATATGTGCTTTGGTAGGGCTCACTACGGATTTTGAATTCAGAGTTGTTTCCTCTTAAACTGGTTGCCAGTCTGCCCTACTATTTAAGCAATCGCCTGGGAATTTTTACTACATAAGTATATTTATTTTCACCATCAATTGTTAATACAATTTAAAATCTCTTTCGTCATTTTTTTTAAAACAATTTAAAATTATTTATTCATCATAAATTATTAAAAGAAATATAGAAGCCTCTAAGTACTTCAAACTTAACAGTCTCTGTAAATCCAAAATTTGCTCTGGTGAATGGTTCACGTGCCAATACACTTCAGGTGTACCCATTGAAGATTACAGTCACAGACCACGTTGTTCAAGTCCTGTCATATAAACATTGAGCTGACGATCGCAAGGCTCTATAAACATGATGGGGTAAATAAACTTCTGTATGAAATCTGTGTGTTATTATTATTAAACTTAACTGCCTTCATACTAATAAAAATATTTACCGGCAAAATACACTGGGTATTTAATTTAACGAGACCATTAAAATAAGCTTAAAGGTGTGTTTTTTCTATTTTACCGGGACCAGCAAAATATTCGAATTTAATTCGTACACAAGATCAAGAATTTCTATTGTTCAGTTCATACTTGTAATTTCTTGTATTTTTTCTTTGTTTACCTATTCTTTGTTTGTTTGATTATACAGTGTAACATTTGAATAAATTAAGAACGACTAACAAAAAAAGAACGAGCAACTCAAAAAGAAGAATTTTTATTATATCCAAATGTCATGAATCTGCAAAAGTTCTTTTTTTCAAATTTAATCTTCATATATTCTTTAGCTTCAGAAAATTAATCTCCCAAATGACATAGGAGACTTAATTTTATTAATAGTTTCGTTCTCAAGTTACTTTGTGTGTACATCTGTCGTGCGGCTGTTTGTCTATTATTAAATGAAAATCCGTACAGGTGGAACGTTTAGAGTGATATAGCTATAGCTCGCTCTATCTATCTATCTATCTATCTATCTATCTATCTATCTATATATATATATATATATATATATATATATATATATATATATATACACTTGCAATCCGACTTATGAATATACATATATATCCTCTGTTGTGTATATCGTATAAATATGTCATAAAGT
>OZ010574.1:45352110-45392110 GCA_963932145.1 Acanthosepion lycidas | reverse complement strand
TTATAGGTATGATTTATTTTCCGAACACAGTCAGCAAATTGTAGCCGTGTTCGAAGTTCGGTTTTTCTTTGTTATTATTAAAGCTTCCATTATTTTATTTGTTTTAATTATTTTTTTTTTTTTTTTTTTTTACATGTGGATGAGTTTATTATGATTGTATTTTCTACTAGTATGTTTCGGATGGAGTCTGGTAAGTTTTTGTGTCTGTTTCAATGGGTTCTGATGGAGCTGTGGTCGGATAGGTGTAACTTAAGTCGTCTGGATAGGCATATAGTAGTGTGACTGATGTCATTATTTATGAGTTCGGTTTGATGTGGTGTTCGATGAGGTGCCACCTCAAGTATAGCAGTGGATGCCCATTCAGTTACAAAATAGTAGGGAAAAATAATTCCAACTGAAAGCACACGAGAATTCACACCCTCGGCTATTTTTCCTTAAAGAACTCAACAATGCAAAACATACACTACTTAACAATGGTTTTCCTAAACACACCATCGACCGCCAATTTAGACTATTTCTTTCCAAAGCAAATAATATCGATACTGAACACACAGCACAAAACAATATCATATCTTCTACAAAAGCCACATGCACGTCAGCTATTCGTAAGATCAATCTTCACTTAGAAATATCATAAAGAAATACATTATCCCCAGTTGACCCGAACAAAAAAAATCAAACCGAACTAAAGAACGGAAATCTTACCAGATAACTTCGAAGTCGGAGTAAAATTGATATTTAAAAGTTAAGTAATCTTTTTTTATAATATTAACGCTATATTGTTAATATTATTTTAATACTTGTTTTTATATTGAGTACTATATATAAAAATATCTTCTGTTTCTTAAATCCTGATATATATATATATTAGGTTGGTGCAAAAATAATGACGTAATAATGTCGTTTTTTGACGTTAAAAATACGTAAAAAATGACATTATTACGTCATTATTTTTGCACAAGACTAATACATACATATATATATATATATATATATATATATATATATATATATATACATATATATATATAATACTCGTTGAAAACACAACTATACTTAAACATGAAAACAATAAACAAAAACTAAAAATTCTTGAAGCGCTATACATAAAACAGTTAAAACCTAACCTGAACAAAATAAACTATGAAATCTCCAAAAATATTCTTAAATCCTTATAAGTGATAACAGAAGCCATTGGTTTATATGAACGACTTCCCATACTTAATATTTCTCGTTTTCACTCTCTCGTAGTATTGTGTGATATCACGAACTGTGATGAGATATTCGCTTCCGCCTCTTATATACACGAGTTTGTCGTTACTTTGAAATTTTTCATGCAACAAAAACAGACTATCATTATTGTTTTGTCTGTGTATTACTTGATATATTGAAATGTAATTGTCATCTTTGATAATGGCTTATGTAATCCGAAAGAATAGATTAAAAAAGAAAGCTTAGTATTAAACATGTATCAATATGGTGATTTCCTTTCGTCTTTCAATGATAATGTTATTAAGCTTATCAGACGATACAAAAGGAACTTACTTAAAATAAATAGACAAAACTTGTCTATATTATTTAATGAAACATGCATCAATATATATATATATATATATATATATATATATATATATATATATATATATATATATATATAAAGAATACTCATATTTTTGTTATTATTAAACAGTATATTAAAAAGGAAATTAGATATATGTCGTATTTAATACATTTTCTAAAAAGATTCTTTGTTTACGTTACGAAATGAAACAGTGCAGATATGCATATTTCGAGAATCGGGAAAGATATGTGTTCAAAAGCACTATTCGGGCATTGTTTGATCAGGAAGTTCTACGTGGTCACGTATTCAAGGCACGTCATATCTAATGACGGTTTACCATAGGAAACGCAGGTTCGAATTATGTCGGAAAAATTGCAAACATCACTTGCTCAGTTTCATTTATTAGACATCGATTTTTTTTAAGCATCTAGCCCCAAACAAGGCGAGAGTGTCACTGGTTCGCAGGGGGTTACACAGAGTGAAGGTGAGAAAAATAAACTATGTATAAGGGGAATGAGGAAAGGATACAAAATGAACGGGATTCAAGGCATCAGAAGATGGCGATTGATATTGCATTTAAATTTCTGAAATTTGTAGTTATCAGGGAAGCAAGCAAATAGATAAGAATAACGCAGGCGAGTAAAGAAACCTTTGGAGAAGAAGTGGCGGTTGAATTTAACTATTTCAACGATAAAAGTGGGGACCCTTTTGCCAGTCTAGTAGCACGCTTAAATTTATGTTGTCAGCGAACCAGGGCAAAAAGCTTGACAGAACAGTTTCTATGGAAATATTTGCAGAAAAGACAGAGGGTAGTTACATCACGCATGAGAAAAAGTGACTGGTGTCGAGATGCTAAGTCAGGACCGATTACATTGCAGATCCATCTTTGGATTTTATCGAGAACCCAGAGATGAACAATTGGAGCAGCAGATCAGATATAGCAACAGTACTCAATGCAGTGACGAATGGAAGATTTGTAGATATGTAGGATGGACTCTGACGAGAAAATCCTATGGTATGAAAAAGTTAGCCAAGTTTTCCTTTTTGTCCTCTGTAACTTGCGTGACTTTTCAGCTAATCTGATGGATATTTATAAATGTCCCTTTCCGAAAAGTCAATAACATTATTGCTTTTCTGTAGAAGTACTTGTTACAAAATAAAAATCCTAGTATTTGTTTTGATAGGACGAAACGCGTTGGCTAACTTTTCCTTTAGTCTTTATAGATATTACCCTTTAACAGATATACTGTCTATATATATATATATATATATATATATATATATATATATATATATATATATATATATATATATATATAGTTTCAATATATACTATAGAAAGTATTTAAATTTAAAAGTGGTCACTGAGGACAACGCCAAACGGCGGTTGTCTGGACTGATGATTGCTTTCAAGCATGAAATAAAGTGTCGGCACTTTGTTTTGACCTCAGTATATATATATATATATATATATATATATATATATATATATATATATATATATATATATATTAAATATGTGTATCTATAAAAAGAATGTATAAACATAAAATGTCCTAAAAATAATTGTCGGACTTTGCCCATTTCATAATATTATATATATATATATATATATATATATATATATATATATATATATATATATATATATATATATATCGGGAGAGGCAAAAGTGAATTACAGCAGGTTAAGAAAATTTAAAAGTATTGTTACTTCAAAAAAAACGAGATTTGCCATCATTAACAAACTATTTAATATATTCAATATAAGAGATTAAGAAGTGCAGTTTCACAAGACTTAATCTATCCAAGTGTCGAATGTAAAAGCGATCACGTCACAGTGATATATAAGCTTAAGATGAACCTAAAATGATAATGATTAAGGCAGGGGCCAAATTACTCGTATCTGAAAGGAAAATGTATGGACAGCGTGAAAAGCAGATAGGACGGACAGAAGGAAAATGGAAACTCGGAGAGCGACGCATTAAAAGCAGTTTTAATAACACCAGCAATCGAGATCATCTCAAAGGAAAATAGACGAAAAAACAATTGAATGTATCACAGACGAAATTCTCGGCGTTATAAAAAAGAGACAAACCTATGCTAAGACACGGAACAAAATATAGGACACGATACAACGAAATAAAGAATGCCGAATGCAGGCAAACGAAAAATATGCAGAAATAAAAAAAATAAAAAATGAGTATCACAAATCAGACATACACAAAGAAATGAGAACTAAGCGGGAAAAGACATGCTCTAAGTAGGAAACGTAGAATCCAAGGACAGAAGGCTGATGTGAGAGAAAGAAAAACAAATCTAGAGCTGGACCGAATATATTAGAGAACCCTTCCACGATGAAATAGAACCACCTGCAATACACAGAAATAGAGACGGAACTATTAAAAACTTAAGTGGAATCTGCAATGGCCAAATTGAAAAGAAACAGTGCGGCAGGGCCAGACGGAATTATAAGATGCTGGAAGCGTCGCAGATTTCAGCATAGACAAGATTACAGAAATAATAAATGAAATCTACAATAGTGATGATATACCGGAAGACCTAAGTAGGTCTATTTTCATAGCACTGCCTACGAAGCCAAGTATAAACAAATGCGAATTCCATTTATCAGCATAACGGGCTGTATCACTAAACATATCCGAATACTGATTAATAGAGCGTCCAACAGAATCAGACCGGAAAGAAAACAGGAACAATGTGGGTTCGTCAAAGACACTGAAACGAGGAACGCGTTATTTATGCTTCTAATGTTATCAGAAAGAGGAATACAATAGAAGAATGACGTGTATCTGGGTTTTCTAGATTACGCAAAGACGTTCGATAAATTTCGCCGATAAGATATGCTGGAACTTCTCAGCTATATTTGGGAAGGATATTACAATATTCAAGAACCTATATTGGCAGCAACCCGCATGCAATAGAAACTGAGTTCATCACATATACAAAAGTAGAAAGAGATCTAAGACAAAAATGTATCTTCTCACCGGATTTATTCAGCCCATACATCGAGGTGATTTTGCAGATCTACCAGCATTCATCATTGGCGGCCACAATTTTAGCGGCATAAGGTATGCACGTGATACAGTGTCGGTGTCATACACAGAAAGAAAGCTACAAAAACTTCTACAAATTTTGGTGAAGGAAAGTGAGAAGAAAGGATTAATCATCAACTTCACGAAGAGAGGAACAATGGCTAGTAGCAAAAGGATTGGCGTAAAGTGCGAATTGCAAATCGGAGATACCAAAATCTAACAAGTGCAAAAAATTAAATATCTGGGAAGTGTTTGAAAGGAGGACGGGAAGTGTGACACTGAAATCCGAAGACGTATTGGGATAGCCAAGGAAACATTCTAAAAGGTAACTGTCCTGGGTATGACGATAAACTACATCCGCGTCCTGGGTACGACGATAAACTACATCCGCCACCTGGGTAAGACGATAAACTACGTCTACAAGGCCTCTGATCAGGAGGAACGTGGAAGCATCTCTTAATTACTGGTCTCTCTAGACCCAACCTGACTTCCAAACTGATGTTAAAACACTATAAATATGTAAAAATAGGATTTAATAACAGGAATACATTGTAAAAAACTATTACCAGCAATAAATTTTTGAAGGAAAAAATTATTACCAGCAAAACATTTTGAAAAAAAAAAATTTCCAGCTATACATTTTTGGAAAAAATATTACCAGCAATACATTTTGAAGAAAAATTTTTACCAGAAATAGAATTTTGAAGGAACAAAAATATTACCAGCAATATATTTTCGAAAAAAAAAATATTACCATCAATAAAATTTTTGTCTGTATTAAATAACCCATTGAGGTTGAGTTGCCGTAAAACAAACCAAACCAAAGCGAACCAAAGGCTAACCAGAGTACTAAGAAATAGAAAAATTTCACTCCAAACAAGAAAAAAGAGTGCTGAATTGCCACGTGATATCTGTCCTCCTGTCTGGCGGTGGATACTGAACGATCTCATCGAAGATGACGAGGATTCTTTAAGCAACAGAATATAGTTCTACAGAAGGATAATGGGGATACCATGAACCGAACATGTGACCAACGACGAAGCTTTGGACAAGAGTGAAACAAAACATCAGAAACAGGCAGTAAAAGTTTCTAGGGAACGTAAATGGGGGAAAAGTCTTTGGAAAATTTAATACTCACAGGACAGATAGAATCCAAAATGAACAGAAAAAAAGCATAACATACTTGTCCAGCTTCAGTAAACGGATGGCGATTCAGAGCTTCAGATGAATAATAGAAAAACAAAATTTATTAAAGGCTACAAGAAACAACTTGTGGAGAGCCCAATCACCGACATCCCCAGGGGACATGAAGAAGAAGTGATAATTTCTCAAATAAATAAACCATCTACATGATATGACACACTTGCAATCCCCCTGTCAACCTTAGTTAGTAGAAACTTCTATCAATTCATGAATGATCGAGATTTTTCACGTATCAAACGTAAAACAGGATCTTACATTTCAGAAATATAACCACATAGTCGCTGAATCTTGCTGAAATCTATCCAGATATGATAAATGATATTTTAGCCCACCATCCATTGTCATATAGGGGGCAGATACGTTTTACACTCCTTGCCTCATTATTCACTTGAGGCAAATATTATTACTTAATTATCACTATGCAGTAAACACGAGTGAGGTAATATTGAACTGTGTACGATATTCTTATGCATATGTGACCAGGCAACCACATATCTATTGTGTGTATATATGCATGTACATGAGCATACAAATGTTATTTATAACAGCTATATATATATATATATATATATATATATATATATATATATATATATATATATATATATATATATATATATATATCAAAGACATTTTTTTATGTTTAATGTTCTTTTTATAGATACAAGTATTTAAGTAAATGCTCTGTTTATAATAAACAGTATTAAATAACATCTAACGGCCTGAATGTCCGAGAAATTTTCATAGAAAATATTCGTCATTTGACAGGATTCGAACCTGCATCCGATACGGAACCGCCATTTAGCCGGGCGTGCCTAACCGATTCGGCCACAAAGGATCGTTCGGTTGGCAAGGTCGAATTTAGTAGTAAATAACATTTACCGGCCTGAATGTCCGAGAAATTTTTTAAATAAATATTTTTTCATAAATTTTCGGTAAATGTTATTTAATACTGTTTATTATAAACAAGGCATTTACTTAAATACTTGTATCTATAAAAAGAACGTTAAACATAAAAAATGTCTTTAATAAATAAATTGTCGAACTTTGTCCATTTCTTAATGTATGACGTCATTTGTTTACATTTGATACGCCATGAGCAGTTATGAATGTACGAGATTCATTGAAGATTGATGTTCATAAGCAGTAAATTCAACATTGCCTACCGAACGCTCCTTTGTGGCCGAATCGGTTAGGCACACCCGGCTAAATGGCGGTTCCGTATAGGATGCAGGTTCGAATCCTGTCAAGACGAATATTTTCTATGAAAATTTCTCGGACATTCAGGGCGGTAAATGTTATTTAATACTGTTTATTATCAACAGAGCATTTACTTAAATACTTGTATCTATAAAAAGAACGTTAAACATAAAAAATGTCTTTAATAAATAAATTGTCGGACTTTGTCCATTTCTTAATATATATATATATGTATATATATATATATATATGATGTATAAAAGATTAATGGTCAGAGATGAATCACAACTGGAAACAGTAATATTAAAAAGTGTCCAATACACGCGTGAAAAAACAAAACTAAAAATAAAATTTAGATCTTTTAACGTTAAAAATCAGGAGATCGGTTGAATCTGCTACCTTGGTTTAAACTTTACCGTATCCTCTGGCGATTTTTATCAAATAACCACCTAACGGATTTTTATTTTTTTTAAATCTAAATAACTCTACGTTATTTTTTTCAAAAGTAAATAAACAAACGCACGACGTTGGGTGTAATAGAAACGGAGGAGGAGGATGTTAAGAAGGAAGAGAAGAAAAGCAAGTGTATCGTAAATGTATTGCTGGGGGTTAAATTACTTTTATATCCCGTTTTATATGAAGTTAAAAAAAAAATTCTGATATGTAAGGAAGTACTAATACTTCGGAATTCTAGTTTAAACGTATTTTTTTTTTTGTTCTTTTTTGTTTTGTTTTTTTTTTTTTGTTCTTTTTTGTTTTTTTTTTTTTTGTTGTTCTTTTTTGTTTTGTTTTTTTTTTTTGTTCCGCAAATGTCATAATTGCTCATTTTTCCTGCTGGCAGATGCTGTAAATACATCTGTGTTTGTTTGTTGCCATTTTTAAAATCTTCCACCTTACAAACGGATCCATGTTGGTTTTGTTTTTTTCTTTTAAATTCCACACATGCTAAGCTCGTTTGGTAGAGTACGTAAGATATACTAGCTTAAATGACGACCTATGATTGTACCATTTACTTTTAAATGTACCTACCGTACATACTATGTGCGATTTATTTTGGCCATTAATATCTATTACTTCCGGTTTATAAATTAAAGCTTCTGTTTTACAAGCACCATTTAATGGACATCTAATCTGCAGTTGCATCAATTACTAGTGTTTATTTTGCTGCACGTCAGTTTTGAGATTTCTGCCGTTTTGTCTATTTATTATTGTTTTTAAATTATTAGTGAAACTGTAGCTTAATTTAACTGTATTTTTATTGAATATCTTGTGTAATTCTGATTTTGGGGGGAAGTATTTAGTAAGCAACTTGAAAAATAATTTACCTATTTTACATTTTACTACTATGTTAAAAGGGAGGTTAAACCAAATATTTTTTTTTCTTTTCCTCGAATTGTTCTTCGCAATGTATTTTAATTTGTTCATATTTAAATTCTAGTTTGGTTTTTCTGAGACTCTACCTTTACGTTCTTCGCTTATTCTTACTTTTACTCTTGAAAAAATTATTCTACTAGAAGAGTTTCTAGATAACCTAGACTCTGTTCCTTTAGTGATGTGTTTTATTATGTTTAGAGAGTAGTTTGATCTAATATTCACATATTTTAATTTTGCACTGGGTTGCATTTATGCGAGACACTGCCAGCTTGAAGATTTAATTGTGCGTCCAAATAGTAAACAACCTTTTTTTTTTTTTTCATTTCGACTTCTATTTCAAAGCCGAGCTTTTTAAACAATTTGAAAAGCGCTTTTCTAATGGTGTCATTTGTTCTTCTGTTGTTTGGCGCTATCATCAGACCGTCATCCCGATACAGGCCGTGGTTGTTTATAAGAAAAAAATTGTTAATTTCATATAATATATATAGACCCATTAACTACGAAATCTAAGATCCATCAAGCAAAACGTGTGTACATCAAATTAATTTTTTATGCTTTTTTCTAAATTTTTTAATATAATTTTATGCGTATGCGTGTGTGTGTCTGTGTGTGTGCACCGTGCGATAGATAAATTGTCGTCTAAATTACGCTAAAATGAAAACAGTACTAACATCTCAATTTAACAGATATATTTACCAGGATTTCACAGACATATCTTGAAATACTTTAGTATATCTGTTAAAATTATATGGCAGTGTCATTAAGTGTTCCTAAAGTAAATTTATTCAATGAAATCGTCATTGGTTTCCAGACAACTTCGGACTGCTGTAACTCATCTGAAAGGTTTCTTTTTTTAAGTTGGTGAATGCTGCTATAATACTTGCCTTCAGTTCATCTGCGCCGCACACATAAAAAGGTGGTTGCTGTCTGTGGTGTTAGGTGGCCACATGTAAAGGGTGATATTGTAGAAATGGTGTGAAAGCCATGACTAGGATCACATGCTTATGTGGCATGGTGTAATGTTGCCAGTCACTGGGTTTTCCAGCAGCCATCTTCATGAACCAGGCCAGTAGTACATCTTCAAGGCACTTGATGTAGACATCAGTGTTGAGTCTGAGTTCTTCACCAACAAATTCGGGAGATCGATTCTTATCGGTGCGATCAGAGTGAGTTTTCCGAGCTGCCGTACGTTCGTACTCAGCATTAGACATTCCGAATTCTCTGCACTGTTTTCAGAGTGACACCCAAACCCTCCGAAATGTTCGTATTAGAGCTTTAGGGTTTGAATCCGGCGGGAAAACTAAGCCGTTTCCAGTTTTCTCGCGGAGTGAATTGCTTCATAGTGCTCTTTGTCACACTGACGGTGTCCAACTGACTCTACTATACTATGCAGTCGACAAAATCAAACAACGCGCATACGCGAAATTAAAAATATGAAATGCGCTCAATTTACCCATCGCACCCCCTGTATATATATATATATATATATATATATATATATATATATATATATAAAATTGAGGGAATTCCATATTTTTAATAATAATATATATATATATATATATATATATTAGGTTGGTGCAAAAATAATGACGTAATAATGTCGTTTTTGACGTTAAAAAATACGTCAAAAAACGGCATTATTACGTCATTATTTTTGCACCAACCTAATATATATATATATATATATATATATATATATATATATATATATTATTATCATTATTATTATTATTATTATTATTATTATTATTATTATTATTATTATTATCATTATTAAAAATATGAAATGCCCTCAATTTACCCATCGCACCCTCTGTATGTTGTTTTATTTTGTCGATTGTATATATAAATATATATATATCTATATATGTGTGTGTGTGTGTGTAGAAAAATATGTATATAAGACAAAGAACAATTACAGTTTACACCCTCGCCATTTAAAAGTAAAAACCTAAATTAGCTCGAAGTTTCTTTTTTCCTCTACTATTGAAATGACATTTTTCGGAGAATAGCGTATTCCACATAATTTTCTTGAAGAATACTGTAATATATATATACATATACATATATATATATATATATACATATATATATATATATATATACATATATATATATATATATATTATTTATATTTATTTTTACAATGATTATATTTGAAAGTTAACAATATAATAAATAAATAGTATATAATATTTTCATTGTATATTCTCAAGAATAAAAATTTTTAAATCACTTTCACATTTTATTACAATTTTAATAACCGCTTTTTAGAACAAGTATTGCCGAAGAATGAAGTTAGTTAAAAAAAAAACAAAAAAAAAAAAAAACGGCGTCATGGAAAAAAGTAAGCTCATTTTTTTTATCCGTTTGCCACACTTCCAATTAGTAAACGACAGTTTTTACGACGTTCTATCTTGTCAAGTATGTGATTCTTCTGTGTTCAAAATAACTGCTTTCCGACTGGATGATAATAAAAAAAAAATCAGAATTTATTGGAGGAATTAACAAATTAGTTTGTATTGTTTTATTAAAGAAATGTCACATTAAGACCGATTGTATATAATAATCAACGATTCCATTTCGGCTATGTGCATATATTCATCAAAAAGCCCCCCCCCAAAAAAAAACTATATATTCCGTGTGCGTATCTACTTCTCTATATATAACTTCCCTTCATGTTATCTGTCGCATTCTGGTCGCTAAAGGTTTCGTACCAAAAACCTTAAAGAACATGACTAAAGATGAGGTCAAGATTGAGGGCTGCAAATGTATTAATAATTATCTCGTAAAGTTATGTTGTAAAGTAGTAAAACTCTGGAAATATCACAGATATACAGCAATGACAACTGACAGTGAAGTTTGCCAGAATTCAATGAATGTATTCATGGCCCAAGTTAGTTCATAATTGCACAAGGAGAACGAAACATTCAAGAATAAAAGTATTCCTCGAATTAATATTGCACCATCCTGTCATGCCAGTTTTATATACGGTGGATCGTAAATACCGGGCAACTTCTGTATTCATCACACTCCGTATTTGGTAACAAAACTATTTATCAGTTATATTTGCTTGATAACTTCGCAAGCTTTGGTACTGTGGATCTATAATTAAACTTTTAGTTTCATCTTTTAATCTTGCACAATGCAACCACTGATGGATATAAGGATTGTCTGCATCACACTATTCGGCACGTGCATAGTACAGGCCACGAATGGCATTTATCTTGCTGTCTTTTCTTCATTTATATCCACTCCATTTGCTTTCGCAATCATTTCTTGTTTCTTTGCCGCTCTGCAGTAGGTGAATTACAACTGGCTTGCTTGCTTCCTCTCATTTCAAATTCCCATATGAATTTGTCGGCTTCCTTTATCAGGGATTAAACATTATTTATTTTATGTTTGTTGACAGAGACCGTTATCCAGTCTTTAGAAGTTTCGAGGTATATTTGAAGACGTTGTTTTCTAAAACATTTCTCATTGAACAACTCTTCTGCCTCGTTGGGATCTGGAAATATACAGACGTTTCACATTAGTCTTAGGTTGATGCATGTTGTGGCGAGTCAAGAGCTCTATAGTTTTTATATTCATTCGGTTAATGCTAGCTATGGTCCATCTAAGGTTTAAACTGTATTACACCACAGGAACAGCCAAAGTGTTTTTGACTGATATTCTGTTTTGTGAATTCAACCAAGAGATAATTTTCTTATTTAACTATGTTATATTCAATTTCTACTAATAATGTTTATTAAGTGAGAGATCAGCGTGTCTAGTAAGGCTTTAGTACAACTATAAGATAGTTGGCCACTCGTATTCGAGGATACCCGTCTACTAGGGCAGCTAGCAAATCCCTGTTACGGACGCTTGCTCAGGCGCAGTTGTTTTTATTCTAAACCCACAGAGCTCACCTGTGGTTTATACCTAAATTATGCTGAACATACCTTAGTTACAGTTTCTGAGAAAGAGCGTTTTATCTAGTCTGATCAACAATTTGAACAAGCCCAGCACGCTCAAGACCTCAGCCACGATGACTTGTGACTTCGTACTAGCACAGCTATCGACGGTCCACAAGAGTTCCGTCTATGAAATTTCACTCACAAGCTTTGGGTCAACTCGTGATATGGTTTTCAGGCACTTTCCGAAGGTGCCACATGCTAGGATCTACACTTCAGGAAGTCTCCTAACTGACAAATCAACAATGGTGAGATTCGAACTCGGGTTTCATTGTCAGAATTCGAACGTTCTAAACACGTACCCAAAATACAACTATACAAAGCGCTATATATCCATCGTAACAACCAATCTAAAGAGAGTATGAAGAGGCAAATACATCACAGCTATACGTGTGCTATATTGTCGACAGCTTTTCAACAACAACAGAAAGTAGCTTATGAATTTTATAGTGAGGCCCAATTAAAAATACCTTCTGGTCGAGTGAACTACCCCACTCCGTCGTTGTCCGAATGATGTACTCGAAATAACTTCCAAGTCGTTACGCTATCTGATCTTCAAAACATTCAAGAAAACAGACCTCTCCACACCAGATGACGATGCAATACTACCCTTCATGAACACATATACATAGTGTTTAAACATTCTGTTTATTATGGGGGGATGTCCAGTTGGTTATGGTTATATCTCTGGTAAGCAAATAAGCTTATAATGAACGGGGTATTTGGTATTTAGCGCAAGTTATTTACAAAGCAGTTATGAGTTCAGTTGATAACTCTTGTAGCACTTAAAATATTACCTACTCTGATTGAATGGTAACTGACAAACGAAACAGAAATGAATCACATTGCGGATAAATATACCCTAGGCATGAAAAATATGGAATAATAAATATCTACCTGAATATCTCTCTGAATAAATATCTATACTGAATAAAGTGTTCAATTCACAATAGGCTACAAAGTACAACAATAACGACAGAGGGTACAATTGCTGAATTTCTACCAGTATAACACCCAAGATTAATTCAAAGATGATTTTATAACCAATGGATAACTATATTAAATGAAATATGTTTTATTATAAAATGTACATAATATATCAGTAAGTTATGGGTCATGCGTGATACACGCTTAGGCGATTATGCATTTTTAGATACATGACTAAAAAAGCAGTTTTTGTTTCTCGCAGTAAGTTGCCATTTCTTTCTGCGGGAGACCAGTTGCCATCCAGTTGCTGTAGAAACCGCTCTGTCTTGCTACTTACCCATAGCTGGAGGATAACAGGACGATTCATACCTTTCCCAAGGATATTAGTCAATGTAATTGATCCTACTGGAATTCTAACTCGGCTCTCCGATTACTCAATCCAAGCCGCTATCCTTTACTCTACATAATATATACAAATATATATTTGCATTCAAATTTTAAATTTCGTAGCCAACGTCGCCTTCGACAGTATTTACTTTTAATTTTACATTCGAATTAAGTTTTTAATAACCTCCCATATATATCCCACCCATAAAATCTCATTTATATATGGTTTGGCATAATATATACAAACCATATATAAATTAAATTTTATGGTTGGGATATATATGGGGGATTATTAAAAACTTAATTCGAATGTACAATTAATAGTAAATACTGTCGAAGACGATGTTGGTTACGAAGTTTGAAATTCGAATGTAAAATACCAATATTTGAAGTTCATGTTTCCTTTTAGGTCTAGCAATGAGCTTCTGATATGGTTATGGTTTTTCTATTCTCAAGAAGGTAAATCTACCTTCTTGGGAATAAAAAAACCATACCATCTGAAAATCGATATGAAAAACCTAGCTTTAACTGTGATGGCTCTAAAAACAGACAATCAAGCTAGGTCTTTCATATCGATTTTCAGATGTCTCTGCCTATTGAACTTCCTCACAGCATATAGGGAATTGGCAATGGAACATTTGAACTACAATGCACGAATGCGTCAAGTTCAACAACCTTAAGTTTAACCATCGTAGGATTTCCGTATTTCGGAATTCTGAATGGCATATATTTGCATCTCGGACGTCAAATGTTGTTAAGTACGCCTTGGCCAAACTGTAGGCTTCGATACAGAGATGCTTCAACAAGGTCTACTTTTGCTCTGTCTACTTAAGAATCGTTCAGTGATATTTTGGTATTATTCAATAGTGTTATGATAGAATTAAGTATAAGATCCAATAGTCAAAATTGGCTGAATCTATTCCTTTTAAACAAAGAGAATCACAGGAATTATGTTTGAGTAAACTTTCCATTAAAAATACTAAACAGTATTATATTTAATTTACTTTACTCAACTTTGCTTTACTCTCGAAATTTCCGCTCATAATTTTATCAGGATTTATCACGTGATTAGACCAAAATTTTTATTATGATTAGTACAATCATACATTTCAGAATGCTATCTCTCCTGGTTAGGTCAATCACTTAATATTGAATACTAAATCGTTCACTTCAAGTCATATTTCTTATAATGAAACTACTAAATATATATTTAGACAATACGTAAGAACCGAACGAAAGACACAATGATGTGGAATATGTAAGAGAAAGAAAAATAGATTTTACAGATGTTTCATTTTTCAAATTAATATTACAATTTGAAATAAGGTTGGCTAAATTTTAAAACAGTTTTTCATCAATTCTGATATACATATACATTTCATAATTGTGTATATCTTTGCTAAATAACCTCTATTTAATTTTTAAGTAATTTAAAATTAAATATAACTGTATTTGCAGTCAGTTATACAGAGTCTATAATCTAAGCTGAATTTTTATTATTTTACTAAGCACTGTTAATTTATTCTTTTAATCACTCGACTGCAAGCAAGATTATAATGTCACGAAGACGCTTATAGAGGTTACTGAGAGCGAAATAAATAAGAAAAAGTTAGTGAAAGAGCAATAAGAGAACAATGTTCCGAAAGACTTAAAATGGTGACTAATGTTGCATTTAAATTTTTGAAGATCTTAATTCGACAGGAAAACAAGAAACTATTAGAATACAAAATATCGTTACATCCAACTATATATCAACAATAAAATGGTGAGATATATTTCCCAATATGGTACTATACTTGAATTATTGACATCAAGTTATGAAGAGGAATGTTCTTTAGAAAAAATGGCCAGACAGGGAAGCTACGTTAGGGTAGGAAAATAACTCAAACCAGATCAGGATCGATAACATTGCAGATTCTTTGGATTTTTTTTACAAATCTAGATATATATAGCAGAAGCACCAGAATAGATGCGTCAGCAATGTGTTCTGATCAAATTCGTATAGCTGAAAGAAGTGATGTATGTGGGCTCTAGACGCCAAACAGCTATGTTTCAACCAAGGAACAGTTTGCGTTTTTACTTGGTGTTTTTATTTCCAATTTAATGATTCAAATTATATTTTGAAAAATCCTTTTTCGGCAAAGACGTGTAAACAAATATCCCCCACCATCTAAACCGTATTCTTTACGATATTTTTTCCTATATAATTTTATTACCATATTCAATCTCTTCCCTTGAAGAAGACATTTGCTGTGTAATTTGTGGAAAGTAAAACGTAAAAGAACGTGTGATAGTGTGGAATCAAAACAAATGCATCTGGCCGAATTGACTTTTTCAGGAAGACTAAGAGACTTAGGCGCTTTGAAGTACCCGATCGGTTCTTAACATCTCCACTGGATGTATGTTAAAAAGAATCAAGTTCGACACTGAAACTGAGGCATATTGAAGGTGCCTAACACCTCCACTAAACGTATGAGTTTAAAGGTTCGAAGGGTATAAAAAGAATCAAGATCGACGCATAAATATGTCTGTAACTCTTTATTAAAGTTTATTTGGGCGTTTCTATTCGTAAATGTCTTAAAAAACAGTTTCGAAAAAAAAAGAAAAGAAAAGAACGTGTATATACGTCTACACCGGGGAAATGGTAATACCAGTCGTTTCGTTACAAGGAACTAATCGGTATTCATTAACAGAGTAGCATGCTAATCTCGCGTTTAAATTAGCGATGGTGATTTCCTTTCTAAATTTATTTTCCTAGTTATGTGGAACCTCAAGAGATTCATCGTATCTTTACCATTTTATTCGCATGCCACGTTGTTTCTTTCTGTTTAAAGTCATCGATGGATGCGTTTTAATTTATTTACAGTTTTTATACTAACATGAAAGGAATGTTTTATACATTTCCTTGGAAAATCGCTAGATCCATTTTTAATTACTGATATTTTGGTATCATCATCAACTGCACGCAAATCTATGCTGTCTCTTAAAATATGACAGCAACATGAATCACAGATTTATTTTTAAAAGCTGTCCTGGAAGTTGATTTACACCTACAGTACTCAATAGCAGAACATTTGGTTTGGTTTGGTTTGTTTTATGCCATATCAACCACAATGGGTTATTTAATGCCGACAAGATTTTTATTGCTGGTAATATTTTTTTCTTAAAAAATGTATTGCTTCTAATAAATTTTATACAAAGTGTATTGCTTGTAATAATTCTTATACAAGTATTGCTGGTATTAAAAACAATTTTTACACTTTCTTAGTGTTTTGACCCCACTTTGGAGGGTTAAATATTTGGCGATCACTTGGACCCTAAATGATCAGAGGCCTTACAGTCGGATGTAGTTTGGTTTGGTTTGGTTTGGTTTGTTTTACGGCATATCAACCTCAATGGGGTTTTAATGCTGACAAAATTTTTATTGCTGGTAATATCTTTATCTTCAAAAATCTATGTATGGAAATATGTTTCCTCGAAGAAATCTATAGCTGGTAATATTTTTTTTAAAAAAATGTATAGCTGTTTGTATTGCTGTTATTTTAAAGTATTATTATTATTATTATTATTATTATTATTATTATTATTATTATTATTATTACAAAGTATTTCTGGTATTAAAACCTTTTTTTACACAAGTTTGGGTGCTAACTATTTGCCCATAGCTGAGACTCTAGCAGGTGCTGCCACCCCGGGTCAGGGTAGACCGGGGAACACAAGCAATTAAGAGGCGGTTCCACGCTCCTCAAAACCTCCTGATCAGAGGCCTTGCTGTTGGATGTAGTTTATCGTCTTACCCAGGAGGCGGATATAGTTTATCATCATACCCAGGACGGCAATAGCAGAACAAACTGTTGCTACCTCGAGACACACCTCGGTAAAAGATGAATTTTGAAAAAAAAAATAAAGATGCACTGAAAAACTCAGCACTTTTCCTTCATAAAATAACAAACAATTTATTATCCCTTCTAATAAAAATATTGAAACAACCGAAAACCAATATGAATGCGCAGCGGCAAAATCAAACCAATCAAACATTTTGCAGTAAATAGATCTGGAATATTCTGTAAAACATTACCGTTTCTTTTTCACTTCCTTCTTTTCTCACGTACCGTTTAAAAACTAAGTCGGAGTTCGAACTATAAGCAGTAAATTACCATCAAAACGTGTAATTAAATGCTAGGGAGATCAATTTCTTCAAAAACAAGAAATTAATTATCACGATCAAAATGAGCTGTTAATAGCTTTTAAATGAAAACTCAATTAACATTAATTGAAATTAATGATCAGCACCAATTAAATGACCTGTTAGTTTTATTGTTTAGCGATATCCACTCTCTTGTGTGGAAAAAGCAGAAAAACACTGAAAATATAACATTATTTCTGCAGTAATAAGTAAAAAGCCAATGGAAAAATAAGAAAAATGAATTATTAACAGTTCAATATATTGCATTAAGATAAAATAATTATTGTAATAATTTTCATTTTAGATATTTAAAATGATTTGAAAAATTACTTCTTTTTGATGTTTGAGAAGGACGAAGTCTGCCTTATTCAAATGAAACGCCTGAATATCTTGATTTCACTGGAACAAAACGATAATTTGTAAAATGAAACGGAACCTTTCCTAAACTAACGATTCCTCAACGATGAAACGAGTAATGATTTTCAGTAACAAACAGCAAAAACACGAAGATACAATTAAAAATACTGAAAAAAAATGAGTGATTTAAAACGATATGAACAAACGTACAGGATGAATCACAGGTGTATATTCTCACCTCTTTAAAATAAGAATAAAAATACTAGTAATTATACAGTTGCTAAATAATTTAAGATTTTTAGTCATATACACACACACACATATATATATATATATATATATATATATATATATATATATAGATAGATAGATAGATAGATAGATAGATAGATAGATACATAAATAAAAAGGTGTATATACACAAAAAGAATGCAGCTCTCACCAAAATAGCTATTAGAATTAGTATCTATATGAAACAGTTTGGAATTAATGCGACATATATATATATATATATATATATATGTGTGTGTGTGTTTGTGTGTGTGTTTGTTTGTGCGTGTATGTGTGCGCGTGTATAGCTAGCCACTCGTATTCGAGGACACCCGTTTATTAGGGCGTCTAGCCAATTGTGATTGCAGACGCTTGCTCAGACACATTTGTGTTTTGTTCAAGACTCAGAGAACCAACCTGTGGTTTACATTGTAACTATGATGAGCTGACCTTAGTTACAGTTTCTGGAAGAGAGCGTGTTATTTAGCGTGATCAACTATCTGGACAAGGCCAGCACGCTGAAACCCTCGGTTACGATAACTTGCGACTTCATGTTAGCACAGCTATCGACGGCCCCAACTGTTCCGTCTCCCTACTTTCGCGCACAATGTTTGAATCAGCCCGTGATATGGTTTTCAGGGACTTTTCAAAGGTGCCGCACGCTGGGATCATCACCCTCTAGACCGATAATATTAGGAAGTCTCCTTCCTGATAAATCAACCTTATTGAGATTCGAACCTGAATCTCATGCTCAGAAAAAAAATAAAAATATACATATATATATATATATATATATATATATATATATATATATATATATATATATTAGGTTGGTGCAAAAATAATGACGTAATAATGTCGTTTTTTGACATATTTTTAACGTCAAAAAACGACATTATTACGTCATTATTTTTGCCCCAACCTAATATATATATATCATAATTTATTAAAAAATTAAATCACTGCAAAAATAACCATTTTGTTTCAACACCTCTGGTGTCTTATCAAGTGATGATGTTGAATGTAAGATATCGGAGGTTATAAAGGGAAATATACGGATGTTCTCTTGTTTTACCGTTTATACTCAAGATGCGTAGAAGAATTTTTTCTATTAAGCCTTATTCAACATTCATCTTTAACGCAGAACCCATTTTTCATTTCCTGAACTATTAGACACACTTTTTCATCGAAAAACAATAACGGAGACATACTTGAGAAATTAAGTTACGAAATATTTTGATGTCTTCTGTTAAGCAATAAGGAACCATCAATATTAACGTATATACTCAATATATATATATATATATATATATATATATACTCAATATATATATATATATATATATATATATATATATATATATATATATATATATACTAGCTGCATGGCCCACCGTTGCCCTTGTTTGATTCAAATATCGTATGATACAGAAATCTCTATCACTTGGCTTAAAATATTTTTGCCCTTCCTTGCCTTTAAAGGAGTGCTTTAAATATCGCCTGAAGATACACCAAAACCAGTTTCTTAAAAGAACAAATTAAGATGTTAAGACTCGCCTAACAAACACAAAGTGTCACGAATCCATATAAGCGGGTTGGTAAGAAGACGCAGTCATGTATTCAACAACCAGATATAAAATACTGTTATCCTTTTTAACACATTTGAACTTTTCGAGTTATTGTTATATTTTCTTTTACATATACTTGTGCGGTGTTGCCCTGGTCCGGACTCAGCTTGCATTACGGCCCGGCGACTGATTGATTTCGACTACCTAAGATCAAATCACAACGTGGGTAGGTTAGACTAGAAATCAAAACAGTTAATCGGTAACCAGACGTTGGAGGCGAGCTGGGAATGACAAGGCTGATACCGAATCTAACCAGATTGCCATCCGAATCACTAAAAGTTTAGAACGTCACATTTGGTGCCGCGACCAATACCAAGCTAGTTGGTCGTCACAGGACAGGATAGCACGACATTTAGCGCAGCGACACCGGGGGTAACGTCACAATTGGTGCCGTGACAGCAGGATAAGACCATAGATCAGCCGCTGCCTCAGGAGTTGCAGAAAAATTTCGACCAGGACAACGCACGGCGTCTCAAGGACTCAAATTGAAACAGACTACAGTGGGAACCAGAGGACTTTGGTTGGCTATAACCATACGGTTCCAGATACTCTAGAACGACAACCCGGAACCTGAGAAGAACGAACTGGAAATCGTCTGTCAGGTAGGACACTTTATTTTCGGTTGATCTCCACATTTCGATTGTTCCTGCTCAGATTGTTTTTCTTTTGCTGTGTTAAATATGTCTGACTACGAGACAGATAGGGTAGACATAGAGGAAGAGGGGGTTGAACAGGGATTGCCAGCGGACGTGACGGTGGACCGAGGGTCCCGGCGTTTGACGGTAGTAAAAGGGATTTTAAGAATTGGCTGGCAATCTTGGATAAGAGCCGCGTAATATATAGACTCTCAGACCAAGAGGCCCTATATTTGGCGTGTGATGCCACCAGGGGGAAAGCGTCTGAGTTTATAAAAGGACTCTTAGCCAGTGAGCCCCACTTGACATGCGAAAGGTTGGAAGAATTATTAACTCGGGAGTTCGCTGACGAGGGGACGGCGATAGAGGCCATGAGAGCCGTCCTGAAGATGACGCAGCTTAGGGACGAAACCCTTGGAGAATTGGGGACCCGAGCGGAGAAGCTGTCGTCATTAGCTTTCCCAGAGGTAGTGAGAAATAATGCGGTCATGCAGGCCCAGTTTGTTGATCTGTATGTGGAAGCGCTCAGTAACGAGCGCGTTCGTCACGATGTTTTGCAGGAAGGAACGCTAAGGTTATCGGCAGAAGTGGCGCTGGCCAAAGAGAGCCAGGGAGTTTGGGAGAAGGTAAAAAGAGGCGGGAAGAAACAAGAGCTAAGTCGAGAGGTCGGAAGAAAGGGGCAAGGAGGTAGAGCCCCCACGTGGAATCGGAAGGTCAAGCTAGAGGTGGATGAGCCTGAGGTGTGGGAAGAAGATCCCACAAGAAAGGATTGGTCGACAAGGCATGGGTTTTATAAGCCAACGCCGGGTAGATACGAGCTGGTCTGCTGGACATGTGGGCAGGAGGACCCCAGAGCAGCGGAATGTCCGACGAAGTGGGGTTTACCCCCAGACTTCGAACAGGATAAATGTACTAGGTGTGGAAAGAAGGGACACCTAGCCAAGTGGTGCGGGTTAAGAAAAGGGGCCCCACCGATATCGTTAAGTAAGGCCGAGCCCAAAAGAGAAAACCAGGGAAAAGCCAGCGGGCCACCCCAGAATTAAGAGGGAGGGTGGCCCAGTTAAAAAGCAGGAAAGTAAAACGTTGGACATGTGGTCAAGAGAGCCACTTAGGTAGAGGGCAGGTCCCCCCAGGAATAAGGGAGAGGGTCGCCCAGTTGAAGAGAGGAAGAGTTAAATGTTGGATATGTGGTCAGGTGGGCCACTTTGCGGTAAACTGTCCAACAAGAAGGTGCTGATTTTGTAGGAGACCAGGGCGCCTGAAGAGGAATTGTATTCTTAGGAACAGCCGCAAGAGAGGTTCCGCCAGGACCGCCCAGGTGCAGAAAACGCAGAACCCTCCCATATGAGAAGAATGAAAAGAATTTGTTGCTACCGGCACCTATGGCTGGGATGACCCAAAGGTGGGAACCAAGGAAAAGGAAAGCTCGAGTATTCTCTTCGCTGACGCAAGAGAAGGAGCTATCTTGTAGGGCAGAGATAGGAGGTTGGGCAATGAAAGCCCTGATAGACACAGGAGCGTCTGAGAGAGGAAGCATACAGGCGGGTTAAACAGAAGAATGGGTTGCAGGAAGCGGACATAGAGGTCACACAGGCAGATGGAGCTCCCCTAGAGATAAAAGGGATGGCGAGCCTCCCTGTGAGGATTGGAAAGTGGAAAAATGTCCAGAACTTCTACGTAACCCCCAACCTGTGTACGGAAGCAATCTTGGGAGAAGATTGGCTTCAGACCCAGAGGGCTCGGATAGAGTTCAACCCCACTTTGCTGGTAGTGAATAGCGAGAGAACTTCATTGGGATGCCCACGGGAAAAAGATATAACAATAGTGGTGGAGGACGATGTAAAGCTACCCCCCAGAACGGCGGTGTCGGGAAAGGGTAGGCTAATGACAGGGAAGAAAATTGGAAAAGGAACCCTGCAATTGGTCCCTGAAAAAGGGAAAGGCCTAGAAGAAAATGAGGTAACTCTGTGTGAGGCAGTGGTGGAGGCAGATGAATTAGTGCCCATTATGATGGTGAACCAGGCCCAAAAGACGATAACGGTTAAGAGAGGGGAAGAGATAGGAAAAGCACTTCCCCTACGAACACTGAATCCAGTGAGATTCGAGGAGAAGCGAGGAAAACTCGTAGAACAACCAGAAGGAATATTAGACGAAGAAATATTGGCACCTGATCAATTTAGGGCCAGAGTTGGAAGTCTGCTGAGAGATAATCGAGATGTGGTGGCCCAATCAGATAAGGAATTGGGCCAGACCCACACAGTAAAAACGAATATCGACACCGGCGATCACCCCCCTGTAAAATTGAAGCCCTACCGAACACCTATTCATAAGAGACCCCTTGTGGAAGAGGCAGTAGAACTGATGTTGGAAGCTGGGATGATCGGAAGATCGATCTCCCCTTGGAGCTTTCCAATCGTGATAGTGGGTAAGAAAGATGGCGGGCACCGTTTTTCTGTAGATTTTAAGAAACTGAATTCTATATCGAAGCCGTTGGTGGTGCCATTGCCACTAATTCATGACATATTGGCATTATTAGGGAAAGCGAAGTACTTCTCTACGTTGGACTTGAGGTCCGGGTATTGGCAGGTAGCCCTTGATGAGGCTGACAAGAAAAAGGCCCCATTTGCGTGTCACCTGGGACTATTTCAGTTCAGGGTGATGCCATTTCGTTTAGCCAATGCCCCGGGAATCTTCCAACAGCTGATGTCAATAGTGTTAGGAGGATGCGAGAGCTTTGCCATGGCATATTTAGATGATATTTTGATATTTTCAGAAACAGTAGAACAACTTTTTTTTCCATCTAAAACAAGTGTTGGGAAGGTTAAGAAAGCACGACATAAAATTGAAATTGTCGAAGTGTCAGTTTCTGAAAGAGGAGACTAGATATTTGGGCTTTGTTATAAACGGAGACGGTATTAAACCCGACATGGATAAGGTGAAATCATAAGGAAAATGCCAGAACCTAAGACAGTGAGACAAGTAAGAGGGTTTATAGGAGCTATAGGTTACTACCGACGATTCGTCCCGGCATTCTCGAGAATTGCCATACCCTTAGTAGCCCTGACGAGGAAATACGCTAGGTTCAAGTGAACAGAAGACTGTCAACAGGAATTTTATACCTTAAAAGAACAGTTGACAGCCGTCCACTGCTGACGCACCCAGACCTCAGCAGGCCCATGGTACTATACACTGATGCCAGTGAGCAGTGTGTAGGAGCAGTTCTTACCCAGCCGTGTCCAGATAAAGAAGGACCAGTGCCAGGCATAACAGAGGAGGTACCGATATACTTTCTCTCTCATAAGCTCTCAGACACAACAGAGATGGCCAGTAATAGAAAGAGAAGCATATGCTATCATGTATGCTCTCCAAAAACTGGACTACTACTTGAATGGTGCGAATTTACTATAAAGTCAGACCACAAGCCTCTGCAGTACCTATTGCAGGCAGAATGGACAAATAATAAGAAGATTCAACAGTGGGCGCTAAGTGGCCCCCACTGTAAGATAGAGTATTTGGCAGGGAAGGAAAACACGTGTGCAGATTTACTCTCAAGAATACCGAAACAACTGGAAGAAAGATCTGTAAAAGTAGAGCAGGGAGTAGATGATAAAGCCTATAGAATAGGAGTAATTAACTCTAATAAGCTAAAAGATCGCCCTATGTTAGAATCGGACGAGGAAGGGGACGCACAGATAATAACCGATCCTTACTGGACAGAAGGAATTGAGAAGACAGGCAGACAATGAAATAGCTGCCCTTAAAGAAAAGGTGGAGGCAGGAGAGACCGCCAAGTATGCAGTAATAGAGGAAAGGCTGTATTATCTCAGGTAGGGATGAAGAAGTCAAGCCCAAGTTCTATGTGCCCAAAAGTTTAAGACCAGAGATATTGGAACAGTGCCACAAGAGGTTGGGTCACATGGGAATTGATAGAACATATGATCTAATAGGGAGAACGTACTATTGGCCCAAACTGTACGGAGAGGTCACAATGTTCGAAGCTGTGTATTGTGCCAGTCGCGGAGCAGAAGGCAGGAAATGGCACCATTGGAGGAGATGGACGTGCCGAACTTCCCCTTCGAGAAAGTGAGTATGGATGTATCAGGACCATATGGGGAAACTGCACTAGGAAACAACTATATAGTGAGTTTTGTGGATTGGCTAACAAATTGGCCTGAGGCATTTGTAGTGCCAGACAAGAAGGCTAAAACTGTGGCCGATTTGATAATAAGTGAAATCTTCCCTAGGTATGGCGCCTCTGTGCAACTTGTCACTGATAATGGCACAGAGAATATAAACAGCATAATGAGAGAAGTGCTGACAGATTTGAATATAGAGCACGTAAAAACATCTCCATATCACCCTCAAGGAAACGCTAAAGTGGAAAGGTTTCATAGAACCTTGGGAGATGTGTTGGCCAAGCTGGCCAGAGAGAATACAGGAAATTGGGATTTGTATTTGACGCAGGCTCTGGCGGCCGTGAGGTTTACGATAAACGAAACCTCCAGATTTTCTCCTTACTTTATGTTGTTTGGAATAGACGTGGTCCTGCCTGTGGATAACCTGTTGAAGCCCGAAGAAAGTAATATGGGATAAGATCATCATCAGCTGTTGCTGGAACAACAACATAAAATATTTGTACAGGCCAGAAGAAGAGTAAAGAGAGCACAGAAGAGTCAATGCTGAAAGAAAGGTAGTAGAATTGAATGTTGGAGACCCTGTCTAATATAAAATCCAACAGAGAGAAGGAAAGCTGGACCAAAGATGGGAACCGTACTACCGGATAGTAGAGTAGACGGGTCCAGTATCATATGTAATATCAAGTGGCAGGACGATCAAGGAGGGTCCATGCCAACGATCTGAAGAAGGCTGAAATAGCTAACCTGGAAATGAGCGAACCGAGGCCTAAGAAGACAAGGACAAGGAAGGTAACTCTGGTTGAGCCGGAAGAAATGGAGACGGAGGAGGATTCCGAGGAAAATGAAGAGATAGATCCACTTAGCAAGATAGGCGAAGCGATCCGAGTGACGCAGTTGGAACCCTCGGCGGGGATCAACGGCGTTCAGTCGTTGCCTGAATCGGTGCAGAGAAGACCCTGTGATGTCAACGTCGCACCCCAATGCCCAAAGAAAAGGAAGAGAAAAACGAAGAGATCCAATCAAGCAGTCAAGGGCTCTAAAAAGATGCACGCTAAACAAGACGAGAAGAGATTTAGACATCGCGTCAAGAAGTAATGAAGACGTCCAGGGCGCGAACTCGAAACAGAGGGAAGAATCAGGAAAGGAAGAAGAGGACAAAACACCTCCTGAACGGGAATTAAACACCGAGGGAAGGTCGAGCAGGAACTACCTCTGAAGATGAGATTGAGAAGGGTGGAAAACCCCAAGTCTCAGTAGAACAAAGAAGGCTGTGCAAAATAGAAGCACTCGGTGTCGACAGATAACGACACTAGCTCATCCAAAAACCTACTGGCTGACTGCGGTAGATGTGGATGGAGGGGATGGAGTCGCGAGCTGCACCTCACGAAGGACGGAAGAAGATTATTGGCATTGCTAACTGGCCATCAGTGGTGTCATGAAGCACGACCTTTGAAGTGGGAGCGCCACGCACCTGCCCGGACCATTCTGTCTGCTAGGAGTTAGTTAGGGGAGGGGAGAGTTGAGGGGTTACGAACTTAGAAAGAAATTATGGAATAATTGAATGAAGAATTGAACAAGACCGAATGGTTATGAATAATAAAAACAAGAGAATTTTGTTACCTTGCAGGAATGATCAAAATGAAAGGGTTGATGATGGTAGTGACACTGATGGTGACGATGGCAGAAGCTTGGAAGCACAGCCGAAATTCCATTTTTAAAAAGACGAGTGAAGTAATAATAACCAGGTCTAAATGGTTGATCACATTCGTGATAGATTTAAAACCATACGAATCGCTACTAAATAAACTAAGAAATGAGCTAACGCAGCTGGATGCAGCCCGATTGAAGGTAGGGCAAGATTATTCCAAGGAAAAAGGATATCTCAGATTATTACACTCCCTAGAATCGGAGGCCACTATGATAGAGGCTTAATGGAGGGACATGCAAAATTACCTGAAAATAATAGAGTTACTGCAGACGCGGGAAAAGAGATCGGTAGTTCCGATTGTGGGAAAAGCGTTAAATGTCCTGTTTGGAACAGTGACTGAAGATGACGTTAAATTCATAAGAAGGAAACTGGGAGAAGTGGAAATAAACCAGAGGACGCTGACTCAAGGGGCAAGAGAGAGTGTGACAATATTAAATGTGATAAGGTTGGAAGTGGCCAAGAATAGAGCCAGAATTAATTGGTTAATAAATAACCTGGCAGGGTTGAGAGGTAATTAATGATACAGAAACTATAATGATAGAATTACAGGAAATGAGTGGATTCATGCAAATATATTTCCAACTAATGGCAATTACATATAAGGTACGACAAACTAGTCAGTCGTTGACGACCTTGCTGGAACATGTGAGAGCGCAATTAGACATGTTGTCATTGGGACACCTCTCCCCAAGCATAGTAAACACGAGTCACCTAAGGAAAGTGCTACTCGGAATACAGGACAAGTTGCCCCATCACTTAAGACTGCCAGTGGATCCCACCAAAGAATTGTGGAAATATTATAATGCACTGGGATGTGTGACCTTGTTGGAAAATAGACGACTATTGGTTATGATGTTTGTTCCGTTGTTAGATAGAGAGAGTATATTCGAGATATACCAGGTTATAAATTTACCTATTCCCTACCCCAGAAGAGATCAAGGTTTGGGAATGGTAGCAAGGTACAAGGTGGAAACAGAATATATAGCTTTAAATTCGGGTAGAACAAAATTCATGTTGCTAACAGCTGAAGAAGCTAGAAAGTGTAGAAATGATGTTCTAGGGACATGTACATCGTTAAGCCCTATCTATATATCTAGTCACCACAAAATGTGCATACTAGAATTGCTTGAAGGGAAGAAAGAGGGAATTAAGAGAACTTGTCAAGTAGAGGTATTAGCAAACACGGCATTACCACAAGCTGTCAGTGTTTCAGACGGGGTGTGGACAGTGGCCACACAGAAACCCATCAGCTTGTCAAGGGTATATCGGGGAGAGTCCACAAGGACATTAAGAGTAAAGCCACCATTATCCCTGTTAAAGTTACCCCTAGGATGTTCGGCATTTGGGATATCTATTTCCTATTTTCCCCTATTACCAGGAAGAAGAAAGATATGAAGAGAAAGATTCAATCATAGAATTGATTGGCAGAAGTTTAGTCAGTTGTACAGAGTTGTGGGAGCCAATAGTGAGGGGATTCTCCAATGTTACCTTGAATAAAATGCCAGTACTAATGAAGCCGATAGAAAAGATCGATATGGATCAATTGAGGGACAAGTTGAGTGCGTTGGGAAATGAAGTATTGGCTTGGGAAGATGATGAGCAGATCGCGATAAGTTGTTCGGCAATGATCTGTACATTCATAATTATAGCCATAGGGGTTATGGCAATATGGAAGATTAAAGTAAGAGGATATTAACTAGCGGTAATCAAATGAGCATGCAACAACTCGAGAGGGAGATGCCGAGCAGTGTTCCTTACTCATACAGAATCGGCGAAGAAATTGCAGAAAGACCGGCGGAGGAGGCTGACGTGAAACCGACACGTGCGACGGAAAAACCTCCGACAGCAGGGGGAAAAACATTGACCAATAAGAACAAGCCATAATAACCAAACACATGCACCCACAGGCACACGGACACTTTACATTTGCATGTAGAACAGAAGAAGATGAAAAGAACATTACAAATGCATGTAGAACAGAAGAAGATGAAAAGAACATTACATTTGCATGTAGAACAGAAGATGAAAAAGAACATTACATTTGCATGTAGAACAGAAGAAGATGAAAAAGAACATTGCATTTGTATGAAGAACGAAGATGAAAAGGACATTACATTTGCATGTAGAACAGAAGGTTAAAAGAATATCACCTTGCATCTAAAACCGTGAAAAAGGAATAGAAGAATAGGATTTCATGGGACGGATGCATGAAGCATGCTAAATAGTGTATTTGGGTTTAGGTGTCATTTACGAGTAAATGACATATAGGTTAGGGGAGGCTTGTGACACCATTTAGGTTGCTAGAAAGAAAGAAAAAAAGGCGAGAATTAAATTTAGGTGATAAGAAGCCATCACGAAAGGGACACTAGGCGATGTTATCTTTTTTTCTAACAGAGAAAAGTGCTAAAGTTTTTTATTCTCATTAGCGAGGAAAGTGGGGTCGCGGATGTGTCGGATTTAAATTAATTTATGACAACGATAATAAAAATTTCAGGTCGGCCGAGACCCCTCCCCTACAAAACAGAAACTGGGAAATAGAAATTAATTAAGCACGCACTGACCGAAAAACAAAATGCCCGCTGGACCTCCCGCAGGTTGCTGGCAGATAAAAATTAATTAGGTCAATCTTGACCGAGACCAAAATGGAACCACCTCCTGTTTATTGTCAGGGCTGGCTATGATAGCGAAATTATTTTATCAGAACGAATAATTGGCACCAAGGTGCGATATGTTCAATTGACCACCCACTTGATAATTGGCGAAAATCTCGTTGACGAATTCCATATGATAAAATCCAAGTGACATTTGGCAAAGATAAGAGTCCAAGGGTTTGTTGTCGGGGAGAAGGAAAGAAAGAGAAAGAAAAGAAAAAGAAAAAATGAAGATATTTTTTTTTTCTTTGAGCAAGATTTTTTAAACCGAGGCTAGTCTAGCCACACCCACACTGCTGGGCGCACATTGGCTGAATGGTGGCGTGAGCGTTAGGCGGAGGTAATCATATGAAAAAGGAGAGGAGGCCTGTTGGCACCCATTGAAGAGATTGGTATGAGATGCCACTGTGAGAGACAGGGAAAACCGTTGACACCCTCTGAGGGTATGGTGAGAATCCAAAATGAAAACAGAAGAATGTGGGAGGACGAAAAGACTTTCAAAAATAGAAAATAATAAATTTTCCTGACCGAAAAAAAAGAAGTGGATTGTGGATTTAGAATTATCAAGGAACCTCAAAACCCGACAAGCCCACCTCGGTTTTGGTCGGCGTCCATATAAGCAGAGTCGCAGCGAGTGAAAAGCAGTTCCAGTTAAGTGCAGTTCAGTTGGAACTGGAGTTCAGTTGGGGAGTCTTGGCAGTCGCCTCGCAGAAGAGCTGACTGAAAAATTCCAGGCTTCACAACCTCAACTTCTAACCACGATCAATTTTTTTTGAAGAACGACTTAGACTCACACCATCAAAACATGTTTTACGAATATCGCCTGAAGATACACCAAAACCAGTTTCTTAAAAGAACAAATTAAGATGTTAAGACTCGCCTAACAAACACAAAGTGTCACGAATCCATATAAGCGGGTTGGTAAGAAGACGCAGTCTTGTATTCAACAACCAGATATAAATATTGTTATCCTTTTTAACACATTTGAACTTTTCGAGTTATTATTTTATTTTCTTTTGCATATACTTGTGCAGTGTTGCCCTTGTCCGGACTCAGCTTGCATTACGGCCCGGCGACTGATTGATTTCGTCTATTTAAGATCAAATCACAACGTGGGTAGGTTAGACTAGAAATCAAAACAGTTACTTCGGTAACCAGACGCTGGAGGCGAGCTGGGAACGACAAGGCTAATACCGAATCTTACCAGATTCCTGTCCGAATCACTAAAAGGTTAGAACGTCACATTTGGTGCCGCGACCAATACCAAGCCAGTTGGTCGTTACAGAACAGGATAGCACGTCGACGTGGACAGGCAGACGTCACATTTGGCGCAGCGACACCGGGGGATGTCACACCAGTTCTGCGGAATCAGAATCAACGTAGAGTTTAAGCAAGCGAATGAGCCAATTGGAGTAAAGTGCCATGCAGATTTAAATTTTTCCCACTTGTGATGAATAGGGCTATCGATTTTTTTGTTTTTTGCATGCTAGCATGCTAGTTAACATTCGTGTCAGTCAACTGCTGGCTCTCACACTGGTTAATAGAATTTTCCTGCTTATATAGGGTCTCACTCTGGCCAGTACAAAATGGCCGCAAACTACAGGAAAACTGCCGTAGAAGCATGAAAAAATATATTATCTCCCCTATCGTAGGAGTAGGGAAATGGAAGGTTTTGGCCTTTCGGCTAACTTGGAGCATGTGCATGTAAATTTTGGTGCAAATCCATCGAAAATTGCGGCCGTGCATTCGTTACACACACACATACACACATCCTGCCTTATATATATATATATATATATATATACACACAAAGTGGAAAGGTAAGCCTTAATTTCAGTAGATTAAACTACTTTAGCTTGGGAAAGAATTTCAACTAACAGAAGAAAAACTAATTTTCGCAGTCATACCAAATCGTGAAAAATGATTTCAGATTAAACGCAAAGGTATCATTGCAAGAGTCCCAAATTTAGCTCGAGGTTGAATCCAATTTCCCTTTTCTAACTTCTGTGACGACAACGGTGAGAAGCATTGGTGGTCTCTCCCCATTCTATGGACAACATTGATGATGGAGTGAGAGGAGTCGTGCTTCATGGGAAGAATGTCGATATCCTATCAAAAAATATTACTTGGGCCAGGGCCAAGTAAAGCGTAATCAGCGTCGCCGTAATATGCTTTAATTCGTACTTTTTAATAATTGCTCAGACACAAAATCGGGGTCTCTCCATGTACGATGGATGTCGCACACACATAAAACTGATAAAATAATTATTCTCCATACATCTCGTAACTCTTTTAGGAAATGAATATAGAATAGATTTGTTTGTTTGTTTTTTTTTTTTTTGTTTTTGTTTTTAATAATAAAATTTAATTAGCTTCGATGCCATTTGAGACATTCTCTCGGCAAATAAATCTGTGCGTAAACATTCACGTAAAGACTATTTATAAATAAAAACAAAGAACCAAGTTTCGTACTTGCTATTCTTAGAAAATTTTTTCGATATCAGATTCTAATATTCTGAGAAATGGTTCGGATTGTTTGTACGCAACTCAGTCGAATTCCTAACGGTACTATCGATCAGATTTGGAATCGTTTGATCATTTTTTTACGTAGAAGTCAATTCCAATTAGCGAAACTTCCAATAAATGAATCTGACAAAGGAGCATTATGTTCATCAAATACAAAGGTGTTAAAAATATCCATAATCTTTTAAGAACACTTGGATGCTTGACGTTTTTAAAATAAAAAAATAGTTCCCTTAACCCTCAATTCACGTGCGTGAGGGGAACGTGAGCAAGTTATTATAAAGTTAGCTTTTCGATCATGAGAGGTTCGAATCTCGCCATGATCAACTTTTGAATTAGGCGTTGTCGTAATAATATCAAATAAGAGTATCGATCACTTTCCGCCGAACCATTAAGAAAAGCCTTAGAACCAGTCCATGAGACGAAATGTTTAGTTGAACTGAGTGGCTGAAAACTTTCAGTAGTTGTTGATAGTTATGTAAGCAAGAAGTCACTCTAGAAGAAAGATAGAAGCTTATAAGCCTTCGTTGGCAATCCATCTAGAAGTGCTGTGCCAATCGCTGGGATGTTTCAGATTAATCTCACAATGACTGAAATGCTTTAAAAATCAGTTAAATCTTGTAAAATCACCGTCTGCCAAAGACAAAAATAACGTACAAGATGATCGATATTTGCGCAAAGCTCCAAATTGAAAACTTGGTGTCGGGCTAAAATAAGCAAAAACATACTGCGGAAAGGAACAGTATTTTAATTGTAACAATATTGGTGCTTATTCTAATGCAATAAAACTGAAACCATAATTTACCATCTTAAGGTCAGGACTAACATGACCACCATATTTACCTTCTGAAAGAAAAGGTGTAAATTCTGGAGGTATTAGCTTAATAGTGAAATATTTCATCCAAATGAATAAAAGCAAAGTGAAAATTTTAATTTTTCCAAAACGTTCCTCATCACCCAACCCAGTCCATCCAGGTTTTGCGATCTGTGAGTTCTCAAGCAACTTCACAGATCGATGAAATATATTAGAACAGGTTGTGGCAGAAATACCTCCCACATAATGGTAGGACATTAGCTATATGATGACACCATTGTCACTAATGTTAAGTAAACCATATTTCTAGGAGGTGTTTTTGCCGCCCCTTGTAAAAGTAGAGAAACTATATTTATCACTGGCTTGCTAGTCCTTTCAGGGACTAGGAAGCTCACATCACCTGGCATTCTACAGTAGTCACTCATCTGAGTACTGACGATGTTCAAGATTGCTTATTTACGGCGATCGAAATGAATCGGTGTTTCATCGTTACTTAACCGTAACTGATTCATAAAAATTTGTTTGGACCTTCACTGATAGAAAAATAATGTTATCGTGTGTGTGCATATGTGAGTCTTAATTAATCTTCAGGCTATACAAGGCCCAAGTGCCAGTCAAGTTAGAGAGTTACTGAAGGTGGCTGTGCGCGAGCAGTAAGAGTAAGTGGCCTAGTTGATATGTAGGAAAGATAACTCAGCCCGAGATTGCATTGTTCGTGAAAGCAGAAACCTTTGATTCTGATTGGGACTTAATCCTTGCTAAAGACTTACTGGAAAATTGACGTGGTGAGCTTCTATATACACGACATTGTGGGTCTTAACTTGGAGGATTAGAGTTGGGAGAATTAAGGAATGCAACTCATTTCAATATTTTTCATGGAAATATAGATATAATGGTGAGAAGATTGCAACATTTCGTTTGTGAGAGAAGGCTTGCAAGGCGGAAGATAGTTTACCCACGTAGTTGCGTAGACGCCTTTGGGCTGTTAGGACTGGAAAGTGAAGATTTCTCAGTTTCAGCCAAGATATTGCAGCAGTACACCATTTTCAAACCGATCTGGATCTTGTAAAGCTCGGACATAAAAGGAATCAGGTACTTAATAATCGTGGTAAAAAGAACTGACCGTTTTTCCAACATACTTAACGATTGAGGTATGGGGACGTCTTATGTTCCAGGAGGCATTTAAGACAAGAGACCTCCCCAAGAAAACACCCGTTCATTGCAATATGCGGAAATTCAGAGGTAATTTCGGGATAAAGGAACGTTACAAGTTTGGCTTTTGTGGTATTGAGTTTTCCCCCAGTTAAGTTTTTAAAGCTAACTCAGAAGATAGATCAGCTGATAGAATCTCGTCATTTAGATTTTAAAAGTGCATCTATATAGCGTTCTATCATCTTTATAGATATTCACAAGTGATTGAATTATGCTTTCACTTCAGATCAGTTTCAATTTATTCAAGATTAAATCCTTAGTTAATAGTGTTTGATTGAATTAGAAAGTACAGTGCTGTTCGATAAATGTGACCCATGTTATACTTTGAATTTTGCTCAACTTTCGTTTCATCGGAGAAGAGAACATTCTTCCAGTCTTCTAAGTTGACATTTTTGTTATATTGAGCCTATTCAAGTCTCTTGGCTTTGTTGGCAAAGATTTATAGCCTTGTTCTAACAAGATTTGTAACCTTGTTCTGACGGACTCTTGAAGAGGCAAGACTAACACCTTGCTCTTCGCTTAGACTGGCTGCAATTTCTTGGCTAGTTATAGTCCTATTCTTCGCAACTTCTCTCTTGATTACCCTGCCAGTTCTATCATCAATCTGTTTCTTTCGTCCCCTTGTTTCCTTCCTTGGAGCAGGAGTGGTATCATTATGTGTTGTAAGCACTCGAGAGACAGTTGATTGCGAGGTTATAGCAATTTCTGCAATTTCTCTCATAGACTTGCCCGCTTTTGAGAGGGCAATATTAGATGCCTTAAGTGGTTCTAATGCGTGTTTGTACCCTTTCATCTGGTTAGTGACTCGAGTTGCTATTTCAAGCTGTTTTTATGCTGTATGAGGCATTCTGGAATATTCTGGAATACTCTAGATTTAATTTAAACTGTTCTAGAATTCTCTAGAATATTGTTCTGAGTGTATTGTAAAATAGTTTTCAATATTTTGTCAAAAATTCTTTAAATTTACCATATTAATCATTATAATGCGATATCTGAGTCACTTTTTTTGCACGCTGTTTTTTTTTCTCCTGAATCTCATTTATATCCAAATTTATAATTATCAGTAGAATACCACAGGGCGAATAAACGTTTTTCCTAGGTGGTCGGGAAAGCGTCTTTATATTAGTAAGATTAAAAATTATTTTAACCTCAAGAACAATAGACAAAAATATTTTTAGTAAAAAAAAAATCAGGTGTGTCACTTTTATCGAAGAACACTGTACAATACAATACGATTAAGTTCAGTTTCCAAAACAATGTGTTATCTTTAGTACCCAATCCACATGAGAATATCCTTCTTGGCCTTTAACACAGGCCTTTACTCCCTCATGTATACAATCGTAGAAATGAGGGATCAATTTACTGCAACACATTAATCTATGTCTCTTGTTACTGTTGAATGGATACATTAAAAATTGAAGATATATTAACTGAATGACATAAGCGTCGACCCATAATTCCCCGTAACTATCCAATAGTTGTTGAACTTCTTTCACGGCATGGTAAATACGGTGGTCATCATGTGAGAGAGCATTACACTGACGGATCCAGTTAATCTCTATTTTTTCACGCGAATGAGCGAACATGTGATGTAAACATTCTGGATATGCACTACAGTTTAAAAGTTTGAAACCACTAACAGAAGGAATTGGAACTTGACAGAAAAATGTGTAATGACGCGCAGTAGAGAAACCTATATTTTGGCTTTATTCAGAACTAGCAGGCTTTTAAGCTAGTTTATAATAAAAACATGCACTTCAATTTTGGATACTGTTGTAACCAAGTAATTGGTCCAGAAATAACAAAACAAGAGGTTGGAGATAAATCGTGTATTGAACAGTAAATACAACAGAAGTGTGTTACACGAACTGAGAGTGTATGACGGTTTACTAGCGTTCAGTCTATATCACTGTTAATATTTAATAGCCAACCTCCACGAGGTATATATGTGGCACAACGCCGAGTTTAACGTGGGTCACCGAGGCTCGGACAAAAAAACCCCGTAGAACCCGCATAAACGCGTTCGGGTCTGTCTACCTCCCCGGACGAAATTCTGCCCTTCGGCACAATCTCGTCCGGCTTCCTCACTGCCCAAGACAGAGAGTTCGACAGAAGCTGCGAACAGCCTCAGTGGAACAGCCTACATCACCGTTATACTTAATGCCCCCACCCCACCACTTAGGTCGTATATGGCACAAGGACGAGTTTATCATGGGTTCTCTGAGCCCGTAGGCTCGGCCAAAAGATATTCCCTTCGAACACGCAAAGCCTCGTCCGGATTCCTCTCTGCCGAGGCAGAGACTTTGACAGTAATGAACGCTCTATATCACCGCTATATAACCCCTTCATGTAGGTCGTATGTGGCACAAGGCCGGTTTAGCGTGGGTTTTGCAAGCCTGTCAACCACTCCGGACGAAACTTTGCCCTTCGGCAAAGCCTCGTCCGGATTCCTCTCTGCCGAGGCGGAGAGTTTAACTGTTGAACAGTATGTATCACCGTTCCCACTTGAGGCTTACTTTTCCTACTACTTTATAGTAAGTGGAACGGTCCATAATAGACTCATTAGGGGGAAGACACTACAACATGTATTAGGTTGGTGCAAAATTAATGTCGTTTTCTCACATATGCTACTATGTGAGAAAACGACACCAACCTAATATATACGACATAAATCAAAGGAAATAATAATAATTTGATAAACCTTCCAAATAGAAGGATCCGGAGGTATAACTTACTAGATTGGGATATTTAAACACGATCATTATTCCAATAGTTGAAGGAATAATAGGAATGATCAAGAATACTTTCATACACATTAAGTTCAAGCTCAATATCCTTGAAAATCCACCCTTATCCAAAATACAAATGAACTGGCTAAATACAACAGAAGTATGTTAAACGACTTGGAAGTGTGTGTCGGTTGACCTACGTTCAGTTTAGATCACCATTCCCCCGAAGCTTACTTTTCCTACTACTTTATAGTAAGGGGAAGAGTCCATAAAAGACTCATTAGGGGGAAAGACACTACAAAAGATACAAAAGGAATATTAGAATGATCCCTCTTGAAACAGGAAAGTAAAGATAATGACTAACATATTGTATCAATATATATATTTAACGTCGCATAATCTGGAAACCCTGAATTTGAGCTCAACGAAAATCGTTCCCTGTGCCTAACTAAGCTAGGGCTTTTGAATAAGCAATGAATCACTGAAATCAGACCAGTAAGAGCGGAAGTGTTGCTTGGATACACACACAAACGCACACAAATACACTGTACTTTATATATAAGATATATGAATATTTAGTATAGACAGTATAGACAGAACTATTAGGTTGGTGCAAAAATAATGACGTAATAATGTCGTTTTTTGACGTTAAAAATACGTCAAAAACGACATTATTACGTCATTATTTTGCACCAACCTAATACTTATAAGCAAGAGCAGTTCATTTTACAATGAAAGGTGGCGGGAAGGAATGTTCACCACGGAGTGGAAAAAATGAAAACGAGCTAGTTAAAGAGTTATTGAAAAAGAATGAATGTATTATCAAACATATATTTTAAGAAACTTGGTAGCTGGTGGAAGCGGTGTAATTTTTTGAAAGCTTATCACATTAGAACAATTATGACTGAGCATGGAGTTCGATCCTCACTTGATGCCCTTATTCTCAACTTTGTCACACATCTAGGCTATGCCTGGAAAATCACTATACTTTGAGAAAATTTTGCAATGAATGTCAAAAAATTATGCTGCATAATCATGGCTAAAGGAGGATATTTTGACGAGAGCAAAATTTAATCATTAAATGATTTTTTCATTCTATCATAATAAAATGTCTAATAATAAAATCATGTCTCACTTTTTCTTAATCGTGTGCCATGTGTTTTCTCTTATTTAATGCAGAAAACCATACTTTTCGGTCCAATTTAAAAAATACTCTGGGTGGTCTCAAAAATGTGAACTGTAGTGTATATGACTGTGTTCAATATCCATTCTACAAACTCCAAGGCGAGCAGCAATGACCAATTTTAAAGTATCACTGAATTGCTGTATCTAACATCCGAAACATTTCTCCAAAATAATCCTCACATGATACACAAGGAGGATAATCTGACTTCTCTCCTACAGGCTGTGAATGTCCTTTCTTGGACGTAGGTCTTCCGAAAATTCATTGAAATAGACGTGCCATTACTGGAGTGCGCTGCCCCAATGTATATTTGTAGGGGTGAATGTGATACGCTTGGGCGATCATGTCTCTTTTCCATTCATGACCATCGCATGCTATTTTCCTAAGTGATTCTATTGAACGACTGGAATTCGATGTTCGCTCTTCAACCCTGAACCTTTATTCATTGCACAACAGCACCTGGAAAACCTAAGCGGTCACTCATCTATGCATTGACCAGGTTCGACATAGCGTAACCATTTTTGATCGGACAAGAAACGTTGTTTTAACGTGAAATCGCCGTAAGCTGATTTCTATTAAACGGCTCGAATTAAACGAAAATATGACGTTCCCTTGTCTGCGGAATGAGACATTCTTGCACTGGCCTTTTACACCATACTGTACTAATAATGCAACAATCATAAATGTTTTAAAGTCGGATGCAGACAAGAAACTGGTATCAGAGTTAAGCAGTCATAAAATTGATGATGACATTGAAAATTTCAGCTTGGTGTCTCCTAGCATCGTGCCGGTACAAAAATTCTGACATGATATTTTATCAATGACTTATGAATATCAGTCTCCATATATTTACAGTGTACTTGTGTTTTTTTATAAATATCTCACAAAGATCGTATTACTTACTATAAAAATATTCATTGAACAGGGAATGTCTAATTACTATAGAAAATTATAGATATTTACTAAACATTGTATAAGTTAGCACAGCTCTTAATTTACAGAGCGTTTCGTTAGAATTAAATTCATGATTACCAGTTTACTCTATCCGGCTACCACCCATCATACAATCACAAAACATTGGCAAGAATTATAGCACCAAAGTCTTTCAGAACATCCAATGATTAAAGAAACAAATAAACAAAACATTATTTTATCACTGTTTTGCATTTCTTGTCTGTGAGATAACTAGGCGTAAATCCTATTGATAAGGACATACACGCGTACAGATAAAGACAGAAATTAAAACATACTTTTTTTGGTGATTTTATGTAAAAATTACATAGACGCATATGCTTGCTTTGCTAAATATATTACACGAGAAGTTATTTTCCTTTACGCACATTTTCGATAGATAAATCTATTTTCTTTCAGCGAATCTTATCTCCTGAAAAGAGTCAGATTAAACTAAACATGAGATATAGCTGCCATATCTAATTTGAAACTGCTCAACCCGCATGAACCAGCTTTGATAGAGTTTAAAACGGTTTAGACTACCATGTCGACGAAAACGTAGTTTCTTCAAAGACAGACGCAACATTACATGTATGCCAGTATTCTATCGCTATAATCATTGCAAATGTTCTGATAAGCTTAATTTTTTAGTTCCACCATTCAGAACCTTTGCAGCTAAGACACGCCATAAGAATTCGAAAGAGTCGAATTACTCATCCGTGTTCCCAAGGTAAGGGAAAAATACCACTGAAACAGCTTTTTCACAATAACGTCTTTTGTGGAATAGATTGAGGTTTTCTCTCAAAACTTTAGTGTTGATCTTTTCTAGTCAAGGGTAAATTGTAACCCTTCGTGTTTGTTCGCCTATTCTTCAATTTCTATGTTCAGAACAGAAAATATTATTTATCATGAACATTTCGATTGTCTCCCGATCCTTTTATTGGTTAAATTTATTTAAAATAAATCACCCATGAAGTAATATTTTCATGCGAAATCTCCGAGGAAATGACACTCTGGTTTTAGTCACATCTGAGATAAACAAAATGAAAGAGAAGCGTCAAATAAAAGAAATACTTTCTGTCGAGATTGATGTCCAATAATGCAATTTAACCTTATCTCTTTTCAGTGTCTATTCGCTAAAGGAAACATTGCTAATAAACATGGCGTATTATATTAGGTTGGTGCAAAAATAATGACGTAATAATGTCGTTTTTTGACGTTAGAAAATACGTCAAAAAACGACATTATTACGTCATTATTATGCACCAACCTAATATATATATACAGAAAAATTACCTTCTAAACTCGCTTATGGTGCCTAAGTTTAATTCTGTGTAATATATAATCTTGCCTATA
>OZ010574.1:45257110-45347110 GCA_963932145.1 Acanthosepion lycidas | reverse complement strand
TCACTGGGAACCAACTAAAGGATGACCATAAACATTAGCCTTGAAATAGATACCCTACCCAACCTTAGCAAAATCTCTCAGAGGATGATGAATCTACTGATAAGAATTAACTCCCTGACCACTTAAAGAAGGAAAATAGTCTAGCCACTCCCACAATAACAAATTCTGTAAAAATACACGTAAACCGAGAGATAGCTTATTCCTAAAATTTCGCTTGAAGATGAAACGGGACTAAACACCACAATCCAACTTAATTTTATTAATTATTTGGATGATTTCGGCTCTCGTTTTTGAAACATGAGAACTCTTATGTAGCGAAGGAATCATATTTTTAAACAAAAAAAATTATTATAATATATTATATATATATATATATATATATATATATATATATATATATATATATATATATAGTTAGTTAGTTAGTTAGTTAGTTCGTAGAAAGATGCATGATGCCTGGCTTAGTTCGATATATATTTGAAATCTCACCTAATGTCAGACCTTTGATACAGAAACCGTTTGATTACATAATTCTTACGCCGGATTTTAAGGTTACATTTGTAATGACAAGTGATTGTGCAAAGAGTTTAAAGCCTTATTTATAGTAAAATCCTTTTACTGTTCGATCTACATAATATAAAGAATAAATGAAAAAAGTCATTTTGATTTCCATAGTGGATTTGAGCCTTCATTAATAATGTAAAATCTAAGTATTATCAACGTCTAGATTTTAACAGTATAGTAGATATGTGTACGTGCCTTTAGAATCTAGTGGCCTTAAATGTCTGTCACGCTTCCAATGGCTCATACACGCTGCTAAAATCCAGAAAGAAACATTTCGCATTCCAAATTATTTTCTTTTCATTGAAAATATTTGGACCATCAAGAATCATTTATCATTGTTCATTTATAATATATTTCTAGAGTCGGTTGAACATAAAAATAAAAGTGTGAAAGGTTTAAATTTTATTGAATTCCATCCCAAACAAGGCGATAACGCCACCAGAACGAAAAAAGCTTAATCGGAGTCGAAGAATATTATAATGAGGAGAAAGGACAACAAATGAACATGGGTTCAAGAAGACGGAAGTTGGAAATTGGCAATTGCATTTCTTTTTTTAAGAATATTGGTGACAAGGAATAAAGAAAACTGAAAGATTTCCACATCCGAGAAGTGCGAGGCAAGCAACTATTAGAATAGAATATACAGTTGTATCTACCGAGTTTAACAGTAAAACGCTGAGATCAAGATATCAGTCTAGTAAAATGGTTAGAGGCATTCATTCGTGGCACCTGGGAGGAAAGCTCATATTTCAATTTCGAGATATTAGAGTTCAAGGATATTGAGCTAATAAACTCATCTCACTATTTTATATGCCATTAGAACTAGAAGCATATATATAGAAGTTGAAATTGTCAGAACCGACTAGCTGCATGTACTAATTCGCTTAGATCAAATCCCATGATTAAAATCGTCCTGGGTGTGACGATAATCTACATCTGAGCAGCAAGGTTTCTGATTGGCTGATTTTTTTTCCAGGTTCACCCTGAGTGGTAACACTGGTTAGGGTTTCACCCATGAGCAAATAGTGAATCTCCAAAAAACATCAATGGTACATTTTTATAATAAAATGATCAACGGAGTTGCAACCAATACAGCACTACAGATTTTTTAAAAAATAAATATTTTTTAGTTTTAGGTTGATGCAAAAATAATGTCGCTATCTCACATAGTAACATATGTGAGAAAACGACATTGTTTTTGCACCAACCTAATAAAATTAACCAACTGTATATTTTATGATCTACAAAATATATATCTAAAAAAAAAAAACATACCTTTACATTGAAAGTTTAAATTTTGTGTAAAATATCTGTAGCTGAAAGTAAAAAGTTACGTACAAAATATTTCAATTTTGTCATTAAATAACCCATAGATGTTGATATACTGCTACACAAAATCAATCATTAAATCATAATTTAAAAGAATAATTTTCAACCTTGGTTCACTTTTATATGGAATTCTTCGGAGGATTTATGGTAAATACTGAGTTAGAAAGTTTGGCCAAATCATATAAAACCAATTCCAGTTTATACTGTATTCTCTAATTATTCTCACAGACGTGTATTTTGAAGGATATCGCCGTCTAAGATGACATGTGTTTCGAACAAAAGATCTGTGAAACATCGACGATCACGCAACGGTTATAACATAAGAGAAGACCAAGTCGTTCCATAGAGTTGACCATCGTTTTCCAGCAATCGACCTTTCTGCGGTAGGTGACAAGCTGGATGTGTCACTTCGATACGCCTAATGTGTGAGAGATGCAGAGCGATGATAAATGTGATGAGATGAGAACGATGCTTTTAATATTATCCAAATCTATTTGGTCAAGGCTGCCTGCTCTATCCCCTGCTTATCCCTTGCAATATTTGAAGGCTAATCCACTCCTACGTACAAAATCTTTCCAGGGTGCTATCAACTCGACTGCGTGTATTTTCTAAGATGATTTCTACAGGCTTATAAGGAACAATTCCGAAAATGAAGAGATTTGCAGTATATCTGATTTTGACTTGGTTTGCATCGTTGAAAGAATGTTTTCTATTCGGTCTGAAGATACGGAAAATATTGTGCATGTTATACGTATTGAATGATATCTGGAGAATAATTAGCAAGATTTTTAGATTAAAGAAAGTCATTTTTCTAAAGAAGCATACTGAGCACTGCATTAAAACAAATCAAGTATCTCTTCCATTTAATTAAAATGTAATTTCAATTGTTTTATTATAATAACCAATTATATAATATAATAATAATTATACAATATACTAATTATATATATATATATATATATATATATATATATATATATATATATATATATATATATGTAAAGAAATATAGTCTTAAGGTGTGCTATATTTATGGAATAAAGTGCTCAATATCAGAGATAGAGCGTGTGTAAATATAAAAGTGAACATAGAAGTCAACACTTAGAGGCGACAGTCTGTTTCATGCTATATGCAATCGTCAGGCCACATCTATTTAGGTCAAATTTGACCTAAATAGATAAACAAACGACTTCCGGTGAAATAGCCGCCATAACAGAATACCCACAATGCACCACTAACCCGTATATATATAAATAGCCGAGAAAAATAACAGCACATGTGGCCTGACGATTGCATATAGCATGAAACAGACTGTCGCCTCTAAGTGTTGACTTCTATGTTCACTTATATATATATATATATATATATATATATATATATATATATATATATATGGGGGGGTCTTCTAGTCACACTGAAGATCTGTGATACATCGAAACAGCCTGTCTGCGAATGACTATATATATGTTCTCGGGACCCAATAGAGCTCTCTGGAGAAAAGGGTAATTTTAAAATGAGTGGTTGCTGCTGCTATTAATGTATTGCTCTTCTAGTACGAATTGAGCTCTCCTGGCTACTGGGGCATTTTGTATAGAAAATGTTAATATTTCCATTTCTCTCTGTCGTGCGCCGTCAGCTTAGGGATAGGATCTCTCACTGATGCCAAATGGGTCGAATTTCGATCCCGGCCTGAAGCAATCGGACATCTAGCCACACTGAAGAGCTGTCATACAGCGAAACAGTCTGTTTGTGGATTACCGTATAGATAGATAGATAGATAGATAGATAGATAGATAGAGAAAGAGAGAGTGGGGTGTTCGAGCTAACTTTAACGGAGTCTAAAGTTTTGATTTTTTTTTCAGGTTGTTTTGGAATATCTATAAACAGTTTTCGGCATTGTGCAACCTAATAACTACAGTTTTAAAAGTGTCAATGTTAGCTGACATGAACGAGTGGAAGCTACCTGAATAATGAAAAAGAGTTACCTGCATCATCGTGATTCGTGTCGAACTTCAAAATGCAGCAATCATGACAGCTGCCCAATGCTCTTTTAACAGCGTGAAAACAAAAAAGACGAGTAATATATTGAAATAAGTAATGATTTTTTTCTTTATTAGAGTAATTTCTTGGAAATAATTTGCACACATAAATAATACGCACCCCGACAAATGATCCAAAAATTATGAAATATATATGTCCCTATGTATAATACGCATCTATGATTTTCTTGAAAAAAAGAACAATATAATTACAAAGACATTAAGAATAAAATCGTAACACAACGGCTAAAATAATGTTGAAAATTACCATACGGTTTTCCCGATAAATGTCAGTGAGGATGTTATAAAGAGATGTTTCAAGAATGAATGGCTCTGAAAATGATATCCTTTGGCCAATGAATGAAGAGGCCGAAGATAATTTTGAACAGGACGAAGATAATATTTTGAATGATAATTTGTTTAAGGACTATTTAGATATCTATTCTATAATAGAAAGTGGAGATAATGATAATGTTGAAAATTAAAATTTCAATAAATTGTTAACTTGATATTCTCATTTCTTCGAAATTGGCCTTTTTATAGATTTTTTTTAATTATTTTTCGCTAAATAAAAAATGCGGTTACTGATAAACATAAATTTATTTGCAAAATGTTACAATTATTATTGTTGGATTTTAAATGAAAATTGGAATATCTTTCTTATTTTAGATAAAAATGTATGTATTTATTATTATAAATTAATACAGAAAAAATAGTTTTTGTTTAAACCTATTTATAATTTGCACCCCTACTATCACCTGTAATTTACAGTAAAAAAAAAAATACATATATCTGAAAAATTGCAGTAATCCAACATAGTGTTTATCACATTAAGCGTTAAATTTACTGGATGCTCATATTTAAGTAGACGCTCAATTTATTTATTTAACTGTATATTTATTTATTATTTATTTCCCTCTACCGTTCAGAATATTCGAGAAATCTTATTGAATATAAGGTAGGATGCGAACCATCGTCACACTCTGCAGAAGGAAACCGTCGTTCGATACGACGTGCCTTCATCTAATCGGCCACCAAGAAGCTTTGCCGATCAATGTTTAACAGTGCTTTAAAATGAAATCCTTCATCATATCTGTACTGATAAATCATCAGTTACCTCCCCTTACGATCTAGGAGGTATAAAAATCACCATGTTATTTCCGTCAGTAGACGAGTCGTCAGAGTAAAGTGCAATAAAACTTTGGTATAAGTTTATTCACTGGTTCTGTTTTTACTACAATAGCATCATCGAAAATTAAATTTAAAGTAATTTTCTAAAGAAATAATGGATTTTTTTTATTTATTAATCGGACGGCTTCTTATCAATTTAATCTGTATTTTTAGTGGATACTCATATTTCAGTAGACGCTCTGTTTATTGATTAAAAAGTATATTTATTTATTTTTATACAGTTTAATGATTAACTGGAAACTGAAATATGAGTATCCATTGAAAAAAAAGTGTCACGCATTAAGAAATGTCGAAATTTCACTTGATCTAGTGAGCTAGGAAAAATATTTCCTTCAGTAGGCGATCTGAGGGGTGCGTTATGTCTACACATATACTTTCGCAACATTCAAATCTTCAACTCCCATTCACCTCGTCGTCCAACAAAGACGGCAACGTTTAGTTTCTTTACAGGCTCTGATATTTTATTGCAAGATTTGTTTTGTTTGATGGCATTATTTTGTTTAAACTTATTTATAATACGCACCCCTACTATCACCTGTAATTTACAGTACACCTTACAAATGCATATTATTTTTGAGAAATTACAGTAATCCGCCATATTGTTTATCACATTAAATTAACATAAGGCAGATAAAATTGTTCGCATTAAATAAACTCAAATGTTTATTAATTCGAATAATTATATTTATATATATATATATATATATATATATATATATATATATATATATTATTTAATTCACAGACAGGTTGTTTCGTTGTAACGTCCGGATGCCTCTAGCTAGGATCAAAAACCGACTGAATTGTCATCAGTCGGAGATTCTACCACTAAGCCATCGGCGCCCGGCAGGGATGAAGGTTAATTTAAGCACAGGACTTGATTCGCGTTACCGGTGAGTCTTGCTCTATCAGCCGTAATAGTCACTGTTTACAAACCCAATACTTCCTTCCACAGAGAGCTCAACCGAAATTAATTTTTCAGGAGCCTATATTATATATATATATATATATATATATATATATATATATATATATATATATATATATATATAAACCCTCAAAATCGCCCTCTACCAAATAAATGTCGCATTGAATCATTAGTATACCAATGCAATATCTCTTCAATTGAAAATCTTGAAAGCATAAAAAAATATATAGATTGCACAAGCCATGAGTTCAAAAAGAGATTCAACCAACATCAAAGTTCATTTAGGATAAATAAATATAAAAATCAAACATCTCTCTCGAAGTAATTGTGGCACCTAAAAGAATCAAATAAAACACCTACAGTAAAATGGAAATTAATAAGAAAAGCTAGAATATGTAAGTCATTAAATGACCCATGTCCTATATATTACTAAGTTTATAAAAACAAAAATTGACTAAATCAGAGAAATGAAATAGCTATTTTATGCCGTCATTGTCAAAAATGTTCCTTAAATAATATTTAAAAATAAAAATAAATTTAAAAAGCGTGACTTCGTAATATACGTACTTATATTTAATGGGAACATATAATTTTATATACTGTAAGTAATTCTATTACATTTACAAAAAAAAGTCTATTAAAATAACAGTGAAAATACTTTAAAGTCGTGTTTAAAATTTTAGTTAAAGCAAATTCTAACCTAAACATATTTTAAAATTGTAGTTAAATAAAACGTATATTAACCAAAGCATCTCTCTCAAAGTGCTACGTGCACTTAAAGGAATCCAATAAAACACCTACAGAAAAATGAAATTATGATGCAAAGCTATAAGATGTAGGCCATTGAATGTCCGATGTCCTTTGTACAGACATGTGAAACTATATATTACTAAGTATAAAAAATAAGTTTACTAAATGAGAGAAATGAATTAGCTATTTTACCGTAGTCATAAATTTTACTTAAATAATATTTAAATATAAAAATTTTAACAAAGGTAATATACATACTTATACATGATATGTAAAAATAATTTTACTTACTGTAAGTAATTCTAATACATTTACTTCTTTTAAAAAAGAAATATAGTCTATTAAAACTAACAGTGAAAATATTTTAATGTTCTATTTAAAATTGTAGTTAAATAAAAAGAAATTCTAACCTAAACATCTTTTAAAATTGTAATTAAATAAAACGTATTCTAACCTATAGATCGCCCTCCAAGTACTACAAGCACTTAAAGGATTCCAATAAAACACCTACAGTGAAATGAATTTAATTTTGAAAAGCTAGAAGATGTAAGCCATTGAATGACCCATGTCCTTTGTACTTACATTGAAACAAGATATTACTTAGTTTATATAAGAAATAAAAGTTTACTAAATCAGTGAAATCAATTAGCTATTTTTGGCGTCATTGTCATAAAGTTTACTTAAAAAAAGGTTACCTAATAATACACATACTTATAGTTGATGTGAAAATAACTCTACATACAGTAAGGGATTCTAATACATTTACTTGTTCTTAAAAGAAATATAGTATATTAAAAATTAATAGTGAAAATATTTTTTCCAATTGTAGTTAAATAAAACGTATTCTAACCTAAACACCACACAAAACATCTTTAAATATACAAATAGAAAAAATGCTGTAAAAATTTTTGCCGTTAACAATATATTTTTTTTTAAATCCAGACGACATGCATTTAATGGATGTCAGATTTCATTGAAGAATACATCCCTACCCCCTACCAAAACGTAGCTAAAGACGGATACATCAAAATTCAGACAGAAAGAACACGCAAACACCCCTGTCTAGTGGAAGTGAATTTATCTGTAACCTTAGACACATGAATTATGATTTTAGTTGTGTCTTTAAAACCCAGTAATTTTAAAAGTTACTCCAAAATTCGCTTGAGGATGAAATGGAACTAATGTCTTTAATTTAATTACAAACTTCCATTTTTGAAACATGGTTAGAACTGTGTAACGGAAAAACCATATTTTAAATCAATTAATTTATAATATATATATATTTACAAAGTGATTTTTTTTTACCAAGAACACATTTTTATTCATATATATATATATATATATGAACAAAAATGAATATATATATATATATATATATATATATATATATATATATATATATATATATATATATATATATATATATTATGTATATACATTCTTTTTATAGATACAAATATTTAAGTAAATGCTTAGTTTATAATAAAGAGTATCAAACAACATTTACCGACCTGAATCTACGAGAAATTTTCAACGAAAATATTTGTCCTCCATTCTCGGCCATTCAGGCCGGTAAATGTTGTTTAATACTGTTTATTATAAACAGACCATTTAATTAAATCTTTTTATCTATAAAAAGAATGTATAAACATAAAATGTCTGAAAATAATTGTCGAACTTTGTCCATTTCATAATGTGTGACGTTATATATATATATATATATATATATATATATATATATATATATATATATATATATATATATATATATATATATATATATATGAATAAAAAATGTGTTCTTGGGAAAAAAAAATCACTTTGTAAATCAAGATTTGATATGGTTTGGTTTAAATTATGGTATGTCATTCCCAATGGATTATTTAATTCCGACTAGATTTTTGTTTCCGTTGATATTGTTTCCCAAAAATTTATTGCTTGCAGTATTTTTTTTTTTTAGTGTCGCTGTTATTAAAATCTATTTTTAGACTTTCATAGTGTTTTGGCCCCAGTTTATTAAGGGGTGGGGTAACTATTTACCCATAGCTGGCGTCTTGACAGGTGTTACTACCCCGGGTCAGGGTGGACCTAGGAACACCAGCAATTAAGAGGTAGTTTCATGTTTCTCAAAACCTTTTTTTTAATGACCTTGCCGTCGGATGTAGTTTATTGTCATATACAGGACGGGCAAGATTTGGTATAACCTTTCTTCTGGGGAGCGTTAGACTGTTACAATATTTAGAACCACGTGTCCAGTTTTCGACATTTTCTTGGTCAGATCTGTACACAAGTTCTGGTTAGAAATATAATAATTTACATACATCCCTTCATCAGTTAAGCCAGTAGAGAATAGTGTAATGGTCTTGGGAATATTTTCAGCTATTAATGAGGGTGAGCTTCTTTGTTCTGAAACTTCAATTAATGGTTTCGAATGCAAAATATTGCAAAATTCTTATTCCACCAATTAAAAAAACATTTTCTTAAAAAGAAATGCAAAATGTTATTTTTCAGCAAGAAAATATTCTTACTCTGAAAACATCATCATTTTCCTTGAGAAGATATCTATGACGATGGTTAGTCAGAGTCTTGCTTTGAACTCTTTTGAGAATAGTTTGTCTTATAGGAAAGACTATCTAATATATATATATATATATATATATATATATATATATATATATATATATACAGACTGGGTTCTATAGCCTTGGATGGCAACTTGTCTAGGAGAAGGACAACTCTGAATTCAAAACCTGCGGGGGGTGTCGTTTGGGGACCTTGTGGCACGTAGTGCATCAGATCTCTGTATTCGGCCCTTCAAAAAGTGTGGATGGTTTTGCACGAAACCTTCACCACTATAATCAATTCTCATGTGCTGTTGTCGGGATGTCGGTTTCCTAGGAACTGATCTGCTTGACCCTCATAAGTTGATTTCAACGGGAGAGTCGAGTGTATATGTGTATATATATATATATATATATATATATATATATATATATATATATATATATATATATTATGAACTTGTATCATATAAGTGAACCACGGTTTTAAAAATAAAAGGAAAACGTGGTATCTTTTTTCGGTCTTCACTCAGGGATGGATGCGACACAAGCAGTCAAGAAATCAACTTATCTCTCTTGATGGCTCAGTATCTCCACACAGAGTTCTAATTCACCGAAGCGAGAGTTATGTTAAAACAATATTTTGTCGGCTGACAATTTTCCTGGATTCCTTTTCTTTCGGAAATGTCGGGGATTCACAGTATCGCATACGGTCGTTCTTTGGCCGGTACTGTTTGGTATCAGTCCTTTCATTCTGTAGTCTACAGACTTTGTTGTCTTTATTTCAGTATTAAATAATATTTACCGGCCTTAATGTCCGAGAAATTTTCATAGAAAATATTCGTCCTTTGACAGGATTCGAACCTGCATCCTATACGCAACCGTCATTTAGCCCGGCGTGCCTAACCGTTTCGGCCACAAATGGGCTAAATGGCGGTTCCGTATAGGATACAGGTTCGAATCCTGTCAAAGGACGAATATTTTCTATGAAAATTTCTCGGACATTCAGGCAAGTAAATGTTATTTAATACTGTTTATTATAAACAGAGCATTTACTTAAAATACTTGTATCTATAAAAAGAACGTTAAACATAAAAATTTCTTTAATAAATAAATTGTCAGACTTTGTCCATTTCTTAATATATATATATATATATATATATATATATATATATATATATATATATATATATATATATATATATGACCTGTTCTCATTGAGGTTAAATATCTTCTTTGGGGTTTAAAACAAAGGTAAATTTTCATTACTGAATAAAAAGACTATTTGATTAATGTAGACTTTTACAACTACTTACTTGAGTAAAGTGGGATATTTCCACATTAACTCAATTTAAGACGAAAGACAGAAACAGGCTCTGCACAGCACTTGTAAGTGTAAAAGTAAGTACTATTTTATAGTCATACAAATTGATACATGCAATTCCAATACGTACGGATGATAAGAAACATGCATATAAATTCTCGATGCTAAATAACCAAGTGGACAGAACGCAATATAAAATCTGGTTCTTGCGTTTACATATATATTTGGTTGGTGCAAAAATAATGACGTAATAATGTCGTTTTTTGACGTATTTGGTACGTCATTATTTTTGCACCAACCAATATATATAAAACAATATATATATATATATATATATATATATTGCTTTATATATATATATATATATTGCTTTATATATATATATATATATATATATATATATATTGTTTTATATATATATTGCTTTACATATCTATATATTGCTATATATATATTGCTTTATAAATACATATATATATTGCTTTATATATATATATATATATATATATATATATATATATATATTGCTTTATATATATATTTATATTGCTTTATATATATATATATTGCTTTATATATATACATATATTGCTGTATATATATATATATTGCATTATATATATATATATATTGCATTTTATATATATATATATATATATATATATATATATATATATATATATATATATATATATATATATATATATATATTCCTTTATATTTATATGTGTGTGTGTTTTTTGCTTATATATGTATGCATAAATTCTATTTCTGTGTACAGATTTTGGGAAGTAGGTTAGCCGAAAGTATTTTTAGCGACCCATTTTATACATACCAACACGCCAGTAAAATTGTAATATGTTTTGATGTATCCAAATTCTTCTATGGAGACCCTGAATATAAAATGTCCATTAGGATGAATGTTTTTCCTTTTGAAATTATACCGTAAAAGCAATTTTTAGAAAATATATTCCATATAATCTTGTTTCAAAATATTTTCAAAGGTTATGTTTATTAATTTAAGGAAGATCGATATATCTTCCCTTGAAAGAAAGAAAATTTCATATCCCTGACTTACCACTAATATCAATTTGATAATGTCTTACAATTATAAACTTTTATTTTGCTACTGTTGAGCCAATACTTAAGGTAGATGATTAGTGAATGTGATTGGAGTAAGGTCCTGATAGTAGGAAGAAAATTTGTATATTATAAGTATATGTAAGACAGGCATCGGTTCATGTTAGGCTTGAAGAGATTAATATAGAATTGGAGATATTCCACAAAGTGACAGTTATAGTTAAGAAATCTTAAGAGTACTTCCTTCTTTCTATAAATTCGAATTAGTTACACTTCTCTAAAATGCTACAAGGAAATAGATTGAACGTTTCAAACGGACTAAGAAGCCTCGTAAAACGATATAATTAAATGCGAACATGGAAAAGATTTGATGATCTGAGAAAGCCATATAAATCTATAGGAACTTTAACCACGCTGGTTTACCAGGGCGACACCAAAATCCAGAAGCACAATGGGATAGCGAATGATGCCTTCCAAATGCTAAGAAGAAAAAGAAAAAATTAAAATCTCGTTAGAAAGAAAAATAAAAGCGTACTGTTATGTAATATCGGTCTTCTAATATGGAAGCGAATTCTGAGCAATCTTCACTGATGATGAAAATCGCTGAGGTCACAGAAAAGTAATTCTACAGAAAGATACGGAAAATAGTCTGAACATGTGAAAAATGATGAATTTTTAGAGAAGAATGATAACAAAAAGGACATATGCTTTAACAACAGAAAGAGTCAATTGATATTTCTAGAGCAAATAATGAGGAAATTCCGCTTAGAAAATTTCGCACGGACAGGATATATTTAAATCAAGAGTGAATGAAAATCGGTGCATAACCTATTTAACGATATCGTGTAAATGGTCGGCAGAACAGGGATTAGGAGAGGTCACGAAAATACAAAAATTACTAAGAGATACAAAGAAGTGGAAAATACGGAGAGCCATGTTTGCCAATTCAAATAGAAAAACCATCAGGAACTATTGAGAGGCACTGAAAGGCCTGCTATGAGATTTAAAAAAAAACCGGTATTTTAGTAGGGAAAAATAGCAGTAACAAAACTGGCATTGAACAAAATATTGACCGAGCACACTCCGGCAAGGTCTTTCGATATGACACATGTCCTGTGTAATGTGAGGTGCCCGTGATGCTTTTAATATACTGGTCCGCAAACAGATATTTATTAGCGGAAGACAACAACAAATAAAACGTAACCTTGAGTAGAAATATATTCTCAATACATACGTATATATATATATATAGATATATATATATATATATATATATATATATATATATATATATATATATATATATATATATATATGGTCTTTGTCATGTTGATTTAATAATGTTAATTATATTTTTTGAATATGTTCTGAAGATGGTTTATTAGACCGAAACGTCCGACGTTGACATATTAACATTAAAACAGCATAATTGCATATGAGGATTTTTGTTTGTTTTTTCCGTATATTTTCTTCATATTGTCGGATCTGTATCCATATATTTGCATATATATATATATATATATATATATATATATATATATATATATATATATATATATATATATATATATATATATTATTATTATTATTATTATTATTATTATTATTATCATTATTAGCTGTAGAACAACATTTCCGCCTAGAAAAACACGATTTCAAAACCCATGCCAAATTCACTATAATTGAGAGAATAGAAAAGTTCAGAGCAGATAACATTAGAAACCAAACTAAACCAAAGAATACATATTCTATTCATACAAACCTATCCTAAAAATATTTTCGGTATTAAATAATTCAATGAGGTTGATATGCCATAAAACAAAAGAAACAAAACCAAACTAAACCAAAGAATACATATTCTATTCATACGAACCTATCCATAAAAATCTTGTCTGAATTAAATAACCCATTGAGATTGATATGCCGTAAACCAAACCAAACCAAACCAAACCAAACCAAACCAAACCAAACAATTAATGTGCATATGGTGTGTTTATTTTTATACATTGTTTGTATATGATAATGTATTATATACATTTTTTTTTTTTTTTTACTGTTGCATTGATTGACATTTTGGTATAAAAATATATTGCTGCTCATTCTATTATGAAAATGAGCTGTTGATTTTTGTTTGGTGCTACCACCACGGGTCAGGGTGGATTTGGAAACAGCAGCAGGTAGTGAGTGTTGGACAGTCTCTTCACCGATGAATAAATGACTTGAAACAACGGAAATGTGGTTCTATAGGAAGATACTGAGAATACCGTGAGCCAAACATGTGGGAGACAACGAGTTTTTTTTTTTTTTTTTTTTTTTTTTTGCGGGGGGGAGAAATGGAAACAAAATAGAAAACATACTTATCAAGAAGAGGCAGATGAAATCTCCAGGGCTCATAACGAAGAAAGAAGGCTTGGGAAATCTGATGCACACAGAACAGATTGAATGCAAGAGACACGGAAGAAAACAATACATAATAGACGTAGTGAGCTTGAGTTAATGAATGGGGAAACAGGGTTTAGAAGAAATTTAAAAAAAAAAAAAAAATTATTAAGAGCTACAAATGAAAGAAAAATGTGGAGATCCATGACCGCCTACGCCCTGGGGGGGGGGTCATGGCGCATAAAGAAGAATATTCCAACTTTGACGGATTATGAATCCGAAAGGAACCCGAAATTGGTCAATGTGAGAGATTTGGGGGCAAATATGGATAAACGTGCCCGCAAAAGGACGGAGTGTAAAATGGACGATTTTCCCATGGCGCCACTTTTTTTTGTTAAGATCTTCACTCTTCAGCAATGTTTATTGTTTTAAAAAACGATATTAGAATTTAAATAAAACCTAAAAAATGTAAATTTATACATTTTCTTTGTTCTTGAGAATTGCCAACAGAAATGATAAACACTATTAATTTATTAGATTGTTGATTTACTCTATTTATTTTTTTAGATTTTTTATTGGAATGGTTTGCAAAACATCGGCTAATTGCCACTTGATCAATTTATACAATGGTAAATAAGGATTTCCTTATGCAAGGTATGATGGTTAAATTGTCGTCTAAATTACGCAAAAATGAAAATAACACTGACATCTGATTTTAACATATATATTTACCAAAATTAAAAAAAATACAAGAGAGTTATTTATTCAATAAAAATGCCATTGGCTTCAGTTATTGCCTCCAAATGACTTCGGTATCTTCTTCATCTCTTCTATAAGGTTTCCTTGTTTAGTTGGTGAATGATGCCAGTGTTCTTGCCTTCATTTGATATTTGGTGTTACAAGGATTTTTTTTAGTCCCTCACTCAACTACACACCACGCATAATAATTAATGAGGTTACAGTGTGAGGGGTTGGGTGGCCAGATGTAAGAAGTTATGTTTTCGCAGAAATTGTTTAACAGTAATGACTGGGTTTTTCTGTTTATTCAGCATCTGACAGAGTCCTGTCGCTAGACATAGGGTCGCCACTCTCTTGATCCAGCACTGCCTCTACAAGGTGCTTTTTGTAGGCCTCCATGTTGAGTCTGGGGCCCTCACCAAAAATTCGGGAGTTATTTTCTCATCAGAACGATCAGAGTGAGGTTTCCGAACCGCCATAACTGCTTAATCACCATCACACTCATCCAAGTCTTTCCGAAGCCTACGCACGTTCCTCAAATTGAAACCCAAACACATTTAAATGCTCGTATTGTGGCTTCCGTCGCGAATGCCAAGCAGTGCAGCATAATGTTTCCAAATGTTTTGCAGAGTGAATTGACAAAATAAAAAAACAATGCGCATGCGCAAAATTAAAATATAAAATGGCGAAAACTTACCCATCGCACCCTGTAGTTGGCTCATATAATTCATATTTATTTAATAAATTGTTAATTCATTTGTATTAGTTCTAATTGTACTAGTTTTTAGAATGTTGTAAATATAAAATTATTCTTATAAATAAACTATCCAATAAGTATTGTTTAATATTTTTATAAATTCGTTTGTATCATGTATTTAGGTTTTATTGCAAATCTAATCATTGCCTTATAAACAGACATTGTCTAAGAGTGGAAAGAGTTTATTAAAAAGCACTTCTTTTGACAAGACGTCTTATTGTGGGCACATTTATCCATGTCTTCTGAATGTGGCATCCTACAGGACAACCTTAGAACTCACTTCTGAAGACCTTGGGGATATTGGCCTAACTTGCTTTGCAGTGATCTACTGCATCCGCCGCACTTATCTCAATTTACACCTTTGAATTACCACTTATTTCTATCCCGACAAAGTTCTCTTAATGGGGAGATTTTCAATAATCTGGAAGTCTGTAATAAGTCCTTAAACCAGATCCAGAAAGTTGCCAGGTTCTCAGAGGAAGGAGTCAATCTTGTCTAAAGGACAGAAACTAATGGATTACATGTTGTTGAATAAATATTCTATCTATATATGTTTAAATATTTCTTTGAAATTTACTTTAAAACGCTTCCAAGATTTGTTCTTGACTAACACTTCCCCATTTCTAGGAAATGCTCTGAAATGACTTATAGAAAAAGAGGAAAATTTTATATAAAAAACAAGTTCATTAAACGGAATCTTTAGGAATACGAAGACGGAACAAATGCATTTAAATTATCCAATAAAATAAAGCAGACAAAATGCAAAAATATGAATATCAAAAATGAAAGTGCTGAATCATACGACTAATGAATGTACCAAATTGACTGAGAATAAGTTAACAATTACAAGTGATTGGATACGCATTTTATTCATTGGTAAAAATAAAGTCATCTTGAATAAGATAATGGAGGCATATGGCCTTAGAGTAACTACAAGTCGTCTTCAACATAACTGAAAAAGAGACAACTTTGTAATTGCTTACAACCACGCCAATCAGTCACCTTGTCTGGGAAGAATTACACACACGCGCACACACACACACATAAATATATATATATATATATATATATATATATATATATATATATATATATATATATATATATATATATATATATATATATGTGTGTATGTATGTATGTATTTGCCCGCCTAACGATCTATCTATCTATCTGCCTATATAAACTATTTGAGTCTTGGTTAGGAATTGTACAAACAGTGCTTCGGTTATTCCAAGAGATGTCAAGTACAATATTATTTTCCTATAGCAAATCAATCTATTTCTGATGCGTTCATGTTTATTGTTCACTTGTATTAAGAATGCTGCCAGGAAGATCACTTTTACCATTGTGAAACTTGGTTTTCCTCTCTTGCAATTTTGTCGGAAATGCCAGATTTTAATAACGAAGTTGGTGATTAATTTTCCCATTGATAAATATTCTCCAGGCTGTGTTTGGTATCTAGCAATTCGCCATGCTATATCTGGTATCTTTAAAGCTCAAAATAAAACGAATATATATTTTCTCAAAACGCAAATGATTTTTCCGAAGAATTGGTAAATGTTTCGAGAAAATACACTTAATATCATTATGCCATTTGACAATCATCTCAAATCGTTGGTAATATTAGACAAAAATCTATAAATGTACAATTGTCTTTTTCGTATAATTCCTAAAAGATTTCATGAACTGTATAAAATTAATATCTGCTGATGACTTGAAAGATTTACGATATCAGGAAAGCGAAAGTAATACAGGAAAACGGAAAACTAATAAATATAGTTTATGTATTCAGAAATATTGTGACAATTAAAGGTAGAAAATATTCGTCCTCCGACAGGATTCGAACCTATATCTTATACAGAACCGTCATATAGCCTGATATAGGATACAGGTTCGAATCCTCTTGAAGGACGAATATTTTCTATGAAAATTTTTCAGACATTCTGGCCGGTAAATGTTGTTTAATACTATTTATTATAAACAGAGCATTTACTTAAATATTTGTAGCGATAAAAAAGAATGTATAAACATGAAATGTCTTAAAATAATTGTCGGACTTTGTCTATTTCATAATATATATATATATATATATATATATATATATATATATATATATATATATATATATATATATATATATATATATATATATATATATATATATATATATATATATATATATAAAAGTGAACATAGAAGTCAACACTTAGAGGCGACAGTCTGTTTCATGCTATATGCAATCGTCAAGCCAGGTGGCTTGACGATTGCATATAGCATGAAACAGACTGTCGCCTCTAAGTGTTGACTTCTATGTTCACTTTTATATTTACACACGCTCTATCTCTGATATTGAGCACTTTATTCCATAAATATAGCACACCTTAAGACTATATTTCTTTATATATATATATATATATATATATATATATATATATATATATATATATATATATATATATATATATATATATATATATATAAAACTTTGTTATTTCAGTGGATACACATTTGAGTAGACGCTCCGTCTATCAAAAAAAAATCTTGGTTCACGAATTTAATTCGTTCCTGAAGGCTGTTTGTAACCTGAAAATTACGTAAAACGAAAATATTTTTTCCAATAGGAAGCAATATAGAGAAAAAAAGTCACAGTGCAATAAAATTGGAAAAGAAAAGCACAGCACAACGCACGAATGTTTTCAACACGGCGATCGACTCGGAAATTAATCCGTTCGTGTCAACTCAGTTCGGCTCTGTTGTTCGAGAACCGAAATTTTGTTCGAAAACCGAGGTATTTCATCTCGAATTTTCTGGTCGAAAACTGATTTGTTGGTCATGCGAGACGTTCGACAACTGAGCTGCCTCTGTACAACTTTCCAAAAATGCAAGTATATTGCTAGCAAAGTATTTTCTGGCATACTAATTCTTCTTTCGTCCTTAACCGCCGAGTTAATTTTCCTGTGATTGAATATTGCATTAACAAATCTATGAGAACAACAATTATTTTTACAGATAAAAATCCTAAAATATAGCCTATAGTTATGGGTGGAAGAAATGGAGTTACACAATTTCCAGATATATCAGACTGGAATTCAATTTCATCTGTCCATATTTTCATTCCTAAACGCCATCCATTACACCACTCGCGTATCAACTCTTACAAAAGATTGAACTTTTTCTTAAAGACAATGTACATCTCGAAAAGAAATCGAACCTCACTTCGTTTTACAATTTGGTAAAACATGCTTCAGACTAGTGGTTCATTTTAGCATTTATCGACGACAATCTTTTACATAACACGAGGCTCAATTATTGTATTCAATAAAAACATAACTTTGTGACTATGGAAAACAAAAATATTATCGCAAATAAACCAAAATTATTTTCAGAAAATAGATCAATTTAAAGGGATATTTCGCGTGGCAGGAAAAATTATATGAAGTGTACTTTTTTGCAAATAAATAATCGTGTAGATTGGTGTGTTTGACAAAGCCTTATCGGTTATGCAAATATAATAAGGATCAACTTGCTAAAATAAATGGCCAGAAGGAAATACAACGTTAGGATCAATTTGAATTAACAATTTTTTTCACCGTATCGTTGAATGAAAATAAACCTAACAAAACTTACAAACTAAATGGACTCTTACAAGTGTAACCACACAATAATGTAATATTTCGAATAAATACATACTTCAAGATGTGCGTATATATATATATATATATATATATATATATATATATATATATATATATGGTGCAATGAATGAATTGTCGTCTAAATTACGCAAAAATGAAAATAAAACTGACATCTCATATTAATGGATATATTTACCAAATTTGCACAAAAAATATCTTGAAATATAAAGCAGTAGATTTCTTCAGTAAAATTGCAATTGGGTTCAACCAAAGTCTCCAGACGACTTCGGAGTCTCTTTCATCTCTTCTGGACGGTTTCTTTGTTTAAGATGGTAAATGCTGCCTCTCCTTGCCTGCAGTTCATATTTGGTGTTAAAAGAAGTTTTGTTGGTCTCGCAAAACTGCACGCCACACAAAATAAACAAGGAGGTTGCAGTCTGGGGAGTTAGGTGACTTCATGTTAGGTATGATATAGTCGCAGAATTTGTCTGACAACCATGACTGGGTTCTCCTAATTGTGTGTTATGGTAATGAGTCCTATTTCAGACATAGGTTCTTCCAGCAAACACCCTCCTGACACAGGGATAGCAGAATCTCCTCAAGGCATTTGATGTAGGCCTCAGTGTTGTGTCTGAAACCCTCACCAACAAATTCGGGAGTTTTTATCTTATCAGAACGGTCAGAATGAGTTTTCCTTCGTAATCACCATTAAACACAACTCTTTAAGAATCCTCATATTGACACCCAAACACACGGAAATATTCGTATTGGGGCTTCACGCACGAATAACAGGAAGTCCAACATGCTGTTTCCAAATGTCTGACGAAGTGAATTGAGTCATGTTGCTCTTTATTTTAAAAAGACGTGCCCGACTGCTATACAGTGCAGTCGAGAAAATCAAAATCAAACAAAACGAAAATAATATGTATAGTGCGATGAGTAAATTTTCGTCATTCTATGTCTATATATATATAAAAAATATATATGTATATATGTATGTATATATACATACATATCTTCATATATATATATATATATATATATATATATATATATATATATATATATATATATATATTATACTATATATGTATATGTATGGGTATGTGTGTACACAGCTATATGTATGTATGTGCGTGTAAATATAAATATGTTGTTGTGTATGTGTGCATACGCATGTGTTTTTGAACATAGAAATATAGGTCCTTGCTAGATTAGATAATCGTTATATTTGTTTTTTTTTATGTTTATATTTGATTTGTAACTTGTAGTCGATATTAATTTTGTCAAATTTTCTTTATTACACAGCGGACCTTTTATAAATGCCATTCGGTTTTAGTTCCCCCCACCCCATCTCTCTTCTGCAACCCCCTTTTTCTTTTCGTTTCCTCTCCCTCTCTCATCTTCTGATCTTTAAGATTATATCGTCTATTGTGTGTGTATGTCACCACAAAATGTATCTTTTCCGGTATATCTTTGATGTACTTGACATCCGAGATAATTCATATTTCTCTCACTTAAACCGTCTTTGACTCCCCTCTTTAAAACTTCTCTCTGTTAAATTTTAATCCCCCCCTTCATCTTTAGACCTTCCTGTTTTTCTCTCGTCTGTTACCCCTCCCTATATCTTTCATTTACTCTAACATTCGTCCCACACCCTCATACATACATTCACAATAAATTTTATTTATTATTTCCGGAGTTGTTTTTTCTGTTTTCTTTTTGAATTTGTAGGTCTGATGAATTGGATCGTATTTACTATTCCAATGGAATAAATTATGACCTTGGAATATTAGTGTTTAAGCCTTTTTATTATATTATACCTATATATATATATATATATATATATATATATATATATATATATAGATATAGATATAGATATATATATATATATATATATATATATATACGTATTTATATCTGTAATACTTAAAAAGTTAATTATCAGTTGAATCAGACCAAAAAATAGGAGTATTAAAAAGTGCTTAATACTGATTTTTAAAGTGCACCCATATATATATACGCATACACACACATACACACACACACACATATATATATATATATATATATATATATATATATATATATATATATATATATACACACACACATATAATATGTACATATATATATATATATATATATACATATACATATACATGTGGAGAAACAATTTTGTTGATGCATGTTTGTACATATAACAGTGGGCTGTAGATATATCTGTTTCTTAAGTTTGTTTATGTTATTTCGACTGCTGTATATATTTTAAACGATAAATACTTCAGCTTCTGGCGAAATTCATAATTGCCATAAAATAATATAATAATCAAAATATATTATTGATTTTTTACCTGTAAAGATAATTCGTAATATTATACTGAAGGTGCAGTCGTAAATCTACAGACAGGTATCTACTAGGGGAATTATTTCTGAATTTGAAATCAATTTTAATCTGTTACTAGCAGCATAGCCCGGCGTTGCCCGTGCTTGATTCAAAAATCGTACGACTCATACAGCAATCTCTATCACTTAAAATATTTTTGCCCTTCCTTACCTTTAAAGGAGTGCTCTTTGCCGTGCTGATGTTGCTACATGCCTTACTTCTTGCCTATCTCACACTGAGAATTTTTTCTAAGCTCTATACTAAACATTAAATCTGTTACGAAAAAAGAACTAAACAAAATGAACACAAAACGATTAGCTTTAAAAAAGTACTCGTAACTGGAAAAACCGAATGAAAAAAGAATGTTAACAACAAATACTTTTTCACACCCAACGCAGTTCTGCGGAATCAGAATCAACGTTGAGTTTAAGCAAGCGAATGAGCCAATTAGAGTAAAGTGCCATGCAGATTTAAATTTTCCCACTTGTGACGAATGCTGATATCGATTGTTTTTTTTGCATGCTAGCATGCTAGTTAGCATTCATGTCAGTCAGCTGTTGGCTCTCACTCTGGCCAATAGAATCTCCCTGCCTATTCGTGGCAGCCAGCTATAGGCCCTCACTCTGGCCAGTAGTAAATGGCCGCAAACTACATGAAAAGTGCCGTAGAAGGAGGAAAAATCGATTATTTCCACTATCGACGGGAGTTGGGAAATGCAAAGTCGGTCTTAGCCTTTCCACTAACTTGGGGCATGTGCATGTAAATTTTGGTGCAAATCCGTCGAAAATTACGGCCGTGCATTCGTTACACACACACACACACACACACACAACATTTTATAGATAGAGATTCATTTTCCTTTTAACTTAATGAATCTTATATTAGAGCGACAACCATCTTAGCAAAAATCGGATGCATCTCCAAGTCTTACTGTCATTTTCCAGTTGCATCACTCAAGAATTAACTCAATGAACCTACTCACGCGAAGTCTACCATGTAAAAATCATCATGCCTTTGACATATTTTTTTTTTCAATATTGGTATTAACTTTACTACTTTTTCTTCATTTTCACTTCAGATTTATCTGGTCTTCACTTCCGTCAAACAAGTGACAACATGCCCTTGAAATGACATACCTGTTTTTTTTTGTTTTTTTTTTTGTTTGTTTTTTTTGTTTTTTTTTTTTTGTTTGTTTTTTTTGTTATTTCTTTAGGGTCTCCAATATACGCCCCATTGCTGAAAAGAAAAAAAATCAGTCGCGTCATTCGATCGCTCCAATAAAGAACTGATAGCTTCTACTAACCTTAACCAATACATAAATCAGCTAAGCCTACAAATGTATGATCGTCCGCGGATTTGAACCGGAGATCCTCAATCCTCATTTTCCAGAGCTGATAGGGTTAAAAATCGATCACACATTCTTAAAGGAAAAGCCTTATTCTAAACTCTGCAACTTCATTCCCACAGAAGCAACATTGCATGCATATCGCTACTATCTATTCCATACCAAACGTTCAGTTGAGCCCCGTAATTTACCTCTATCAGCTCAGACCTTAAGAGCCAGAACACGCCATGAAACTTCCACCAAGTCAAATCACCTTAATTTCTTCAGCATTCGAAATCTAAGAAGAAATTTACCCCCGACAAGTTTTGTCTACCTTGTGGAATAGACGAGAGGATACTACCCCCTGATTAGTACAATCCTAAAACCATCAAATCAAGGGTCAGTTTTTATTTATCCTCTTAATTCCCAGTTCCGTACACAGAGTTTTGTTCATATCCCACGCCTTATTCACCATAACCGGTTTAACAGCAACTGAAAGAGTTCCGAGACGTGTATTGATTGGATTTCAGACAAAACGTTATCTTAAATATCTCTCATTCTACATATAAGTGTCCTTAATTATCATTTTCCTCAAGACTTCCTAGTTTCTTACCTGTCCGTCCATGTTATTCTCAGTATCTACTATAGAGCCAGATCTATTGACCCAAGGCTCATTTTCACCAGTAATGAAATTGTTCGTAATTTACGGCCAAATCTGAAGATGGATATTATATAGCAGTTTGGAGCTCTTTTCTTTGTTTCTAAAGATAATTTCTTCTCTCTCTAAATACTTTGCATATACATTCGAACATTTCCTTTCCAATACGCCGTTGGCTCCCTGCATCATATTTTCCGTCCTTTATTACGGCATTCAGCTTTTTTTCTTGTACAGTGTAACCCGGATATAAGAGAGTTTTCGGGACCGGAGAAGAAGTATCTTATATCTGGGTTTCTCTTATATCCGGGTTTGGTCTATTTTATTAAGGTAAGTATGGCTCTAATTTGGGACCAGAGAAAATCCTTGTTTCTCTTATATCCGGGTCTCTTATATCCGGGTTACACTGTATATGATTTCAACGTAGACATTTCAATAGATGCTTCTTTATCTTAGTTTTGGAAATAAATTTACACGTCCGAAGCTCTAAGCAAGACGACCAAAATTGGCAATATCCAACAGAAGCTTTTTTTTTTCATTCTTCGGATAAAAATCTTACAACAGAAAAATATTAAATTTGTAAAGTTTTATGCAGTAAACATATGAATCCATCAAAATAATCCTTAATGCCCATGTTGTTGGCAATTGTAAAAAAAAAAATACCTCAATATATACATATACTTTTAACTGTATTTTTTTTTTGTTTTGTTTTGTTTAGAATTTTAAGAGGAAAATATTCGTAGTAATAATACGCAGGATTGATTGCTTGTTTTGCTTTCTAGATGGAATTTGGACAAAGAATTTCGAATTGGAATTACCAGCTGAGACTCTTCCCAAGAAAGATTTAAATTGTTTTTCTGATTTTTTTTCTCATTTATTGTCTATAAAAATTAAAAAAAAACAGGTTTAAACAACAGATTAGAAGATACGGTAATATACGATTTTGAATTATCAATTTGAGTATCATAGTTTGCAAGCCGTCCTTTCTCATTATGTGCCCAGAAACCTGAACTACCTCCTCATGGTGTTAAGTATATTTCCTTTTCATTTCTATATTCTATAAAACTTCGATCCATAGTATCCTATGCATTTTTCTGTCGAACCACATTTCTGTAGCTTCAAGTCTCTTCTTCATCTTTGGGTTTGTCCAGCACTCACTGCCAAAAAGGCGAAAGAACACGTGACTGTTTAATAATATTTTCCTCGTCTCTTACAAAGTTTTAGAGCGACAAAATAGAGTCAGTATATCATTCAAGGATGCAAAGTTTAGGAAATGTATTCATTCTTTAATACTACATTGATATGGTTCTTATCAGAATTTGATTTTAGTAGGCTTACTCCTTTTCGCAACTTGAAAAATATACTGCAGATCAAGCGAGAAAATAGTACAAATAACTGAGCATGTATATTACTCTCCCTGGAAATGTACATTTGACCATGTACTCATCTCACTGTTATGTGTGAATGTTAGTGCAAACAAATTTCTGATCCCCAGAAGAAAGTTCCATTTTTGTGGTCGTATTAGAATTTGTATTTTGAGTAATAAACATGGGAAGCAGAAAATGACTATGTGTGGTAAGCCATCGGAAATTAGAAACACAAAATCTATTTGGGGACAATTACAAAATACCTACTTGTAAACCCACTGTATATGAGTATGTATGAATGTATGTTTTAAAAAAATTTCTTCTTGTCTTTTTTCATATATATATATATATATATATATATATATATATATATATATATATATATATAGAGAGAGAGAGAGAGAGAGATTTCACCCTCTTAGGTACTTCATCAATGCATAAATATGGTTTAATGCATACTTATATACAGAGTGTGTGTGTATATATATATATATATAGTAAAGGTAATACATTCGTTAGTATATAATTCAAGTGGATCCTGTCAATATAAAACATTAAAACTGATCCACAAAATAGCCCAGTGTATTTATTATAATAGAGAAATAGATCTATTCTACTTATGAGGTAATTTTGGATTTGCTTGTGTAATACTATATATATATATATATATATATATATATATATATATATATATATATATATGTTAGTGAATACACATAATATCGTACGTCGATAGCACAACTCGGAATTTCATGCATCATCCTCCTGAAGACTGTGTAGTTGCGTGAAACTGCAAGTCATGCTATCTACGTTGGATATTATGTATATCCACTAATATATACTTAATAGCTTTATGATATAATATTAAGTAATGGTTTATAACACCTGAGATATATATATATATATATATATATATATATATATATATATATATATATATATATATATATATATATATATTTATATATTTGTTTGAATAAAAACAGAACACTTTAAGGTTCCATGTAATAAGGTATTTCACCACAACCCCTTTAACAAAGCTCTGGATCATCAGACTTTACTTCCAAAGGTTGGAATTAAAAATGAAAAGAAATTCACACGTTTTTGATGGACCTCATCAAGCATATGTAAAATTAGCAGTGAGGAAGTAAGGTGGGCGAGAAGATAAGATATGAGTGGGTTAGGTGTACCATTTCAATTCTTTATTCTTAACCCCATTGTGTGTCGGCTAGACGTTGCTTAAGCCTAACGCGTCTTGTCTCTAGATATAAATGGGTAAGGGGTGAAGACCGACATTAAAGGAAGAAGCTACAGCAACCCTAATAAATTACATTCCACGAGGACACGTTTCATTCAAATTCTTAGACGCTGTTAATTCGCGTTACTTTAAAGGGCATATTTGGGAGGTTAAGGTTTGATGTAAATCTAAATGTCTAAATAATCTACGAAGAATTTAATTTGAAGTTCGTATGTTGTTTTTTACCATGCCTATATCTAAACAGACAAACACACGCACACACCTATATATATATATATATATATATATATATATATATATATATATATATATATATGTGTGTGTGTGTGTGTGTGTGTGTGTGTAAGTAAATATATGGATATAGATCCGACAGTATGAAGAGAAATATACGGAAAAAAAACAAAAAATCCAAAAAAACAAACAAAAAACCTTATATGCAATTATGCTGTTTTAATGTTAATATGTCAACGTCGGTCGTTTCGGTCTAATAAACCATCTTCAGGACATATTCATAAAATATAATTAACATTATCAATTCAACAAGACAATGACAATGGACATAAGAACAAGACTTATCCAAACAGATAACTGAAAGTTTTATATGATCAGCGTTCCGTTTAAACATTGTCACGTTGTCGTCACGTGGGCGACGCAGTGAAATATATAAGGTGCATGTGTGTGTAAACTTTCAGATAGAATATATCACTAAAAGAACAAAGAAAAAGAATTATCGTATCCAACGCATTTCGTCGTCTCAGGGATTTTATCAATGCAAATGCAAAGATATTATTTTGTAACAAATATTTATAGACAAGACCAAAAATGTTAGTTTTTGAAGACTATTAAATTTAAGGAACCCTAATAAATATTCTTCAGATTAACTGAAAATTATGGAGTACGCAAAGTGACATAATTTAATGTCAAATAATTGAAAGTGAGTAATTGATGTTTTTGAAATTTTATGCAAGTTAATCTTTAACTTATTTTAGTTTGGGATTAGTCTATGATTTATATATTTTAAATAACATGAGGTTTTGAATTTAACAGTTTCCCTTTGAACATTATTATAGTCCTGTATGTTGGTTTGGGAAAGTATTAATTATTTCGAGAATAGACACATTTTGAAAAATCCGTGACGGTGATTTATATTTTAAGATTCAATAGCAGAATTCTCGTCTAAATAAATTACTTTCTCTTTTAATAAGTTTGGCATTATTTAGATTACAGTTGTGATTGAATTTATTTCTATTTATAACTACTGCATTTGATAATGTTTGTGTATAAGATTCATTTTGTGTTCGTAGATACGATTGTTTTCAATTTCTGCAAGTTTCCCAGTATATTGCGAAGAGCATTTCTGGATATTTCCACAATATATTGGGAAGAATACTTGTGGGGGTTTCCCCAGTATATCTAGAAGAGCAGTTCTAAAGTTTTCTCCAATCTATTGTGAAGAGCACATCTGGAAATTTCATTAATGTATTGTGAAGAGCAATTCTAGAAGTTTCCCCATTTTTTTGTAAAGAGCACTTCTGGAAGTTACCCCAATGTATTGTGAGAGTACTTCTGGAAGTTCATTTTATATAAACTGCTTCAGAATTATTATGATGAATATCTTTGCTTCATAATCATGGATGTGGTTGTAATAGTGTTGATTTGTTATATAGTGTATGTTACAGAGTTTGTAAGTAATATTTTGACTGTGTTTTTATCTAGTTTATTGCTATTTTGATTATTGTTAGTAATGTTAATCTTTTTGCGGTTTTATATTTTGCATGCCTTCCTCTTGATATTGGAAACAAATCAATGATATTAAACTTTTTTTAAGTGTTTTCTATGTATATTTATTCTTTCGTAAGTATTGGCGGCTGCAAATACTTAGTGCTCTTAAATAGAATCTTATAATTATTCTACATTTTATCTTGTTATATTTTCGTGTGTATGTTAATGCACAGTTAAAATAATGATATAAGTTTTCTTCATGTTCCTCTAAACCTGTGACCTGTGGACACGCAAGCATATTATATATAAAGCGAGAGAACATTGAAATATGTCTGGTCGTGTGTGATATAAATCCGATACTCACAAATATATTTTCCTATGGAGCGCATTAGAATAGCCATCAAATATGACGTCAGTAGAGTCAATTTCGACGATTTTCATTACTTGTCAGAAACGTTCAATCAATATGTGTTCAGTTCGTCTGCCAACGCATTCCCTTTATTCTATATATGGAGATGTGTATATTCATCGATGTCAATATCTTTTCAAAGTTATTCCCTTTTAATTTATGTTTGCAAATCTTACCCAAACGTTTCTCATTGGGAATTCTAATATGCTGAATGTATCATATTGTTTTCTCATGAAGATGATATATTTTTCCATATATTAAAATATACTGAGTAATTTATGTTACTAAAACATTCAAGACGTGTGTATGCTTACAACAGCGATATATTTTCTAAGTTCCATCATAGATAATTGTTTACACCATTCACATTATTCGGACTACTGTCCTCATCTTTATTGACATACTTATTACAACTATTCGGCCGTTGTACGCTCCGGCCTTCTTCAGGTGGTTGGAATGTCGAATTGTACCCTTTATTTCGCTCTCTGTGGTAGACTGTTCTAGTTTCACGTGCCATGTTTAATGGATGTTAGTTATCAGTTATATCCTGTTAATTCCCCTCTCCAAGTTCTCCACTGCCTTAACCGGGTATTGAACTCACACTCCTCACTGGATCTAACTAACGGCCTCTATCCGCTGTGTCATGTGTCATTGAGGACACATGTTACAGTGGATAAAGGCGTTAGTTAGATCTCGTGACAGGGCCCAAAGAGGGGGAGAACGTTCTGAAGAGACACGGCTTCTTTCAAAGTTTTAACTGACTACTAAATGATTGTGGCACTTGTTTGACCCACACTTACACAGGCTGTAACAGAGAAATTGTCCAAATCGTGTAACAGCAAAATTGTCAAATTGTTAGATTAAGGGTTGGAATGTTGCATCTTAGAAATGATTAAAGATATCTTATTGGAATTCTCCGGGGATTTTATAACACTATTGGACTTTAAACAATAAGAATGTATAATTAATCTCCAAGTTTAACAGAATAACGGATGAAACTGATCATAAATTAAAATGACATATACTTCATAAATTAATCATAGATTACACATTATTCCAGGATTATTTTCCAAATTATTCAAGATTATCTTCGCTCTTTCTAAATTTCTAACATTCTGTCCCGTAGTAACAATTTGCCTTATTGTTTTCACGTACGATTTCATTTTCCAGTCTTTTTTTCACTGCTCCTTGGAAAGTCACAAGTGAAACTCCTCTCTCGCGTGACGAACGTTTTATAAATTAAGATCGGTCTTTTCTAATTGACCTCTTTAGTTTTAAGTTGAAATGATCATCCCTCTTCTTTTTGTGACCTCCTCATCCAGTTTTCCTCACTACTGTTTTCTTTTTTTTTTTTAAAGAAATTATTCACCGTTCTCTTGATGGAAGCCAGAGTATAAATGTGGGTACCATTACCGAAGGCCTAAATGATCTTTTTTTTCCTCTCAGCTCTGCTCAGTTGGAAAGACAGTGGATCTGACACAAAACGATTTTAACCTGGCCCCTTTTTAGCTGAATAGCTCAAACGGTTTTTCAGTGAATCTTGCGACAAATGGTATCAATATGCCTAAATGTCTTATCTAAAACCCTGGGAAAACGTCAATTAGTTAAGTCTTTTTTTTTTAGATATTGTGGGATGGATAATTATGCTGTTACAACGCGTAACTATTAAACCACTGTCCCGAAAGACACCGGTGTTCTATTACACATGTTTTCAATGTCCGATGGATTTTATATTTAATTTTTCTGGTGGGTAAGAGTGGCCGTTGATAATTTTTATTGTTGAGCTAGAGATTAGAACTGTTCAATGTACTTTAATTTCTTCAAACTAGTTTTAAAGTAATTTTACCCCAACAACAGCAGAAAAGCCAAGATAAGGAGTTACTGATGGTGAAATAATAAAAAAAATAAAAATATTAAGGAGTAAGAACAATAAAAGAAGAGTTATCAAGTAGACAGTAGAAAACGACTGACAGTATTTAAAATTTTGAAGATGGATGTTGATTGGAAAGCATGAAGGCGAAAGAGAGTTCAAGTGAAATAAAACAAACTGCTAGCATAGAACTGATAGTTTCATCTAGACATTTCACCTGTAAACTGATGAGACCGTATTGCCAAACTAGTACTGTGACTAAATTCATAATGTCTAGTTAACATGTAGGAAAGCTAATCAGAAAAATTACCATGAAATTATTTACAGAAAAGGCACAGTGTATAGACGTGACGCTGATGGAAAAGTAACTGAAGCCCTGATGACAAATCAAAACCAGTAATATATCAGATTCTTTGGATTTTATCAAGAATCTCTAAATAAATAACAGGAACACCTTACCATATGTAGCAGCAATATCCAATGTATGGGCGAATGATGGACTTATAGATATGTAAGATAGATTCTGGCGAGAAAATGTGTCTAGCACAACACAGTGAACCAAATTTCTTAGCAGCAGACCTAGCAGATAATTCTCTATATTTTTTCTCTTCATTTCAACAGAGAATGTTAGCCTGAAAAGGCGTAATGAATCACACTGCTGAAAGTTAGCATCAGCCATACTGATGGAAGACAAAATGGGGTTTCTCAAATGATTAATTATAAATTTTATCGTAAACAACGTTTCGGTAAAGTACCTTTTGTGTATCGTCAGGAGTCCATCATTATGGCTTGATAATATGTATATTTGATTATTGTTTTAATCATATTATCATCATCAAAATGGTTGGCTAATTTAAAATAAATTGATAAATCTTCAATTTAAGAAAGGAAAGCTCTTTCGGGTGTAATCTTTTTTACGTTTTGTAAGACAATTTTGTCCAGCGTTTAATTAATCAATATTGTATTAAAAATACGATTTATCTTTGTCCGTCTTGGCTAAGTGCCTACAGCTCTGATTGCGAGATATATCTGTTCGATCAACGCTGTGTAAATTCTCTATTCTGTCCGGTCATTACAAATTTAGCAAAGATAAGACTTCGTTTAATAGCTTTTCTGAACCGCACCGATTTGTTCACTAATCGAGATAAATGACAATGTTTTAAATATCAAGTTTTAACTAAAGCGGAACGAAGAAATACGGTACATGGGTCGATTAGAACAAAAATTTTACAGCTGTAAATCTAATAATTACAAACAAATTCCGAGAAAAAGGGGATCCTCGATAACATGGTTTGTAAGAGAATTATAGTTAAAAAAAAATATTTGAAACAGGCAATTTTTATTTAAAATGCCTTTTTTATATATTCAAGTGATACTATTCTCTATAAAGTTTCGTTAAAGATCTACGAAAATTAATTAAGGATTTTATTTTCCGAATGAATGTTTTCTTTTCGGGCAAGTATTTATACATAAATTGTCCGATGTCTGAATACATTGTGTTTAAAATGGTAAACTTTTATACACAATATATATATATATATATATATATATATATATATATATATATATATATATATATATACACACATATATAGTGTATTGGGGCAGCAGATCATATATACATATATATGTAAGCAAATATATAGATATAGATCCGACAGTATGAAGAAAAATATACGGAAAAAAAACAAAAATCGTAATATGCAATTATGCTTTTTTAATGTTAATATAATGTCAATGTCGGACGTTTCGGTCTAGTAGACCATCTTCAGGACATATTCATAAAACGTAATTAACATTAGACGATGGACATAAGAGTAAGACTAATCAAAAAAGATAACTGAAATTTTTCAAGATCAGCCTTCCCTTTTCAATATGATCGCGTCGGCGTCACGTGGGCGATGTTGTGACGCCGACGTGATCATATTGAAACGGAACGCTGATCTTGAAAAGTTTCAGTTATCTGTTTTGATTAGTCTTACTCTTATGTCCATCGTCATTTCATGTTGAATTGAATATAGTCTAATGTCAATTATGTTGACAGTCTATTAACATTAAAACAGCATAAATGCATATTGGGATTTTTATTTGATTTTTCCGTATATTTTCCTTCATACATATATATATATACATAGACACATATATATATACACACACACACACATATATATATATATATATATATATACATATACACACACACTCACATATATATACATACACACATATCATATCTTGTCAATATATACACACATATATATACATTCTTACGCACACACACATATATACATGTATATATATATATATATATATATATATATATATATATATATATATGTATATATATATATATAAATATATATATATATATATATATATATATATATATATATAAACACACACACAAACACATATATAGTGTATTGGAGCAGCAGATCATATATACATATATATATATACATAGACACATATATATACACATATATATATATTTATACATATACACACACACTCACGCGCGTACACACACCTACACACACACACACACACATATATATATATATATATATATATATATATATACAAACACATATATAGTGTATTGGGGCAGCAGATCATTATTCAAAAATATATTGGTAAATATAACAGACAATGTCTATCATGCTCGATCACAAGCCTTTCTAAGCTTCGTATACTGTCTTTAGTTTCGAGAGAAAGTAAAGACAAAAACTCTCCAATATTTGGATATTTTTATTATCCTGTTCCCCGATCTAATCTTTCGGCTCACTTGAGCCATCATCAGAGTGGTTATATGGACATTACAACAGAGATTTTGACAGTCACATACCTCAAATAAAAGGATGTCTTCTTTGATGAACATCTATGTTGTAATGTCCATATAGCCACTCTGATGATGTCTCATGTGAGCCGAAAGCTTAGATTGAGAAAAAGAATAATAAAACAATTATGGAAATATATTTATTATGTTTCTATTTAAATAATATAGCATATTATTGATGATAGGCTGTTTTAATATGATTAGATGCAATCGTTTTTAATGCTTATATATATATATATATATATATATATATATATATATATATATATATATATATATATATATATATATATATATATATATATATATATACATATATATACCCTGAATCTATTCATTTTCAATAACTAAATTTATATGAATGATTGATTAATTTGTTTCCTACGGCTTTTCAAACCGTTGTCGCTTATTTAAGGCCAGAAAATACTTTTTGATACGTATATTTTTTAGATAATGTTTTATTCATGTAGGTCTTACTAATTAACCCATACCTTGCGGGAGAAGAGGTGGATTCATAGATTCCTCAAGGGTATTTGCCCGTTAGTCAATATAATGGACCCGGCTTTTCGATTGACAATTCTATGTAACTAACTATTACACCATCCGCACACCCAAGCTACAGCACCTGGTATTCCCAAGAGGTCACCCATCTATGTACTGACCAGGCTCGTCGTTGCTTAACTTCATGACCGTAGAAAAAATATGGATGTTTGTAGGGGTGGAGAGAGATAACACTATACATAATCAAGAATGTAGAAATATTTTAGTAAATTTTTGACAAATATGTATTAAGCTAGAAATAAAAAATTTTGGAAGATTCAGATTAACACGAAACTTAAATTTTAGTGCCATCAAAATATATTATCTAAAGTTTGCATTTTTTTTCGATGAATTCATCTTTTTTCCCCAACTTAATCACTTCTTTTCAATAGTTACAGCGAATCAATAAAATCAATTTTCATTTCCGGCTGTTTAAATCCACTGTAACCGGAAACAATTTGTTAGGTAAATTTCTAAGCGAAGGAAAGATAGCAATATTATTCTGTCAACAATTTAATGGATCGTCACCCCCCCACACACACATACACCCTTCACAACGAACAATCCCCTACCCCACCCATTACTTACAAATGTCGGTAATAGCATTTTGACATAGCAGCAACAGGAAAACTAAATTCGATTTTTTTTTTTTTACAGGAATGTTTTATTTTTTCTGACTCAAATATTCTTAAACATTCAACCATAATCACTTGAAAATTATTCAATCCTATGCTTTCCAGATATAAAATGATTTACTGCTTACCAAATCCAGGATCATTTTTACAATGTAAAGTCCATATTTCATAGCAAAACTAAAAAAAAAATATACACCGACTACTTTCTACGACGTCTTTTTATAAAACTTGGTATATTTTTGTCATACTGTTTTTTACAGATTAATAATGAAGTGTATGAAATTCAGAATCATTGTTATTTGCTTCTAATGACGAAGTACTTTGAATGATTTAAAAGTGAATAGTGTTGCTCTTTGATAAAGGCTTTTTTAAGAATTTTACAGCTGAGAACTCACAAGTGTCAATAATAATTATCTATGGAACCTCTTATCAAGTTCGACGCATTTCGTCCTAACACATTAGTTTAGATCTAGACTACCAGCAGACATATACAGATAAACTGATTTTTTTATGGAGAATGCTTGTGTAAAACCAATCACACTTATCGTAAGAAATGGTTACAGAGCAAATGGAGTGCGTAAATTACTCTCTGGAGTAGTTTGTAACATATTATTTATCACCTCTCAGTTGCGCCTCTGTATTTGGGCAGAGTGCACTCAGTGGCGGCTCATTCAAAGGACAGTATCACAACTGAGGAAAATTATACTGGATGATACTGGGGAACATCTGGCCGAGGCCGAGCCCTCTCAATTCACTAGAGGAATCGGTGCACGCACCGAGGCCAGCGCAACCGGCGGTGGCAAGAGCGTGGGGAATTTTTGTTCTTAGCCCGGATCTACGCGCTCGGGCTCCTCACACTAAACCGATCACAACTTGACATCGTAGGTGGGGGGTGAGTAACTACAAATTACAGAGCAAATGGTGAAGAATGCACAGATGTCTCCAATCAGCCCTCGGCAGGTTTTATTTTAACAGTTTTTCCTACTCCTAGACTGGCCGTTATTTAAGGTTCCATTAAACCCGCTCTACCATATATTTAATCCGTAACTCATGAAACAGTATTTCATGGCATTAGCGCGAAAAAGTGAAAACTGTATCGACCGGAAATTGAGCACTTATTAATTCCATTTTTCATGGCGATAAATGTAGAGCCAGTAATTATAAGATATAAATATCTACGTTCTGCGGATATGTGTCCTTTTGTACTGTAAAAGCACATTTGATTTCATAATTTATTTTATTCAAAATATCTTATAAACATCTAACATGTGAATATCCTTTCGATGTGGTAATGGAAATAAGAGCTTCTCTAGAGACATCATGGCGGATTCCACGTTAACGAGGGCATTGATGGATTTTTCAAAATCATCCTTCATGGCTTAGTCCTTTTTCCTTAAGTACAGTTACTTTTGAACCACACTGTATCGTTCATGATAAGGGCGCAAATTATTTCAGATTTTAAAGTCAGTGGCTCAAAAACCAATGTGTCAAATTTATTTTTCCCTTGGCTGGAAATCCTAACTCGCAATCAATTCTATAACCACTAATCGAAATATATTCACTAATCCACGTAAATTGTGTGAAATAAGAAAAGTATAGACAGAGTAGAATCATTCCTCTTCGAAAAGCCGTTGGATATCCTAGTTCTCTGTGAAACTAATCTTAACTCTTCAATCCCGTCTTCTGATTTCTCGATTCCTGGCTACCTCTCTCTCCTTAGAAAGGAATCTAATGTGCACATGCGTAGCCTGAAGTTTATGTCAACAAAAATCTCCCGTTGACTAGGGAACTCTTTATTGAATCTCCACACTATTCTTACATGTGTCTCCTTCACTCTCTATTAACTCAGTCAGCTATATCCTCTTTCACTACCGCCCCCTTCTTCTCCAGACTTTTGCGTGTTATATAGTATTTCCGATAATATAGATTAGTCGATCTCTCTACACTCGTTTGCAGGTATATTTGTGTTCGGTGACTTTAATGCTCACCGTCCAAGGTAGCTTGAACACTATGTCACTGACCTCGCTGGCATTCGCACCCTTACCTTCTCATTTAGTCAAACTCTCACGCAAGGGATTGGCTTCCCCACGCGTTTCTCCAGTAAACCTGACGAACACGCTTCTCTTCTCGATTTCTTTTTTTTTATATCTATCCTTGACACTTGTCATACCACGTAGCTATTCCCTCTTAGCAACTCTGATCTTGCGGTTGTATCTGTAAACATATTCCGCACCCCCACCAGCCAATAACCTCCTACCAACAGATTATCTTTCTGTTATAAACGATCCTATTGGGATTCATTTCGTGATTTCCTTCACATCACTTGAAATGAAATTTTCAATCATCCTGTTCAGAAATGCGCGTCTGAGGTCACTTCCTGTGTGAAGGCTGTCATCGATTCTTTCATTCCTGCAAGAAAATACCAAGTTATACCCCCTTCATCTCCTTGGTTCCCATCCGCCTGCTCGGTCGTTATATCTCACAAGAATCACTTCTTCCGGCTGTACCAGAGAGACATGTATGATTGCAACAGGCGTCTCTTTGTCGCCTCTTCCAACGATACAGTTTTTTTTTCTCAATGAAGCGAAGTTACTGTTTGCTGATAGAATGGAACAACGTATAGCATTTCACAAGTTCGGTGCTAGAGCTTAATGACGTCTCTGCAAGAATGTAAGGATCAATTCCTCCTCTATTCAATCAATTCGAAGAACTGACTTCTACACCAGATAAGGTTGAATGCTTTGCTCGGAATTTCTCTTCAAACTCAACACACTCGATTCATTTGAAGTACCCACACCTGATTTCCCCACAAGAATTGAAGTTTTATTGAGTGATATGCCCATAACCCCGTCACTGGTCTTGGATACCTTTTCTAAATTAGACTCCCATAAGGCAAGTGGAGGTATCAGGATCCCATCCGTCGTCCTAAAGAAATGTGCTCCCGAGCTGTCTCCTGTTCTCTCCAAACTCTACAACTATTGCCTCGTGGTTTCCTGCTTTTCAGCTTGTTAGAGGTACTCCTCTGCATTTCCTGTTAAGAATTCTGGAAAACATTCTGACCCCTCCAACTATCGCTCTATGAGTATCCTACCGCTTTTCAGCAAAGTATACGAGGCTTTAATCAATGCTGAAGTAGCTAATCGTCTCACCTCTCAAAAACTACACTCTGACAAACAATATGACTTCCGTTTTGCCCAGTCTACCGCTGATGTGTTTATGGCCATTACGGAATATGTATATCAAGTTCTTGATAATTACGGCAAAGCTCGAGCTGTGGCTCTAGATATCGCCAAGGCTTTTGACAGTATTTGGCATTCTGGTTGTCTACGCAAACTTTAAAGCTATTGTATAACTGGGTGATTGTTTTATTTAATCCAATCATTCTTATCAAATCGGGAAATGAAGGTCGTTCTGAACGGTCTCGCTTCCTGATTCTTTCACATAATTGCCGGTGTCCTCTAAGGCTCTATCCTGCGTCCTACGCTGTTTTCGATATTCATCAATGATCTTCCTGGTGTCAAGGAGGCATTTATGCAGATTTCTCTACCATTTACTCCTGTCGCAATACAAATCCGTCAGAGCTGACAAAGTTAACCTGGCCACTGGTCTTGAAAACGATATCCAATCATTGGTAAACTGGGGCAGAAAATGGCTTGTAAATTTGAATGCCTCCAAAAATAAACTGCTCTTATTTAACCACCATAGAGAAACTTCCCCGAATCAGCCAGCATGGCTGATGCCCGACTCTTGGAAAGCGTCTTGTTGCGCCTTTTTGGACTCACGTTTTCAACTGATTTGAAGTGGAAACACTACATTGAATCAATAGCTGCAGCTACCACAATAAAAGTTGGTTTATTGTATCGTGCCAGTTTTTTCTAGTCAGATTTCATCATTCGTATTTACAAATCTACCCTTCGTCCGTGTATTGAATACTGCTGCCATATCTGGGCGGGTGCTCCTGCTATTCATCTCAAAATCAAAGAAGGATCGCATTGTAATAGATCCTGTCTTGGCATCTCGACTTCAGTCACTTTCTCAGCGTCATCACGTGGTTTTCCTCTGTCTTTTCTCCACATATTTTCATGGCAACTACTCTAACGAGCGTTTTTTTCCCCCTTGTGAGCCCAATACATGAATTTAAACGTGCTACTAGACTGGCATATGGGTCCCATCGTTTCGCTGTTGAAATAGTTAAACGTAACATCAACTTCTATTCGATCAGGTTCTTTTCTCGCGCTTTCCGCCCGTTTATTTGCTTCCTCGAAAACTACAATCTTCTAAAGTTTAAATGAAACGTTAATCGCCATTTTCTGTCGTCTTGAACCCCGTTCATTATTTATCCTTTCCTTATTTCCCCTATACTCAATCTTTTCTCACACTTTCAGTCTCAGCAACCCACTGCGGACTAGTTTCATTCCGGCCTTGCTTGGGCTGAATTCATTAAAATTTATAAGAGTAATTGTTAATAATATTGCTAGCGAGCAAAAAGTGAGTTCCAAGCTTACAAGAATCTCCTTTATGTTATTCTTCAAATTCCTGTCTGCTGATATAATTCTCAGATACCGAAAGCGAGAAGGACTGGCTGTCAACTGTGAGAAGACAGAATACACGAGTGTCAGAAAAAGAAAAAGGTTATGATCGGAACTACGAGTTGTAAATTCAAACAAAGAAGTTTAAATAAGAGAAGATGAAAAAGGCCACGGCGAAATCAGAACATGCAATGGAATAGCAAAAATACCATCCAAAAGCTTAGCTATGTATTAAGAAACAAGAAAACTTCTTTAGAAACAAAGAAAATTATTCTGAACTGTTATGTAATATCAATCATATTTGGGCACTTTGACGTGGTGTAATAATTAGTAAGCTTGTCTCGCTAGATTAATGACGACTGAATAGTGAGTTTGATCCTCACTGGGCGCCCCATACTTTGGCCTTGTGCCACATCTAAGATACGCTTAGAAAATCATTTTAAGTGTGTAAATTACTCTCTAGAGTAGTTTGTAACACATTATTTATCATCTCTCAGTTGCGTCTCTGACATTTGGTCAGAGTGCGCTCAGAAGTGTCCCCGTCAAAGGACAGAGAAAATTATACTGAGAGGTGCCCAGCCCTGGGGCACAGCTGCTCGAGGCCGCGCCCTCCCATTGCTCCAGGGGGAGGGATCGGTGCTCCCATCTGGCCAATGTAACCGATGGTTGTGTGGGCTCGTGCAATTTTTGTTCCTAGCGCCGATGTACACACTCGGGATCCCCCACAATTAACCGACCTTATGTCACAACCTGACCTCGTGAGTGATTGAGTAAATACAAATATCAATCATATTTCATGGCAGTGAATTTTGATAAGTCTCAATGATGGAGAGAAAACTTGAGCCAACAGAAAGCTATTTCAACGGAATCATAAAACGACAATTGAAATTTCTTAGACACGCACAGAGGAAGGGAGTTTTTGACACTGATAATACATATCGAAGTAAAAACTTAGAACAGAGCGGTCACTTTTCTGACGCGTTTGTGGTGACAGTTGGCGGAACGAAGGGGGAAAGTCTTGTCAAAGTGGCAAACCTTACTAAGGGATACAAGCAATAAGAGATTGTAGAGAGCCATGGTCTTGAATGGACAATCTACCCGGAGGAAACAATGTAATCCTCATGTAAAATCCTCGCTACTGCTTTTGTTTTTAATGTATGTCCTTCTAAAATAATTACAACTGAATTTGAACCATTAACACCAACACTACTGTTGACGTATAAACAAACAAAACGAACTTGGCTACACAAAAAATATTCACGACGCTATTAAGAATAACCACTTTGATACCAGTCATGAAAAAACTAAATTTTATTTTGTTTTATTTGCCACTAAGACGCAATGTGTTCATGAGAGAAAAAGGAGCTGAGAAAACGTTAGTGATAAAAAGAAAGAAAAGATTGCGATTATATAAAAAAAAAAAACTATTAAGAATTACATATGATCCGATTCCATCTAACACCTACTATCAGATGGATAGTTTCATGCAATGAAGTTTTATCCATCTGTTCCGGAAATATTGTAGGTCGGCGTGGTGCTTTAACTGTAAACGTGCATCAAATGATCGTTTCAGTGAATTTTAACTTCTGACTTAATGGAAAAAAAGGTTTTAAAATGGGCTACGCAATTATCATCAGACATATTATGAAATAAGAAACAGACCTTGTGACAAGTGAAATATTATTTTCAACTAAAGAATAAAGTTTTAAGCTTGGAAAAAACAGATAAAAATAATTTACTCAGTGTAATTAAACGCAAGTTATGTTTTTAATTAAATGCTAAACTAATTAAAGGCAATTCCGTTTATTTAAATGTGTTCAAAAACATTCCATGTTCTTTTTTAATGAGAATAATTGTTCAAATTCTTCATATAATTTACAGTTACTTCTAGAATATTGATATTTTGTGTATAACGGAGAAAAGTGATTTATTTTTTTAAATATAAAATAATTGTGTATTTAGTGATTTTCAAAAAAATTATATATTCAATGATTTTTCAAAAATAATTCGAAAATTATGTATTTCGGTTTCGATGGCAAAATTAATAAGTTGTGAGAAAAAAAAACCTTTATTTCCATCTAGACATCTTTAGCAGAAAATGGAGGATAATGTCACATATTAAGCATAACTTGAGTATATATTTAACAGAAAACCATAATAATATTATAAGATTTATTGCCATAATGGATTATTTGGTCACGAGCGCCATTCCGACGGATAACTTCAAAAACCCTATTATTCATGTAATATGATTTTCTTTATCTTAGCAGGTTTGACTGGCTCTGCTGCAACTTTGATGGTCGCCCACAAGACACCTTTCGACGTAAATTGGTGTCCATCGGTATAAACATCTTGTTTAAGGATGGAACAAAGATTTTCGATAGGGTTGAGATCTGGAGAGGTAGGCGACCACATCATCAACCTTTCACCTTTTATGGTGGAAGAGCCAAGGAATACTTGGGTGATGCTGTCAGAATGGAAGAGAGCGTTGTTATGCCTGAATACTAGAGTCTTTAGAAGTGACATCAGTATGGTATCTAGCTATGGACACAAAACCTCCTTTAGGAGATTGCAGTAGGCAGTTGCGATCACTTTAAAGACTTCAGGCACCACGACGTGGCCAACAAGTTTGTCTCCAATGATACCAGGGTACAATATAATCCCTCCACCCTGTTGCCGACGTTGGCAACTTTGGTGACGTTCATCTTCAAAAGAGACCCAGCCATTTACCCAGCAGTCTGGTCGTGTCAGCCAACAGAGCTCATATCCAACGTCATGTACTTAGGAAACCACTGAAGCCTCAAATTCCGGTGACGGGGCATTAAAAGAGACAGTTTCAAGGAAGCTCGCAGAGAAGACATGGTCCCAACGATGCGATTGCTTGTGGTTTTCGGGACATGAGGATGTCCAGCGGCGGTATAAATGTTTTTGCTTGTTTGAGTTTCCCACGTGACACTTGGATAATAATTGAAGCAACAGAATTATGGTTCTAAATAGGATGCCAAGAAAATCTTGGACTGAATATGTAAGTGGCGAGAAAATGTTAGGATAAATGGCAAAAAAAAACTAATCTGCGAAGAGAGAATTGTAATTTTTAGGGAAGTTAGTGAAAAAATGAGGGTTTGGACGTACTTGAGACAATACAGAAAAGCAGCTTATAACCTACCTAACGAGCTCGTGTAAATGAATGGCTGAACATATTACAAGAGAGATAGCAAAAAATAAAAACCATGCTAATACCTGCAATGTGCGTAAAGTTGTGGAGAGTCATGAACACCAAAGTCCTGATGGAAAATGACACGTAGAAAAGTTAATTGTACTTACGGACCTCATTCTTCATTCCTCTGATCGTCTTTAATACAATAAAAAAATCTGTTTTATTGATCCTCATCTTGAAACTTGACTTTCTTCAAAAGTATTTTAAGTTACTCATCAGATGTTGATGATGCTGATAGACATCTGCCACGGTCTTGGAGGTCACACAATAATTGGCGTCTGATCTGACAGGAATCGTCTAAAAGTGTTCACATGACGACCTAACTTCTCTGCAATGACATGAAGAGAGGCACCTTTATCACTTTTCTTGATGGTAACAGACTATTCTTCACCGTTGAAGCCATTTCCACGTCCTATTTTTCTTAGAGAGGAGAGACGCTATTAACGTGCTTCCCCCAATAAACTGTCGAATCTAAAATAAAAAATTAAGGACGTTACACTGACAAATGAAAACCTAACAATGGTGTTGCCATATTGTGCAAACCAAATAGGAAATATTTTCCAAAATCAATTCTCAGAAAACCAAGAAATCCTAAATTTCACTATTAGCCTGGCTCGGGTTGTATAAAATTGGTTTCAAAAAGATGGGGGTAAGCAGGGTTGGTAAAAAGGTTTGTTTTTTTTTAATATTTTCCTGTAAAGACTTAATTTCGTTTATGAAATTTAGGCTGTTACTTGGATCAGTATTTTTGAATATATCCTTTAACTTATCTGATTTGTAGTACTTGATTCGGATTTGCTGAAAAACTATGACAATTTAGTAGGATGTGCTTAATAGTGCATGGTTCTTGACATGGAGCTCATACTGGTTCCTCCTCATTTTTTAGTATATGCTGGTGACTTACGTATGGTATAACCAAATGCTATGAAAAGTTATTGAAATGCACAAACACACACACATGTATATATATACATACATTATATATATACATTATATATATATATACAATAACGATATTGTTATAATTCGATAAATTAAAGGCACAAATAAGACAAAATTAAAAGAATGAGATTAGAGTATGAGATTTAGCCGAAAGCATTTGTGAAATAAAAATATCTTAAAAAGCATATAAATTTACCTGGGATGGATGTAACAAGGAACCGATAATATTTTAACCATCTTTGAAATGCTGACATTTTTTATCAGCATCATCAACATCTGATGAGTGACTTGAAATAAAATACATTTGAAGAAAGTCAAATTTCTAGATGAGGATCAATAAAACAGATTTTTTTTCATGTATCAAAAACGATTATAAGAATGAAGAATGATGTCCGTAAGAACAATTAACTTTTCTACGTGTCATTTTCCTTCGGGACTTTGGTGTTCATGACTCTCCACAACTTTACGCACATTACAGGTATTAGTATGGTTTTCACTTTTGCTATCTCTCTTGTAACATGTTCAGCCATTCATTTACACGAGCTCGTTAGGTAGGTTATAAGCTGCTTTTCTGTATTGTTTCCAGTATGTCCAAACCCTCTTTTTTTTCACTAACTTCCCTAGAAATTACAATTCTCTCTTCGCAGATTAGTTTTTTTTTGCCATTTATCCTAACATTTTCTCGCCACTTACATATTCAGTCCAAGATTTTCTTGGCATCCATTTTAGAACCATAATTCTGTTGCTTCAAGTCTATTTTTAATCCGAGGAGATTGTTCAAAAAGAAAAAAAGAAAGAAAAAGAAGGAAACCCGATATTACATAACTTTTCAGTACTTATTTTTTTAGTGTCTAACTTGTTAATATTTTTCTTAGCTTTTGGACACAACTTCATTTATTGCAAATCGACTCGGGTTTTTGGTGTTGCATTTTCCGCCCACCATTAAAACTTCATAGGTACAAACATTGGCTGCACCCAGTGACTTGACCCAAATAGTTGTTAGTTCAATACCTGGCTACTGCAGTGGTGAAAAAAAAACTTGGAGAATTGAGTTAAAGAGAGATAACTGAAACATTCGGAAGAAGCACGGCACGTGGAAGTAGAACAATATATTCCAGTGGACGAAATAAAGGGTCCAATTCGAAAATCCAATCACCTGAAGAAGGCCGGAACGTACAACGGCCGAAGCCTGGTGAATATGACGATAAATATGAGGACAACAGTCCGACAAATGTAGCTGATGTCAATAACATCATAAATATTTAAATATTTGTAATTGCTTTTTTTTTTGTGGTATTGTCTTCAATTCGTAGTGAGAATCTCGGGCTGTCCATTTTTGCTGACAATTATACATGAAATTAGATGTTGATCATGAAAATGAAATAAAACCACTAATAATTATTGGGTCGGATGTACAATTTCATTAAATTAGCGGTAATGAATGTCAGTTTGAAAGTCGGTTTAAGCTATATCTTGAATCTATAATACTGCATTTGAGGTAAGGATAGCAATTGGGGTAATTCACAAAATCACATACAAACAAGACAGAAAGAATTGATAAATAAAACATGGATGCTAGGAGTAACTTGAAGAGATAGAAAAAGGTCATCAAGTATCATGATAACCGATATCTCAAAAGTGATTAAGCAACAAAAATGGAGATGCGTACGACGTGTAGGAGGTGGGGAAGGATAACGACACAAAGGATTGGTTGAATGTTGCCTAATAGATAACAAATGCGGTAGATCGAAAGACAGAAGAGAGATTGATGAAATTGAGAGGTTTGCTAATAAAATGTGACAGGGATGAGTTTACATTGTTCATGAAAGGAGATGAGAAAGGATCTGTATGACAGCAGAAATGATACAGCTAGCGATTTTGTTGATCTTTGGCTTATACATACATAATACTTACATAGAAATATAGTTACACACACACACACACACACACATATATATATATATATATATATATATATATATATATATATATATATATATGTATATATATGTATATATATATATGATAGAAGTAACAAATAATAATGGTTTATAGATTTAACGTTTTGCTTTTTATTTAAGTTGCATGAGAAAATAAAACGAAATATTTTTCTCCAATAAACTACATTTTTGACGATCCTTAAATAAAAACTATACTTTTAAATTTATAAACATTTCCTATTTGTTCCTTATCTTGACATTATTTTATTCTAGGCGCTATTTTATCTATATGAGATCCCAATATATATATATATATATATATATATATATATATATATATAGTATGACAAATTTGAAAAAAGTTTATGTAATAATATTGAACACATCACGAAAGAATGGCACACAAATTGGTGAAGCGTTAGAAAAACTTGTTTCCTGTTTGTCTTAGAACTTTTGTAAATACTGTTTGTTGATATACAAAATTATATAAAAATAATATATCGTTATATCATATATATATATATATATATATATATATATATATATATATATATATATATATACATACATATACAGAGAGAGGGCGATACAGTAAAGATAGATTAGATGTGGCACAAGGCCAAAAGTACGGAGCACATGGTGAGAATCAAAATCCCTACTCAGTTATAAGTGATCTAACGAGACAGGCTTGCTAAACATTACATTACTTTATATATATATATATATATATATATATATATTACTTTATATATATATATATATATATATATATATATTACTTTATATATATATATATATATATATATATATATATATATATATTATAATAATATTTTTTGTTTAAAAATATGATTCCTTCGCGAAGGAATCATATTTTTAAACAAAAAATATTATAATATAAGCTCTACTTCTGTATGGAGCACTGTCTTCTTAAAAATAAAAACAAAAATACTAAGGAACCCCGGATTATGCACCCAACGTGTTCTTTTCTATTTTCTGCATACCTGCACAAGGATACATATATATATATATATATATATATATATATATATATATATATATATATATATATCTGACGATTGCGTTTAATCATGAAACGCTGTTGTGTTCGCCCCAGTATCAACTTTTATATTTGCAAACACTCTATCCCTGTCTCGAGCACTTTAATTCATAAATATAGGATACCTTAAGACTATAATTTTATCACATATTTTTTCTGTTACGTTGAAAACAGCAATTGAGACTGTTGAGAAAGTTGTGGGATTTGAGTTTAGGATAAGTGGTAGGTTGTTCAACCGACAGCGCCTCGAAGCCAGAAAAACTGACTTCTGCGTAAACTGTTGCAGACAACTGCGTACAACTTCTCTGTCCATCATCCGCTCCGTAATTACTCTCTAGCTGTTATTTCCACTTTATTTGTTGATGGAAAAAACTTGAAAACCGTTTCCTCTTTCACCAATCTTGGCCCCATCTTATCCAACGATGCTAAAATGCAAAAAGAAATACAGTGCAGAATTGGAAAAGCTAGTTCTGCATTCGGTAATCTTTACGGTAGGCTTTGAAACACTCTTTTACAAGTGTACATTGGACTCTGAACCGATAACTTCTAAGTTAATATCCAAGTGCGTTTTCTACGTACCGACTGCAACATAAAATTTAGTGATCGCATTTGAAACAGTGAAGATTTGGCTAAATATAACATGGTATGTGTTAAAGCCATCCTCATGAAAATCCATCTCAAATGAGCAGAAAACTTTAAGAGTGATAGCAGACTTCCAAAAGAAGTACTCTTTGACTAGTTTAATCAAGACATCAGTTGGAAGGTGACTTTTGCGATTTAAAGACAAACTCAACGACAGTCTGAAGCTACGCAGCATGTCTTTTCCTCCCTAGAAAAAAAAAGCGTCTGAGAGCAAAAACTGGCGCCTGACCTGTTTCTCATCTATACAAAGGTTTGAGCGAGGCCGACTTGAACAGCGGGATCAAATGCGTGCAAAAATTAAAGCAAGTTGGTAGCATTCTTCTCCCCTGAATGACAGCCTTGCCTTTTCTGCACGTAATAAAATAGACTTCGCTGTTCACTCACGATAACCTGTGGCAACTGATCTTCAATCACTCGACCAGAATGGTTCTACCACATATTCTGTCTGTCAAAAACACAGCAAAACACCTGCAATACCCGGGTGACACCTGCGTATCCTTAGATGTTGAACACTTCTTCATCTTATTCCGTGACTGGGGAGTCCATCATATATATATATATATATATATATATATATATATATATATATATATATATATATATATATAGAAAGAAAGAACAGCAAGATATATAATCCGGTGTTCTTATTGATATTTTTATTTTTTACAAAATAGTGCTGTAAATTAATATTATAAATCAACTGATTCAAAATATGTTTTTTTCGCTACACAGTAACAAACATGTTTCAAAAATGAAAACTAAAAGCTTCGAATTTAATTTTGTAATTAAATTAAAAACATTACTTCCATTTCATCCTCAAGCAAATTTTGAGTTTTAAAATCACAGAAAAGTTATATATATATATATATATATATATATATATATATATATATATATATATATATATATATATATATATATATATTAGGTTGGTGCAAAAATAATGTCGTTTTCTCACATAGTAACATATGTGAGAAAACGATATTATTTTTGCACCTACCTAATATGTATATATGTATGTATGCTTGTATGTGTGTGTGTGTGTGTGTGTGTGTGTGTGTGTGTGTGTGTGTGTGTGTTACATATGTCTCTGCGCTTCTGTTTTTATACATACGCATCGAAAATATGTAGTAAGTAGCTAGCCATTTTACATTGTTCAGCAGAAAAATTTGAATCATATGATTTGTTTTCGTTTGTGGGGGAACATTTATATCTGAACAATACCTAGATTCAGAAATATTTTAATGCTAGAAAATTGCCCGGCAGTTCAGTTATGCGCCATAAGGTCTATACGTGTGACGGCTAAATTACATGAAATTCGCGAAAACTTGCTATCTTCCAGACATTTACCTCTTGCATGTTGTAATAAGTTATATATGAATTCAATCGTAGTAGACACTAATATCCGAGTTGTTTTGTTTGTTTGTTTGTTTGTTTGTTTGTTTGTTTGTTTGTTTTTAATTTAATGCATAAATGATATAGTTAGGAGAATTATGATTTCGATATGTAATTATAATGGAAAATCTAAAGGCGGAAGATATCGTACGCAACGAGTTTCGACCAGAAAAGCAAATTCTTCAGCATAATAATGCTTTTATTGATAGTCCGTCATATATATATATATATATATATATATATATATATATATATATATATATATATATATATATAATAATAATAATAATAATAATAATATTAATAATAATAATAATATTAATTAATAATTATAATATATATATATATATATATATATATATATATATATATATATATATATATATATATATATATAATATTAATATTAATGATAATAATGGACTCTTCCGTCGGTTTCGACATATTAGGATCTGATAGCTTATTGATTCAGTTATGAAAGTTTGTGCGATAATCTTAAGTGGCATTTAAGACCCGCTAGATATATATATATAGGTAAAGATGTATTTGCTAAACCGTATGGATAATTCCAGGGAGGATATTATATATTATCCAGAGAGCTCAATATAAAATCAGAGTAAATATTAATTAGTTATTAATTATAACAGACAATTTTAAGGGTCCATGGTGATTTTATAATTTATTTCCTTAGAATCGAAATTCGATTCTAATTCCTCAAATCAATATTTTCATACAAATCCATATATATATATATATATATATATATATATATATATATATATATATATATATATATATATATATATATATAATTGTGGGAAGAAATGCAGCAGACGCTTGTTATGAATTCATATCGAAAAAGCTAAAGGTACAGGTTTGCTTAGTATTAATTTAAGATTTCTCGTCTGATTTATCTAGATGCATGAACAAGCCATCTCATTCACCTACATATCGCTTTTGTTGGGCACCTCGAGGTATTGTGATGGTTAGCAAGCTTGTCTCGCTAGAACAATTACGAATTATGAGGCGAAAATGCATTGAAAAGTATTGTCTTCGCACAACTACTTCTAATTTAGGATACTTAAAGACAACAGACTTCTCTTACAACTATTCCGAAGTTGAAACTTTCTAATGAATAAATAAATGAAAGACAAACAGATATTATGTGATATAACACGCAGCAGATGTTAAAAAAACATTACTAGACAATGGACTATGTGTCAGGAGTTGATGCGGATAATGATTGAGGTGCAGGCCCTGTTATAGCTATACAGCGCAATCTTGGAAGGTTACATTTTGAGGCACTTGCTTCATGTGAAAATGTATCGTTATTTGTGTTTGCTGGTGGTACTGTCTACGTTCAATCCTATCTTCTTTATTGTACTCTCTCTTCTCCACTGTACTCCCTCTCTGTCTTCGCCACTGTACTCCCTCTCTCTCTCTCTCTCTGCCTGCCTTCTCCACTGTACTCCTTCTACTCTCGTGTCCCTTACTGTACTCCCTCCCTGTCTTCTCCACTGTACTCTCTCACTCTCTGTCTTCCCCACTGCACTCTCTCTGCCTTCTCCAATATACTCCCTCTACTCTCGGGTGCCTTACTGTACTCCCTCCCTGTCTTCTCCACTGTACTCTCTCTCTCTGTCTTCTCCACTGTACTACTCTCTGTCTTCTCCACTGTACTCCCTATACTCTCGTCTGCCTTACTGTACTCCCTCCCTGTCTTCTCCACTGTATTCTCTCTCTGTGTCTTCTCCACTGTACTCACTCTCTGTCTTCTCCACTGTACTCCCTCTACTCTCGTGTACCTTACTGTACTCCCTCCCTGTCTTCTCCACTGAACTCTTTCTCTTTGTCCTCCACTTTACTCCCTCTCTCTCTTCTCCAATGTACTCCCACTCTCTTTTCTCCACTGTACTCCCTCTCTGTCTTTGCCACTGTACTCCCTCTCTGCCTTCTCCACTGTACTCCTTCTACCCTCGTGTGCCTTACTGTACTCCCTCCATGTCTTCTCCACTGTACTCCCTCCCTGTCTTCTTCACTATACTCTCTCTCTCTCTCCCTCACTGTCTTCTGCATTATACTTCCTGTCTGTCTTCTCCACTGTACTCCCTATCTGTCTTCTCCACTGTACTCCCTCTACTCTCGTGTGCCTTACTGAACTCCCTCCCTGTCTTCTTCACTGTACTCTATCTCTGTTTCTTCTCCACTGTACTCCCTCTCTGTCTTCTCCACTGTACTCACTCTCTGTCTTCTCCACTGTACTCCTTCTACTCTCGTGTGCTTTACAGTAATGTCAGGAGTCGTTAAAAGACCGGAAGTAATTCTAGTGTTGCTTCTTTTGAATTTGGAGAATTCCAATAAAAAATGAACATATTTTTATGTTCTCATTATTGGACAATGCAGAGTAAAACATAATATTAACAGCATTGAACGGTAAATTAATATATGCAGTAAAAGAGAGAAGAGAAAGAAAGACCGAGTCTACACAGTAATTGTACTTGCCTTGCTTGTTCCATAACTAACGCAGGGTCCGGGGAGCCGGAGTCACGTGACCTACCAACTCGTCTTTTCTTTTCACTCTCCCTGTCCTCCCTTCTCTTTCTCTTCCCTCCTACCCTTTCTTTTTCCCTCCCCTCACCGCCTCGCTTTTATACACTCTCACCCCCATAAAGCATTTATTTATTTACTTATCGAATGTACACAAATATGTACCTGCTACATTTCAAACTCGAGACATGTATCGATGAGGCGATTGATATACGAGCGAGCTTCTACCTAGCTAGATCAATTCCCTTACAGTTTCTCTTAAGAATATGGGTGATGATAGTTATACCAAACTTTCTGTTTTGAGCCATTGCCATCTTACTTTTTATGCGTTCTGTCATCTATTCACACAAATGCGTTTGCTAGCTTACTCGCTTTTAATCACGCCTTTTATTGACTTCAGTGTATACTGTATTTTCAGACACCATTCTGGTTGCAATATTTCCCTTAAAATTTTCTGGTAGCTAAGATTTTCTGTCCATAGAAACTAAACATTCATCGGTATAACCGCTTCCTGTCTATGGTTCATTTGCGATTCAATCCGATATTTTTGCCTATTTTGTGGGAGACATTAATCTTATTTCGTATGCGCCTTCCGATATAGGTCATATTTTTCGTCCTCTTTTCATACACCTGATATAGATTTGAATGTCTGCACCTGATTGAGTATGACGTCTCCAGTACGTAATGCAAAGTGTGGGACGGATAGATATGTATATCAACTTTGATATTCGCATGACTGTTTGTTTACAAATAGCCGGATAAAAATTTGTTCTTCGCCAGAATTTCTTACATGAAACCCTCACATTATTACTTTTGAGTAAGACTTTGTTTCATCTTATTTTGTTTTTTACTTCCTTAACATTCAATATAGTCTTTATATTTATTTCAACGCCGTTAATTAAAAATAAATTGAATAAACTGCGTAAAGGATTTTTTTAAAATAAAAAAGTGATTTAATAAAGCATCACATACTGGAAGTTTTAAAAGTAGTATATAAATTAATTTCTATTTGTCCAACTAATGTTGAAATTATGTAACTGGCCATTTCTGCATGAATTCAAAGGATTATCCAAGAATTTTAAATAAAAATTCAGTAAGAGCAACTAAATACAATATATTAGGTTGGTGCAAAAATAATGTCGGTTTTTGACGTTAAAAATACGTCAAAAACCGTCATTATTTTTGCACCAACCTAATATAAAATAAAATATGATAAAATTATTTATTCAGTTGGGAAAATGCTAACTCTAAGAAAATATGACCAACCAACTTATTTTATGTGAATAGGCTGATGGATATGTCATATGATTATATACGGTCAAATTATTTTGAAAGTACCCGTTCTCGTTAAATTACCGAAGTTTATCGACTTAAAATCTTGTCATTATTTTTAGCTGGGTCCCGCTTGGGAACACACAATATTTTAATCAATAAGGAGTGAACTTTGAAAAGGTTCTACATTTGCAATGCGGCTTGGGGGTAAAAGAGGCCAGTGCATTCAGTAAAAGCCTGTTGTTTTGAATACTGTCTGAGAATCACTAGGCGGGGAAAATCATTGTGAGTTCGAAGAAGATAGCATATCGACAAAGGAAACATGAATCATTTAGTTGCAGATGAAATCAATTTCATTTCCACTGAAAAAAATTAGGATTATGGAATCTCATGTTCATTTAAAAAGGAGTGGGAGGATATTAAGATTAGAAAATATTTAGGGGTCTAATATCGAAGTGAGCAAATTCCTGGAAAAAAATTCACGATTAAATTCATTTTTTGTAGGGTGGGGTTGAAAAATAAACGTAAACTCTCAGAAGCACTTTCATTCATATGCGCGTCATATTTGTAACCTATTGAGGAAAAGCTCTTATGGGTCATCATGGAATCACGACACAAAATGATTATAAACACGTGCTAGAATTAGAACAATTGTGTTCATTGTATATATATATATATATATATATATATATATATATATATATATATATATACACATACATATATATATATATATATATATATATATATATATAAGAAAAATAGACCACTTTAAGGCTCAAATGTGGTCTTAAGTTTTTCTATTTCTTTAGTGTTGTTAGCTAAAATAAAAATATCATCTACGTAATGAACATAGATTTTCGGTTTGCGGACCTGTGTAAATATAGTATTTTCTGCGTAGGACATGTAATAATTGGAAAAGCATGGACCGAGTTGATTTCCCATACTAACGCCATTAGTTTGGGTGTAAATATTGCCATTATGGTCATAGAATGGATCTTTGGTTGTGCATGCATGTAGTAATTTTTTTAGGATGGATGGTTTGATGGATGGCGGACAGATGGAATTATTATTGTATACAGAGTTGAGGATAATGCCAATAGTTTGGTTGACGGGGACGTTTGTAAATAAGTTTTCGACGTCAAGTTTTTGTTTTTTTTTCTTTTGAGAAAAACTCCGTCCTTAACTTTACATATGAACTTAGCCAAAAAAACAAACTTCCATTCTTAGATGTCATCGTTGAATACAGCAATAACACTTTCATTACAACATTATACAAAAAAATCCCAACTCGTATTACCTTAACTTTAAAAGCGAATGTCCACATAGGTACAAAATAGCAGTAATAAAAAACTTTCTAAATAGAGCTCACCAGAACTCATCTTCTCGACTACTCTTCCCCAAAGAATTTAGTAACGTTAAACAAACACTAATCAACAACGGCTTCCCTCACCACCTTATAGACCACCAAATTAAACTATTTCTCCCCAAAGCAAGTAATAACGATAGCAAACACACAACCAAAAATCACATACACATTTATTGCAAAAACCAAATGCATATTAATTACAAAGACGATTCTTCTCTAAGGCATATTATAAAGATTTATACTACTCCAATTGATCCACTTTTAAAAAAAATTAAATTTATTATCTATTATAAAAAATTTAAGACAGCCAACCTTATCCTCAAAAATAACAACACACCAGCTAAGTCAAAATGACAAAGAACGAACATTATCTATGAGTGTGACGTCACCCCGGCCTCTCTTCCCCCGTCCGTGCTATCCTGTGACGACCAATGTGACTTGGTATTGGTCGCGGCACCAAATGTGACGTTCTAACCGTTTGCTGATTCGGATTGGAATCTGGTTAGATTCGGTATCAGCTTTGTCGTTCCCAGCTCGCCACCAACGTCTGGTTACCGAAGTAACTGCTTTGATTTCTAGTTTAACCTACCCACGTTGTGATTTGATCTTAGGTAGACGAAATCAATCAGTCACCGGGCTGCAATGCAAGCAAAGTCCGAGCAAAGGTAACACCACACAAGTATATGTAAAAGAAAATAAAGCAACAACTCGAAAAGTTCAAATGTGTTAAAAAAAAAGAATAACAAATATTTTTTATATCTGGTTGTTGAATACAGGACTGCGTTTTTCTCCCAAACCGCTAATATGGATTCCTGACACTTTGTGTTTGTTAGGCGAGTCTTAACATCTTAAGTTGTTTTTTTAAGAAACTGTTTTTTTGTTTTTTTTTCTGTATCTTCAGGCGATATTCGTAAAACTTGTTTTGGTGGTGTGAGTTTAAGTCGTTCTTCAAAAATAAATTGTTTTTGGTTAGAAGTTGAAGTCGGGATGCGTGGATCTTCAGTTAGCTTCCTTCGAGGTTGGTCTCAGAGCTCAACAGCCTCAACTGCAACTAACTTCTCTCTCTGACTAACCCCAACTGCCACTGCTTTCTCCAACTCGCTGCGACTCTGCTTATATTGACGCCGACCAAAACCGGGTGTGGGCTTGTCGTGGTTTGGGGGCCCTCGATAATTCTAAATCTACAACAAGGATTTTCTTTGTTTTCGAACAGGAAAATTTATCACTTTCCATTTTTGGAAGTACATTACTTTTTTGCTTTAGAGGGGTTCTTAAGGGTATCGTCCTCACAAATTCTTCCTTTCTTATATTGGTATCTCACACCAATCCCCTCAGAGGGCGTCAACAGTTTCCCCTTCTCTCTCACAGTGGTATCTCACAGCAATCCCCTCAGAGGTGTCAACAGGCCTCCCTCTCTCTTACCTGTTAACCTTCGCCCACTGCTCACGCCACCCTCAGCCTATGATGTTCGGCAGCGCGAGTGTTTACAATTATCGCTCAAAGAAAAAAAATTATCTTCTTTTTTTTCTTTTATTTCTTTTCCCGACAACCAACCCCTCCGACTTGTAGTGTGGTCCTTAATCTCTATCTTAACCGAATGTCACCTGGACTTTATCAATCGAGATTTCCACCAGCGTCAAGTGGGTGGTTAATTGGGCGTATTCGCATTCTGTCGCCAATTATCTATCCTGGTATCAAACTTTTATCATGTTCAGGTCTGGACAATAAAACAGGTGTTTTTCCCAAGACCAAATGATATCTCCGAAGGATAGTTAATGGTTATTTTTTCCTTTCATTTTTCCCTTCCTTTCTTTTTTTCTTTGACGATGGTCTTCAGCTGATGTCTTTCTCGATCAGTGCGTGACCTGATTACCATTATCTCTTAGCATCCTGTTTTGTAGGCCACTTGACTAATTTGAAATTTTCATTATTGCCATGTGCAGATGGCTATCTTTTATTCGCCGCCGCGTAACATAAATTAATTCGACAGATCCGAGATCTTACCAACCTCCTATCTTCTGCGAGAGAAAAAAATATACTTTTTCTTTTCGCAAACGAAAACAAAATCTTCACCACTTTTCTTTGTTAAAAAAAATAACATCGCTCAGTATGTGTTTTCGTGATAGCTTCTTATCGCCTTAATTATTTCAGCTTCTTCTCGCATTAATTATTTCTCGCTTTTCATTTTCACGCGTCCGCTAAATAGTGTCACATGAGATCAAATGCCCCTTAAGGAGCTGTGTTCCTGATCAAACCGGACTCATAAATAATTACATCGGTTACCCAACCACATGCTTATCCAGACTTACGTTACACCTATCTGACCATAGCTCCATTAGAACCTATTTAAACACACACACAGATTTACCCGATTCTATTAGGAAGATACTAGTAGAAAACACAAATGTATTAACTGCATCCACCTGCAAAAAAAGACTAAAAATAATGGAAGCTTTAATTGTAAAAAAGAAAAAGCCAACTCTTAACAATATTAACTACGAACAAAGCCACAATGTGCTAACCGTATTCGGAAATTAAAAACATCCCTACCACACACTAAGACATACACAGAACGCACACACTCAATTAAGCTGAAAAATCGAATCATCCTTGATAATGGCTAAAGGTATAGCCGAAAGCGCTCGGAAATATAAAACATTTGGACAGTTTTTACACACCCTTTGTCCAGAAAAGAAATCTCTTGTTGGAACACAAGAAAAATTAAATAAAAAAGCTTAACCGTAGTACCTTGTCTGTCGTTTTTAATGAAACATGCATAAAGGAAGGACTGTTGCTTAACTATACAATATATATATATATATATATATATATATATATATATATATATATATATATATATAATCGCAATCGCGAAGGGAATTTATCTCTTAATTTTTAATTGATATAATGACGTCGCTTTTGCCAACATCATGAATTTGAAAGGAATCAATGTTTTTGTTTTGTTTGAATTTATACCCAACTATTTACCTAACCATCAATTGAATTCATTACCGTGATACGTAAGTAACTGCCTAAGGATATCAACTGAATGAGGCATAGACTATAGTAAGCAGTAAGAGCTGAGCCGCTATTGATGTCCTACATAAATGCCTAGCACTGGACTGATATAATACAAAGGAAAGAACACTTCAAAATATTCATTTAAAAGGAAATGCTCTTCCTATATCTGTATCAGATCGCCGGTAACTACGTATGCAATATGAGAACGAGTTGTATTTTTTTGTGGACAGAGAACTTTTGAGTTACGTCCCTTGAATTGTAATTTTAAACAGGGCCAGTAACCTCGTTGCTTCGCAGCATAGGATCATGTTGCCGATTTTTGTCCTTACGAAAGTAATTCTGCCCTTATTAATCATTGACATATATTTTCTGACAAGCCAATTCTTCAGAAGTCGCTTTTTGTTTATAGGCTGGGGATAGAGTCTAAACAAAGAATTCCATTTTCAAAAATTCACATCGACTTATCTGCTGCCTTGTGAAAAGCTCATGTTTAATGTAAAATGACAGTTTCTCAATGGGATTTGTACAGTTATATATTCTGTGTAGTTTAATTTTGTTCAAACTTGAGCTGTCATATAATCTCATATTTGACGTATAACAGATCCCAACTTTTCATGTTAGAAAATAATACTACTAAATACCACTGAAACAGAATATATCAGTAACTATAGGTGATATTAATAATTCTCATCTCTCTCTCTCTCTCTCTCTCTCTCTATCTATCTATCTATCTATCTCGCTCGCTCGCTCTCTCTGTCATATGACTTCTCTGAATCAGCTATGTAATCAGCTGCATTGTCAGAAAAATTACAAGCAAGTTTGGAAAATGTTAAGTTATAACATAGAATTCACTATTTGCTTCCTGGAGCAAATTCGATCGGCGTGACATTCACGATGATTTTGAAGTTACGATGATTCCCTAGAAAAAGCATTTAGATTGGTTTAAAACACCGGAATAGAAAATTCAGATTTATTGACCTGTATGCAAGTCTTTGATAAGGTATGACACTAAGAACTGTTTGAACTGCTAGGTTAGCTTGATTTATTTAGGAATGATGTTTCACGAAGCCAGAAATTATGCCGAAAGCAAGTTGCTTTCATAGAGATTAAAAAAAAAGAATTCAGTCAATGCCAACTAAAAAGAGGGATGTAAGACAAGATTGTCTTTTTTTATCGGACTTGTTCAACCTTTACAGCAAAGGGATCTTGAGAAGGAAGTCTTAACATGTTTTATTATTAGCGTACACAATTTGAAGATAAGTGTTGATAACATACAGTAAATAGATTGTCAGAACTACTACAGATAGTAGAAAAGATGAGCAAGAAAAACAACTAACCATGAATTGTTAGAAAATGCATTATATGGATGTAAGCAAAAAGAGCAGAGAATGATGCGACCTACAAGGTGGAGATATCAAAATCAAGCACATCTGAAAATGTAAATGTCGTGGAAGTGTATTTTAAGAAAGAATAACCCCGAAATCCGAAGGTGCACTGGAATAGCAAGTCTTCGAAAAGTTAAGGGTCTTACTATATCGCCATGAATATTGTAGCCGATTTCTTCAGCGATGAAGAACAGACTTAAAGCAAGATCAATCTCATTCTACGGAAGGATACTGAGAATAAAACAAACTACACATGTGTATAACGACGTGTCACACTTTTTTTGTAAGAAAACGATGATTGATTTAAAATCATTGTTACAATTTGTGGAGAAAATGATGCCCTTCAGTATTACTCAATGATCTTGCCGATATGACCTCCATCTTCTGGCTTTCTCCCTCATTCCCGTGTTCAAATTTAAATTTAATTTAAATCAAATGGAAAAACTTTGGTGTGTGTTTGTGCAAAAAAAACAGCTTGATCTGACCCCTTTGATATATATTTGCTGAAATACTTGATTGACTGAATTGATGAGCCGATTACAGTATTGATATGACATTTGAATTGTCACAACAAATAGATATTGTATGGCACTGGTGATATCTTGCTCAACTTGATGTCCATATTGTTTCATTTTGATCTTGCCAATGTGACCAACATGTTCTGTCTTTCTCCTAACATCTTTTGGATAGGAGTCATTTCCTTGTTCAAATTTAAGTTTAATTTATATCAATGGGGACATTAAGTGGGTTGTTTGTACCCCGCGGGGACCCCTTTGATCAAAATGAAATATACTTATCCAAGTACCCTGAGTAATGTAGTTTCAGAACATATATGTTAATAGGGTCTATCTCCAGAAACCTAGGGGGTTCGATAACAAACAGAGGCTACAACTTTATATATACAGATGGACACAAAAATGAAACTTATAAATATTTGAAATCTCCAGGCCATAAAATGAGAGAGGGATCAGATTATTTGAAACTTATATGGAATACAAGATGGACAGTGGGAAACTGAGAGTAGCCTACCTAATAAGCTTATTTAAATGTATAGTAAAAGAAGGTTTGAGAGTGAGAGCATAAAGCAATACCTACGAAGAACTAAAATGATTCTAGCGACCTATGACCACCTACGACCTGAGGTGATATGCTGGATGGAAGAAGATAAAATCAAAAGCCACACACTAGAACTAGGTGGTCAACGCGCGTCAGTATAGACGCAAAAGCAGCCTCTGATCGGATGCGGACATGTTTGTCAACACCAGTTAAATCCGAGTTTTCCCGTTAGCAGCGAGACAATCTGGCATGTCTAGCAAGATACGGGCTTCTCTACAACTGGTCAAGACCCGGTCTTTGTAAGATGGCTCATGACAATAAAATCTGGGGGAAAACAGCAGTCGGGAGTTGGCACGGGACGGTGTCTTATGAAGTCGGTCCCGTCGGCATTTTATTCCTCAAGTTGCTGTGTTTTTCGAGATTATTATTTGTGTTACCTCTCGTCTCTTTCTCCCTGTCTTTCTATTATCTCCGAAGCAGTTGGGATATCGATCAGTTAGGTGTGTTTTCCCAATCTCAACAGGCTTACATTACAACAAAATATCGAAATATCTATACCTATCGATATAGATGGGCTTGGAAAAACCTTTTTTTTTCTCTGAAAAAGTGGTTTAAGGGAAAAGTTTCATAAATCTCAACGGAAAGTTACCCTGATTGCTCGGTCAATAAATGCCGAATGATTCGTAATAGAGAAATAGCTAATATTAATATTGCATAGCTGGCCACTCGTATTCGAGGATAATCTATTGCAGACGCTTGATCAGGCGAATTAGTGGTTATTCAACATCCACAGAGTCCACCTGTGGTTCATACTGCATCGATACTGAGCAGACTTTAGTTGCAGTTTCTGGGAAAAAGCGTATTACCAAGCCCTCGGCCACGATGATTTGTGATTTTGTGCTAGCTGAGTTATCGACGGCCCCCAAGGGTTCCGTCTACCCAATTTCATTCACAAGGTTTGGGTCAACATGTGGTATGGTTTTAATTTCAGACACTTTCCAAAGGTCTCGCCCGCTGAAATGTACCTCTCCAGTCCCATAAGACCAGTAAGTTATTTACCATGGTTCAATTCGAACGTTCTAATCACTGCCCATATAATATTAATATATTTTATAAAATTATTTCATGGACTAACTTGTAGAAATACTTCAAATATTCATAATAATAACAAAGAAAAAAGACTGACGACAATAATACTAAGTTTTCTATAAGAATCAAATGCACAGCAACTATAACTAACATCATCCACAGATACACTAAGCCCACCCAACAACACAAACAAATAAAATTAATAATATACAACACAAAATTTAAAACCTTAAACCTAATCGTACTAAATAATACTACTACCAAAAAAAACTTTCTTCAATAAAACTAGTGTAGTGTATAGGTTTACTTGCCCGTTTCGAGAGTGTTTCTCACATAATAACCCTAGCACATACATTGGATACAAAACCACAACTCTCTCACGTAGGCTCACATACGTCCTTAATGACACCATCACCATAAAAATCCTCTTGTAACAACATACTACACTACTAGTAACACATTCAAATCATCGAAAATAAGAATAATCTTAATTAACAACAAAAAAAAAACTCTATAAAAACAATTGCAGAAAACGATTACAAATTCTTGAAGCCATCCTATTTAAAAACCAAAAACCTAACATAAATAAAATAGCATTTAATTCTGGCAGAAACATCTTAAAAATATTTAATAACTAATCCTCCAAATAATAAACACCAACCCCTTCTTATTAATAATGGATTAATCCAACCACATTGCCTAAATACTAAAATATCTATAAAACTAAAATAATAAGCATCTTATTCCAAATAGAATTTAGTCTATGATATACTCATCCTTAACTATAAAAATACAATGATTGTAGGTTTATAAAAGGGATATAAAAGAAAACCAACCATATTTGGAATCATCGTCAGTATAAACTCCAAGATATATTATTAAGCTATATTACGTGTTTTGTCAAGAAAACATACGGTTTGGAATTTAGAGTTGTCCTTCGCATAGAGTTGTTGGCAGCCAATGCTGCCCTACCATTTAACTCATATCTAGAGGGAGGCGAAAATATGTATTCATAAATTTTCCAGCGATATTTGCGCATAATCAAAGTCTCTAACACGAATTCGAACACTGCTCTTCGATTGTTCAATTCGGGCCGTTACGTGCTACATCAACGCACACATAAGAGATAAAACTAGGAGTAAGACGACGAAATATGCGAGACAAAAATCCAAAACGTAAATCTTAGACGTTGTTTTCAAAAACTGAGCTTTAAGCTATCGAAAAACAAACTCACTACTGAAACGAAGATAACATTTCTCAAGTATTACATAATGCTTAATCGATGTAAATATATGAGTTTCGTGTCGTCTTCAATACAAGGCCGATCTTCTAATCTATCCATAAGGATGTTCTCCACCTTATCAAGTTAATTCTGTTGTATATAAATACAACTGTGATTGCGGAGTCAGCTACATAAGGAGGACTACCCAGTGAATAGATGTGAGGATAAAACAACACGTACCTGGTAAGATCAAGAATCACACCTTGGTTTCAAATGAACTAATACCTATGGATCCTCAGTTCGTGAGCACCTTCTAAAGAACAGTATGTGTGCGGCTGAATTCAGTGTTGACTGGCTTACTGTTTTGTCTCAGTCACACTTTTTATTTCATCTTAAAGTACTAGAGTCACTGTATATCAAGCCTGGCAAGCCGTCTCTCTGTAAACAGCGTGATTGCTTGCTAGGGATTGCTATCATTAGTCTCTAGTACTTCCCTATGACACTCTTCCCCCTTCTCTATCCTCTCATCAGTCATTCGCTAATTTAGATTTATTGTATTTTACTTCTTTTTCTCTTGATTAAAACATTGAAAAGCGGTAGCGGAACCGGTCAGTTTTCTTTTTTCATTTTATTTTTTTTTTACCATCATTTTTTTTTTTAATTATGGCTAATAATATTTAGCTTAACGTTTTTACAGCAGTATATAACTCAGAATTTTCGAAAAATGTCGTCACAGATGAAGAAAGTTTTTCATGCGTAATAAATGTAATTCTACAGACCAGTCGACGCAGTATTTGAGAAAGTTCTAAGAAGGATAATATTTACCAGAATCTCACGAATATAACTGACATTTTTGGTCTTCCACTGAGAAAAGAAGGTTTGGAAAAATTAACACTCACAAGGCATAAAGAAGACAAAAGAATCAGTGGTCTAAATAAGGATTCTGTTTGTGTTGATGCATATGGCAGACGAGGAATGTAGCTATATTTAGGGTCGTAAAAGATCAATGTACCCCTATATTATAAATGGATATGGTCACGCAATAATCTATACATAGACTTTCTTTTTTGAACAAGAAGAGCATAACAATCGTTCATATGCTGACCGGTGTATCTCTTACCAGAAGATTCACAATTGACGTATTTTTTTCTTCTGAATATTTGGTTAGATATAAAAACGACATATTCATATTGACTAACTGCCCAGGGAATAAAGAACTGCGCAAAGCTCAAATGTATTAAGAAAAAATCTCTGCAATGCAGAAACAAAAGAAAAAAAATGCCCACGTGTGGGATATTTGCATTAAACTAATATCTCGTAGTTGACATTATATGCGATTCGTCTTTGTTTCTTATATAAATTCTCCCGATCAAAATATCTTCATCGGTGTGCTATGCGAATGAAGTAAATGCAGCAGAAAGGCAACCACTGCATTTTTTGGTAGCGTAACCTTATTACGCATTACTGGCATGAAAAGAAGCAAAATTATTTTCAGCTTCATAATTACATACAGCTACACAGATAGACATATAATATTAGTCCGAGGATGACTGGCTGAAGATGATATCTTACGTTCAATACTAACATCTTCAAAACATTGAAATAAAGTAAACAATGATGAGAGTGTAGAGTTTTTACGTTAAATGATATTTATGCAAAAGAAATTCGGCAGACTAAACATCAGAGTCACGAGCTATTTTCAGTAAAAATTTTGTTTTCATTCTCAAAATTTTTTTGGACGGTGACCAAAAATTTTAATATGAATTTTGTAAAAATTCATGAGGAAAATAAAAAAAAAAAATTCTATATTACTTCTATAATATACTTACCGATATTTTTAGATTGATTTTTCTTCGTCGAAAATAGATTTAAAATCAAATTTACTGTATCGTCTTGAGTGACAGAAAATTTTTATTAGTAAATGTGTCCCGAAATTGTTTTCGAAATATATATATATATATATGTGTGTGTGTGTGTATATGTATATATATACATATGCGTATATATATATATATATATATATATATATACACACGTGTATATATATGTGTGTGTAAGTATACATGTGTATATATATATATATATGTTTATATATATATGTATATATATATACATACATATATGTATATGTATGCCCATATATATATATGTGTGTGTGTGTGTGTGTGTGCGTGTGTGTGTGTGTGTGTGTGTGATCACAAATGAAACAATATCCATTTATTAAAAATGTTTATTGATTACTCGCTTACTATTGCTTTGCCAGACAATGAATTATGGTTCTCTGTGTTCTTTGTGTCTTGCATGTTTTTTGACATATATATATATTCCGACTTTTCAAGGCACGTCGGCAAAATCTAAGATTTTTTCTAATTGTCATTTTATACCGATCTGTCTTGGCCACAGAATTCATCTGGGAATTTAAGTATATTGTCGACATGGAAAAAAAATAAAAAAATAATTGTGACACTATTTGGCTTCCTAAAAAAAAGAAAGAAAAAAAAAAGAAAGGCGAGAATTAAATTTAGGTGATAAGAAGCCATCACGAAAAGGAGACTAAGCGGTGTTATTTTTCTGACAAAGAAAAGTGTTAAGTTTTTTTATTTCCATTGTCGAGAAAGGAAGATACTGGATTTAATCTGATTTATGTTACGGGGCGGGTGAAAATTCCAGGCTGGTCAAATGACCTACAGGGCAGAATTCTAAATAGATAAAAATTATTTAGGTCGCAGAAAATGTCCGTTGAATCAACCGCAGAATTACAAAAAACAAAAGACTAAAACCTTAGTTATCTATGGAAAGGTCGTTTGGAAAAGACATCTGTTTTGTGCCAGGGTCTGGCTATGATAAGATAATTATTTTTAATTAACGCCAGAATGCGTTCTCATCATATGACCACCCACTTGATGCTGGCGAAAAGCTGGTTGACGAATTCCAGGTGATCCGGTTAAGATAAAGAGTCTAGGGTGTGAGGTCTCCTCAAAGGGAAGAGAGAAAAGGAAAAGAAAAAAAAACAGGAAGATAATTTTTTTTTTCTTTGAGCAAGATTTTTTAAACCGAGGCTAGTCTGGCCACACCCACGCCGCTGAGCGCCCATTGGCTGAATGATAGCAGGAGTACTGGGCGGAGGTAATCATGTGAAGAAGGAGGGGAGGCCTGTTGCACCCCCCTGAAGGATAGCTGTGAGATGCCACTGTGAGAGAGAAGGGAAACCCGTTGACACCCTCTGAGGGCATGGTGAAATACCAATATGAGAACAGAAGAAGGTGGGAAGACGAAAGACTTCCAAAAATGGAAAATAATAAAAATTTTCCTGACCGAAAACAAAGAAGTGGATTGTTGGTTTAGACACCGACAAGCCCACCCCGGTTTTGGTCGGCGTCCATATAAGCAGAGTCGCAGCGAGTTAAGTTCAGTTTGAGTTCCAGTTCCAGTAAGTTCGCAGTGAAGTTCGCAGGTGAGTTGAATTGAGTTTGGCCCGCCTCGTAGAACAGCTGACTGAAAGATAGCCACGCAATTCCGAACTCAACTTGTAGCCAAGAACAATTTTTCTTTTTTTTTTTTTTGAAGAACGACATAGACTCACACCACCAAAACAAGTTTTACGAATATCACCTGAAGATACACCAAGAACCAGTTTCTTAAAGAACAAACAACTTAAGATGTTAAGACTCGCCTAACAAACACAAAGTGTCACGGATCCATATAACGGGTTGGGAAGTAGACGCAGTCCTGTATTCAGCGACCATATATAAAATATTGTTATCCTTTTTTTAACACCTTTGAACTTTTCGAGTTATTATTTTCTTTTCTTTTACACATACTTGTGCGATATCGCCCTTATTCGAACTCGACTTGCATTACGGCCCGGAGACTGATTGATTTCGTCTGCCTAAGATCAATTCACAACGTGGGTAGGTTAGACTTGAAATCAAAACAGTTACTTCGGTAACCAGAAGTTGGAAGCGAGCTGGGAACGACAAGGCTGATACCGAATCTAACCAGATTCCCATTCGAGTCACCAAATAGTCAGAACTTCACATTTGGTGCCGCGACCAATACCAAGCCAGTTGGTGGTCATAGGACAGGATAGCACGATGGACGCGGCTAGGCAGCGACACCGGGGGGACGTAACATAATAATAATCCCTTAATATAAAGGTAATTTCCATTAACCAAAAAAAAATGGCTTAGACACAAGCGTCTATCTTTTTAAATTTGGATTTTTTAATGTAACTATAACTACAAAAACATTTCGATTTCATTTTTCCGGAAGACGAAACGCGTCGGCAAAATCTAAGATTTTTTCCATTTGTAATTCTATAACATATATATATATATATATATATGTATATATATATATATATATATATATATATATATATATATACATAACACATCCGTATATATACACACATGTATTTATATACATTTGTATGTCTATATATTATATACACACACACATACATGCATATATATATATATATATATATATATATATATATATATATATATATATATATATATATTTAAATCTTCTCAGATGTAGTGTATCTGTAGAAAAAAAACAAAATGAGTAAAAAGAAGAAAAAATATACTTAACCGACGCGTTTTGTCCTCTGATGGACTTTATTAAGGTAAAGACAAGGTGCCATAATTGATTGTTTGGTAAGTCAAAATAAGCGAGTAATCAAGTAATATTTTTTAATAAATGGATATTTTTTTCATTTTTGATTATACATATATATATATATATATATATATATATATATATATATATATATATATATATATATATATATATATGTATATATATATATATATATATCTGTGTGTGTACGAATATAACACTGACATCTTATTTTAACAGATATATTTCCCGAAATTACACAACATTATTTTAAAATATTAAAGAATAAATTTAATATACCCATTCGCTTCAAACACAGCCGCCAGATGATTTCGGGATCCCCTGCAAATCTTCTAGACAGTCTCATTGTTTAATTTGGTAAATGCTCTCATAATGTCTGCCTTCAGTTCAGCTTTGGTGTTACAATGAGATTTATTTGTCTCTCTCTCTATCTCTCTCTCTCTCTCTCTCTCTCTTCTCTCTCTCTCTCTCAATTGCATCCCTCAGATAATAATCGAGAGTGTTGTAACGTGGGGAGTTAGGTGGCCACGTGTAAAGGGTGATGTGATGGCAGAAATTGTCTGACAACCATAACTGAGTTTACCTGCTTGTGTTACATAGTTCAGAGTCCTGTTGTCAGACATAGGGTATTCCAGCAGTAATCCTCTTGATCCACAGTACTACTGCTTACTCAAGACACTTGATGGAAGTCCCCGTGTTGAGTCTGAGGTCACGTGAGAATATGAACAGGGGCATAACGTCGCCATCACTAGTGATCATCACAATCACCTTCGTAATAACCATTAGACTCGCCCAGCTATTTCCAAATCCTCAGCGATGTCGTCAAATTGACACCCAAACACTCTGAAATGTTTTTTTCCGGGGCGAATTCCAAGCAGTACAGCATGACGTTTATCGCAGTGTAAATTGCGTCATGGTGCTCTTTTTCTCACAGATGATCCCTAATTGACCCTAATGTGCAGTCGACGAAATAAAAAATAAACAAACAACGCGCATGCGATAAATTAAGAATATAAAATTGCACCAATTCACCCAACACACTATATATAAATGCTCTGTTTATAATAAACAGTATTAAATAAAATTTACCGGCCTGAATATCCGAGAAAATTTCATAGAATCCTGTCAAAGGACGAATATTTTCTATGAAAATTTCTCGGACATTCAGGCCGGTAAATATTATTTAATGCTGTTTATTATAAACGGAGCATTTACTTAAATACTAATATGTAAACATATTATTAAATATACCAGACAATGAATGTCTTATATGTCTGATCATGAACCGTTCTAATCTTCGAATGTTTGCTTTAAATTTTGATGAAAATAAAGAAAAAAATTGTCCAACCTCAGAAGTGTTATACATGACACGCCTCAAAGATATCCACCGCTTAGGACCGACTGAATAAAGGATTGATATTGCTGTCCACATCTTTGCAGTATCAAAGAAAATATTGAGAAGCTATATCTAATTTAGTAGGCGAAAGAGACCTCGTCAACATGAAAAGTTCTGTTCAAATAGCATAAATTGCGTATGCAATTTGCACAAAATAAAATAAAAACTAAACTGATCTTTGACCAGCTAGGAAGCGATGTTGTACGAAACAACGAAAGAAAGAACTGGAAAAGAACACCGGACTTAAATTTACTTAAAACCAGAAAGAGACAATTGAAATTTCTAGGGCACATAATGAGGAAAGGCTTGAAAAATGCGATGCTCACAGGACATGTTGAAGGCAAGAGGGACAATCAACGTTTAAGCTACCTATAGAACTTGAGTAAATGTATGGCGGAGAAAGATTTAGAGATAACAAAAAGACAAAGTTTATTAATAGCTACAGAGGACAGGTAATTGTGTCGAGCCACGATCACCCTACGTCCCGAGGGGATGGGCACGTAGAAGAAGAATATATAATATAATTGTATTATATGTATAATTTATTTATTTTACAAATGATTACACAGAGTAGGTAGAATTAGAAACAATCTTTTTTTTTTTTTATAACTTAGATGTAATGCATCGGGACTGATTGAAAGTTAAAACAAATAACGAAGAAAAACACGAAGTTTGTGTTTTGGAGTGAATCAGACACGACTATAAGACATATATGAATGTAGGAAACTGCGACAAACCTAATATAAAAAACAGTATAGACAATAATAAATCGGTATTTTTTTTAAATTTTTCCCATTGAGTAGCCCTATTATCCCCACCCGAAAATTGATATTAGGAAAATAATTCCGACAAATAAAATAAGTTCATATATAAGGTGGAAAAAGAAAATAAAAGAAAAGAAAACAAAGAAAATAATTCGAAAATGGAGAATCTCTCTCAAAAAATTGGGGGCTTAGTTAATAAGATTGTTCTGATAATGATTGGAGCACTTGAAAATTTTCCGAAATCACGACAGTCAAAATCAAGGAATTCAAATGAAGGTAATCAAGGGTTTTGGATTTTACTTGTATAGTGTATATTTCATGTATAGTGTGAGACCTGAAAATTTTTTGTGAAAAATATCTTTTCATACAGCACGTGTATATTGCCACCACAACTTCTGAGTAATACTAGTAGATTTACCGCAATCAAATATTGCAGTAAGGGATGACATCCTGGGTATATTTCCATCAAATAAATGGTCTTCAGTTACTGTGAGAATGTAGGCCTATTTAATGTAGGCTTTATTTTTTGAGGGTCAGAGCTTATGGCGCGCATTGGACGCCATCTTTAATTCAATTTTGCAGACAAATACGAACCAAAAGATACCACCAACTTTTTTTGATCCCCAGATGATATATTTACAGGATTTGAAGTCAAACCAAATCCACTCAAATGTCCACACTTACCTATCCCAGCTCCAGCAGTAGGTAGGTTACAGTCGCAAAAAATGCAAGAATTTTAACCCCTCCAGAAAAATATTATCTAGGTTTAGTCCCCGAAAATCGCTGAAAAAAAATTACCTATGTATAGTGAGACACACTATGTTTTGCGTAAACACACAGGTCATAAAAGCTCGCACTATACTAGAGTATATGCAGTAGATATTCGATAAGAATCGTATATTTTATTGATAAAGCTTCCGCATAAGATTTAATAACAGTAATGAAACGCAAAGAGATCGGATAGAAAATGCAAAAAATGAATAATACCAAAAGAACTAACAAAAATCCAGACCTCGTAGGCAACTCTTGCGCAAGTTATAATGGGCAGTGCGCTGGCAAAAGCTCATGAAAAATAATTGAAGAAAACTGGTATTCAATGAATATTTAGAAGTAGCTGGACGGCACAGAGCTAAGAATAATTCAGAAAGAATAGAAAGAAGAAAACCATCAAGATTTGTAGCATGACGTAGCATGGTTTTAGGGGTTTATGAAGATACACGATTTTCCTATTGCTGTTGGTGTGCTTGGCACAATAACAGAAATAATTCGAAAATGGCCGGGTAAAATTAGTAAGGAGATTGGAATTGAAAGGTTTCAGCAAACAGCATTACTTAAAAAGCCAGAAAGGTTTTGAGCGATGAAGAGAGAACAATACCCGTGGCTTTTTGTCGGAACCCATTTCCGATCGCTAAATTACGGCGTGTGTTCTGTCAGAGAAAAAGATAATATCAATTGCTATGGTATTACAGAGAGCACTTTAAAATCTAAAAGATTTCCAATTAATAGCAGTCGAGGAACAATGTTTGAAAAAAAAGCTATGTTAAAGTGAAGAAGAAAAAAATCGGAAATAGATGAAAAAAAAAATACAATAATGGAAATCAACATGGAACAAATACAAACAATCATTCATTGAATATTATTTAAATGATTTGAAATTTGTGTATAAAATAAAAGCATATGGCAAATTCGGAAAAATTTCTGGTGCTTAGATATTTCACGGGATTACGTAATGTAAACAATTTAAGTGATTACACCAGTTCAGTTATTCACAAACAAGAATCTGCCAGATAGTGATAGACAGTTCTTGCACACTAGAATAAAAGGGTAAAAGGTTACACAATAGCTGTATATTGTTAAAGGCGTTATAAATAAAACAAAAAAACAAGGAGACTTCAACCGATGATTGGCAACATTTATGCAGTTTCCATTAACAGAGTAAAGATTTTAGAATAATTTTAATATTTCCTCATTTCCAACTCTTCATAGCTGATACCAGAAGATAAGCTTTTTGTTTCGGCTTTAATGTATTTAAAACGTCAGCCAGATTAAGAAGATCACTGAATTTATACAACAGAGTAATTCCACTGGGTGTAATGAAATGTCAGATCAGATACGAAAAATTACAGAACAACTGAACATAATCCGGTGTTATAAATGTCTATGAAGCCGTTGTAAACAGGACGTCAGTTATAAGATACACGTCTATTTCCTTTGAAATGTAGCAGTCCAAAATATGCAAGGTGATACCCTAAAACTCATTTAAAAAATATTTAGTATTTGAGACAATCAAAGTTATTCGAGCAAAAATTAAAAACAAAATTTTGGGTTTTATTGAAATTTAGTTACTATGCATTATATATATATATATATATATGCATTATATATATATATATATATATATATATATATATATATATATATATATATTGTGACCCCTGGTTTTCACGCTATTTGCGATCGTCAGGTCACAAACTCACATCAATCCAAATAAATACGTTAGCTCAATCACTGATATTCAGAGCATTCCAATAAGTACTGTGCCTATATAATATATATATATATATATATATATATATATACACATTTCACACACACACACACACACACATATATATATATATATATATATATATATATATATATATATATATATATATATATATATGACGTTTGTGTCATGTATGAAGAGAGCGAGAGCTTGCTTTGTCCTATAAATAGATATACACCTACTAATTAACTAAAATTAATTTTCTTCGAAATAAATTTTACTATTTGTCTCGAAACCTTATACAACCAAAACCGATGTTATCTTCTATTTGTTAAGAACGTGCATAGGATTTAAATTCTATAACCAAAATAACTTATATGGAGCTATGTAAAAATATGTATATCTTCGAGAAATAAGTTATATATAATCGACAGAGTGTGCGAGTGACTTTATTTTTACTACAGTTTGGAGCCTTGATATTTGCCACAGTAGATGTGCATAAAATGTCAATGATTTTGAACATCATCAAGTTTAGAAAGGGAGGGCTGAAACGCTTCATTCTAGATATAACAGTAATACTATAATTATTTTTGTCGATTCAAAAGTTGTAGGAATATATGCTGGTAGAGTCAAAAACTTCCTGTAGCGACAGAATGTCTGACCCTTTTTCAGGATCTTAGAAATATACTGAATATGAGTTCTAAAGCCTGGATTGAACTTGACGTCCTAATGTCGTTCAAAGTACATTCTTGACGCGCGCTGCTGTTAAACTTGATTGCTAGGCTAACCATGCAATTTAACATATTTCCTCTTAAACGTATTGTTTAAAACGTATAATAATCTTAAACTTATTCCTCTAAGAGGAATGATTTACTATTATTGTATGAAAACTTTCTATTTCTTGTATTCAACTCCATTCCGTTATATATTTTAAAGTTAGTTTATATTTTCTCTGTTCTGACTCGGAGAAAGTGAAACTTTTTATTTATTTTTTTTCGTTACCTTTCTTCTCCTGTGCCAACTTTTAATAAGCTATGGAAGACTAACTTTTTCAGGGAAGATTTGGTTGCTGCAAACAAAATGTTCACAGAGTTTATTTCTTCTGTCTTCATTAGCAACTCGCTTTGGATTTCAGCCACCAGTCCTCTTATATATTGAATAGACTTTGTGTTAATATCTTCTACCTGTTCGGTGGTGTTCTTTTTCGATTTTACAGATTCATTCCAATTTGGCACGATTTTGGCAATAATATTTTTGCTTAAATTCAGTTTCGTCATTCATATTTCCTATCAGTTGTGCGGTTTGAGCAAATAATGCGTTCCTTAAAATTGGGATATATATATATATATATATATATATATATATATATATATATATATATATATATATATATATATGTATGTGTGTGTGTGTGTGTGTGTGTGTATGTATGTATGTATGTATGTGTAAATTATTATTCTAACCGATGCGTTTCGTCTTCTGGGTGACTTTATCAGGTCGGTGACAAAAATCCCACTGTAGTCGAATCGCGTCAGGTGAAAAGAGTATTTCTCTCTTGTCTTATATATATATATGTATATATATATATATGTATATATATATGTGTGTGTGTATGTGTGTGTGTGTGTGTGTGTGAAAAATATATAGAAAATAGGAAAGAACTTGTTAGGTAAATAATCCAAAGTTCTTTAGTATTTTTGTTATTATTTTTAAAAAATAGTACTCGATACAAAAGTAGAGCATAATAATTATTATTTATTTAAAAATATGATTCCAACACGCTACATAAGAGTTCTCATGTTTCAAAACAAGACCCGAAAACTTAAATATAATTATTTGAATTAAATTGAATTAAAGTACTAAGCTCTGTTCTATCTTCAAGCGAATTTTTTTTGGAATAATTATTTATTTGTACGTTAGTACAAAATCTGGCACAAGGCCAAAATGGGGGTTGGGGGAAGGACGGTCATCTTCTGTCTTAATTCTAAACTTAGCTAGTCACAGACACGGACCCAAACATACCAACAATATTCCTATCACCAAAACAACACATTCACTCCTACCTTTCTTACTGCGTCCACCATAATACCTCAAATTCTCTATGAAATCCTAGCTAGTCCGCATATGTACATTTCAAAGTTTGTGGGGGAGGGAGGGAAATAACAACAATTTAAAAACCCCAATGATTATTTACAATATGATTTAATACTATTTACATAAAAGCAAACAAAATAGAGTTAGTAATAAACCCCCCACAATCCCTAAATGTAACAGAAACATCAGTTAACTGGACGAAATAATTGCGGGATTATAACATTATAAAAACCCAAGCACGCACACAAACACGCACTCATTTAGACACAATAACGAATATGAAAACACACACACGAAACAAAAGTCATCCCGCAACAACCAGAGAACTGACATCACTGACCACCTAACGAGGGAGGGGATAGGGAATTAAACAAAAGAAAAATAGGGACACAAATAAAAGGTGCCAGTGAGCATGCATACCCTAGCTAAGTTAACCATAAACGGGAAACTAAAGATTCAAACTAAAAACCTAAACTAGCCTAATACTGGGGCGGGTTGCTTCTGTTCAACCCTGATAGGACAAAATCCTGTACCTCTAACCGACATCCAAGTGCCACTCCAGGTCAGCCCCTTTCACTCTACACATTCGCGCAAGATTTACCCACCTTTTGCCTAATTCTGATGAAGAGAGTCGCCGCCTTTCCGTCCTAATCTTGACTTTAAGCAGATGCCTAAAGTACAAGATCAGTTGGGAAGAGGTTAACTTCTCACCTCCATAGAATCCCTTCTGACGTGTCGACCAAATCACGACTCTCATAACTTCTAGCAAGCAATGGAACACATAAAGTTCAGCCTTCGTCAACGGCGGTGCCACATTGCTACAAACAGAAGAGGCCTCAAGGACAAAGAACTTTCCGTGCAACATGCGAAACATGAGGCCTTCAACAAACTTACACAACGGAGCTACCAACTTGCAATGAAAGAAAACGTGACCTAGGGTCTGGACTTCCCCACTACAACGTCGGCAGTTTGGATATTTCTCCAAAGCCGCTGCGCAAAACTTTTTGGCAACCCAGAGGGACCCACGCATCACCAGCCAGGTGAGGGATGCCTCATCGTTATTGAGACATTTCAACCCGGGAGCCCAAGGCCAGATCGAGCGAGCCTCCTGCTTCGTAAGACCGAGATCATCAATCAGATCATCATGAACGGCCCCACTAAATAATACTTGATATAATGACCTACGAGACAACGCCTGGACGTTGGAGAGGCCACCCGAAGCCCGTAAGAGGCGTTTCAGAGCAAGACGACACTCACGATAGAAGGAGCACTTGGCTCGGGGTAAACGGCGGGCCTCCTCCTCGCACGAGTGCACACTTCTCAACGATGGGCAATTTCTACGGGCGTCTTCCTTCTAGAAGGCGCCCTCTTCATCCATGTCCGCGACACAAACGATTTAGGAACCCGATGCGAAGCATATAGAGACGGATCTCGATACTAGGCATACCTAGACCGCCTTCAGATGGATGAAGGCAACAGATCTCCCGAGAGACTCTGGCAGCCTTGCCTCCCCACAAGAAGGAGAACAAGAGTTTCACTAACGCCAGCAAAGTGTCAGGCGGAAGTGGAAGTACAGAGAGTCGGTAAAGGATAATCGGGTAGATATGTGAAACATATACCTCCGTCCTCTCTTTTAAGTAAAGATTCCTCCGAGACCACAAATTGATTGCGATCTCGGCCTTCCCTTGTACCTCCGACTAATTCATTCCCAACTGGATATCTGGACCGAACCAGACGCCGAGTATCTTGACCGGTCCATCCGTTCAGTGGAAAGGTCCAGGAAGAGAAACTCCCTTCCACGAACCCAACCGCAAGCCAAGACTTATCGCGGTTGATCTTGGCTCCTGTCACCACTGATTTCTTTGCTGACTTCGTTACTCTCGACTCTGCTCGACACAAGAACCGAAACGTCGTCAGCATAGGCAGAATACCTGGTAGCACCAGGTAGGGAAATTCCGCGTAGGACCGGATTCGCCTTTAACTTGCGAAGGAAAGGTTCCAACCCAAGAACGTAAAGCATAGGGGAAAGCGGACAACCCTGATGAATAGATCGAGACAATACAAAAGGTTCCGATCTTACCAAGTTCACTTCAACCAGCGCACCGGGAGTTGCATACAGAAGACGGATCCAGGAGCGAAAGTCCGGCCCGAAACCGGCAGCCGAAAGAACAGCCTCCAGAAATCGATGATCAACCCTATTAAAGGTCTTGGACTGATCCAAATTGATCAGTGCGGCTTCACTGTCGACTTTCTCGATGATCAAGCGGACCATATGCAGATTGTCCTGAATAGTCCTGCCCTTCACAGCACGTCTGTTTGGAGCCAATCAGACGACACAGAACAAGCTGCAAACGGTTAGCTAAGATCTTTGCCAAAATCTTTAACTCTGTATTTAACATAGTTAAAGGGCGAATATTACCTATCCCATCCCCACCATTTTTGTCCTTACGCAGCAACTTGATCACACCTCTGGGGAAGCGTTGAGGTATAGACCCCTGCTTCATCCGATTGTTGAAAATCAGTTCCATTAAAGGAACAAAAACAGGCGACTGCCTCAAGTAGACTTCGTAGGGAAGATCATCTAATCCCGGAGATTTATCGAGGCCAACCTGTTTCAGCGCTTCCCAGATTTCCGACTCTGTGTTCGGACCCTCGCATCTAGCCGCTTCAGCTGCCTCGAGGCAGGGAAAGTCGAAAATAGGCGTCGAACTGAGCAGGGCTCAGACCGAGCTCCCTGGTAAAAAGAACCCGAAAATAATCCCGAAAAGCCTCACATATGCCCGAGTTTGTAGTCACCGTCCGCTTATCCGGCAATGTGACGCACGCGATATGCCGCCGTGATGCATTCCTACTCTCCTCTGCACGGAATTCTGCGGCCATGTTCGTCGCCTCAGAGGACATTCTTTTTAACCTAGCCCTAACTACCAGAGCTTGATCCTTCTTGGTAAGCAAGGAGGCCAACTCTGTCTTAGCTAAGGCGACTTCCCCATTATCACGGGATTTAACTGCCCGATCCACGCTTTGCTCTAAAGCCGTTTGCGCCGCTAATCTATCTAGATTGAGTCGACGGCTAAAATCGGCAGCAAACGTTCGAATTTTAGATTTTAATTTGTCCCACCAGGCATTTCCCACCACAGCCCCTTCAGTTCCCTTTGTAACATTAGTAGCAGCTGGTCCCGGAATTCCTGCTCGCCAAATAACGAGCAGTTGAATTTCCCGTAACCAGCCATCCTAACCTTATGCTTATCTAAGTTTACACGGACCCGGACATGCCTATGATCCGAATAAACTATATAATGGAAACTTGGACACCCTAAGAGCCCTACATCGACACTCCTAACTAAAACTCGGTCGAGGTAGCTAGCACGCACACCTACAACCGAGCTGCCACGATTAGTCCAAGTCCAAACTACCGGCTGAGGGTGCTCATTTCGGTTTTTGTCGACGAGAGCGAACCCGTCGACAAGGTCGGGAAATGGTTTCATGCCCCAGATGTTAGTACCCGAATATGAATTTGACCCTATACGATCAATGTCGGGATCTAGGATGGCATTCCAATCCCCCGCTAAAACTACCCGACGTAATGTTGTCATAAACGTCCCGATCTGCCGAAACAAAGCAGGCCGCTCAGTCTGGATATTGGGCCCATAAACCCCAATGAGACGCAAAGGCTTATTCTTTACGGTAACATCCAGCACGCAATGTCTGCCCGCCGGATCTGCGAAGACAAGAACACACGCAGCCTTCAAAGACTTGCTCACCAGCCAAGAGACACCCCACCAGCGTCCATCAAAACATGCTGAATAAAGAGTAAACCCCTTAGAATGCCTTCATAATCGCGAGAAGAAAAACGGGTCTCTTGCACACAGCATATATTCACCCCTAGGCGCTGAAGGTCGCGAGCGAGCCTCACCCTTCGAGACTCGGACCTCAGGCCTCGGGCATTCACACTAGCCAACCAGAGAGACATTGTCAAATCGATTAGGGTTGTCCTTCAGGATAGAACATGGCTGGGGTGAGGACACCGACATCTCGTCCCATAGATACGGACACCATCTCAATTTCGACGGTATCATCTGGAGACAAGCCGCCGATGTCCGCAGGATACGTTAATTTAAGAGCGCTATAAAGGGATAGGTGAACAAAAACGGGGACCCTCCCTTTAAACTCTTGGTTTATTTCGTCCATCTCTGGGTCGAGTAGTTAGGCAGCTGTGTGCACCATTTTTAGAGACGACTGGGCCTGCTCTATTATGCCCCAAATCACCCGCGTACCCCGGCCAGTTCTAATGACGGTCAGTACCCCTTTTTGCTGATGGAAAATTGTCGGGCACTCCTACATCCATTCCGTTGATCTTTCGGAAATTCCATAACACTTTTAATGCTTTCGGGTTTCGTGTCTGCTCGAAAAAGCTCTCCGCCTGTACCCGGGATACGCGGCAGACGTCTTCCCCTGGGAGATATGGTGGCTTAATCTTTTGTTTTTTCTCGTCTATGGCTGCCTGTAAATCTTGGCTTCTGTTTCTTTTTGTGGCGATTGAGAAAGTGTTGCAATAGGTGTGTCTATTGGCGTGGTAGAGGGTGCCATGCTAAAAGGGGTCCTAACAGGACAAGGTTTTGTTGATGTATAATGTTTCGCAGGTGAATTTGTCAATGATTTGGGCGGTGGTGGTTTTGTGAATGTTTTTTTGGATGATGAAGGGAAAGACGGGGCAGAGGATAAGGGGCCCAGTGCCCCCCCGCCCCAGCGATTTCTGATTTTTCGCCCGCTTTCCGTCCAGTTTTTCGTTGAGCTTTTTGAGTTCTAAAATTTTTTGCCAGCTAGGCTCGTTCAATTTTGGGGTGTTTGTAGCATATTCTTCATACGACGCCGAGGAGTCGCCCTCAGAGCTGGTAGAGGGAATGGGGCTGTAGGTGTTTTTATCCCCGGGGTCATAATGGGTTATGATCCACTGTCCGAATCTCTCTTTGCCCCTAACCACGACACGCCATTCCCCCTCTTCCTTCTCCTTATCCACCCTTGTCGCAGGTGTTGGTTTTGCGGGTAATGTGGGTAAACACCCAACCGAGGGATTTTCCCCACCATTCCGCTTCGTAGTTAGGCCCACTACAGGCGCCGCTGATTTGACAGTCTCGGCCAAAGGGGTATTTCGGTCGCCAGCGGCCGGAATTCCAGGGTCCTTCTTCCCTGGGCAGGAGGAGGAAAGGTGACCAGTCTCTCCACACCTCCAGCAAGTAGGTTTCCTACCAGTCACAATGACCGGCATTTTCCAACCGCCTAAATCCAAACAGTTGGTGATGGACTTGAAGGCCTTCTGATCTAACATGATATCGAAAGTCCATCCCCCGTTCAAGTTGTAGTAGAGAGCCCCTAAAATCTGTCTGTGCTACATTAAAAATGCAGTCAGGTGCTCTCCCGATACCTGAGGAGGAACCTCAAATAAGGTTAAGGTGGTCCTTCGCCGACCCTCATACTCTGTCCTTAGGAAAACGTCTTTCGTAATTGCTTCTTTTTTTTTGCCATTACTAGGCAATCTTCCGGTGTGGGCAGCAGTACGTCCCACATGAAAAACCCAGCACCTTTAATAACTCTTTGGGGTTTTATCCCCATGTACTAAAGTGATTTAATCACTATGTCTTTCGTGGAGGACACATTTTGTGCGAACGCTTGTCCACCACCAAAACCGACACCATTCTCTTTGCGAACACCTTGAGTTATTGGACGTCTTTTAGGAGCCCATCTTTATTTACATGATGAGCCTATCCCTTAGCCTTTTCCAAGAAATCCGCTATGTTCACTATGCAACTTGGGGGGGACTTCCAGCAAGAGGGCGATTCCTCGGCTGTCTTGTTAGCTTCTGCCTCATTCGGCACCTCGTCAGTTAAGCTTTGGCTTGAGATCTGCCTAGTCTCTCCCTTCTTAGTGCTACTAGCATGCTTCGCACTATCTTGGACTTTCACATTAGGGGCAGTATTTGCCTGATTCGAAGATTTCGGTTTATCCGGAGGATCGGCCTTAGCAGCCGCTCCAAAAAGGTCTTTTGTAACTCCTGACCGACTTACTTCGTCGGCCATTTTTAAAATAACTGGAAACTTCCACTAGCGGGTCATATATATTTTTATGTTCAACAATGGGGAAAGGAGTTGGGATAAGGGAAAATTAAAATAAATAAAGAAAAGCCTGGATACACCAGGAAATTAAAAAATACAAAAAACAATAAACTTTTAAACAAAGGCTATTAAATAAATAAACTGGGAAAACTAAAAGTTAACCCAAATTAGAAATAATTAAAAACAAACTAGATCAACTGAAAATAAAGAATAAATTAAATAGTCAGGTAAGACTTAAAAAAAATCAAAATGGCGCCCAAAGGCAGCCGAGAATAAAAGAAAAAACAATGAAAGAAACTCCTCTCTTTTTTAGTCAACAAATAAATTCAGAAAGAAAAAAGAAAAGAAATAAAAAAGTCTGGTTTGTAACTAGTCAAACCAAATTTTAAAATTAAACGTTTGCGCTAAAGAAATAAATTAAATGAAAAAGGAATACAAAAGTATTAAACTAGTCAAGTCCCTAATTAAATAAAAACGAGGGAGGGTATAAACTAAAAAGGAAATAAAAACAAAACTTTCTTTCTTTTTCTCTTTTCTAAACCGGTACTTAAAAAACGAGAACTGAAAAGAAATAAACAGAAATAAAAAGCAGTGTACCGGTAAGACTTTGTCAAAACGGACTAAAACAAAAAATAAAAATGTAGGCCGAAGCCCAGAAAAAAAAAAAAATAAAACTCAAGAAATAACTTAACTTTTAAAGAAAAAACTTGGTGGGCCGAAGAAAGTTCGTTGAATTAAGCAAAAAACAATTTCGTCAATCTGCAAAATAGAATCCAAAAATCTCATCGCTTCCGGTCAAAAAAAAAGGTCTGACATGCGAATTTTTTTTTTGGAATAACTTATTTCTGAGGTTTACGTGTTTTATAAGCATATTCATTATTGAAATCGAAATTTCTATGGTAACGGCAACAGCGATTTTTTAAAGAAAAGGGGTGTAAGGTGTTAATAATTTGTATCAATATCTCGGTTACATTCACAGATATCAAGTCAGGGTAAGGTTGGGGTCTCTAAATTTAAAGCGGAAGATAACATCGTCTAGTCTGGTTAAGCGTCTATGGAGATTTTTTTTATTTTTTTATTATTTTTTCTTCAAGGGTTTTGTGTATATAAAAAAAAAATCGCTAACATTTGTTCTCGCCGTTACTATAGAAATTTTTATTTCAATAATGAATATGCTTATAAAACGCGTAAACCTCAGAAATAAGTTATTCCAAAAAATTTCGCTTGAAGATGGAACAGAGCTTAGTACTTTAATTCAATTTAATTCAAATAATTATATTTAAGATTTCGGCTCTTGTTTTGAAACATGAGAACTCTTATGTAGCGTGTTGGAATCATATTTTTAAATAAATAATTATACATATATATATATATATATTACATAAAATAATATATATACACACACACACACATATATATATATACATATATATATATATATATATATATATATATATATTACATAAAATAATATATATATTACATAAAATAAAATCCAGTGTTACCTTATTCGAATAGCTATATCGACCCACAAGACTGTAGGTCTTATCAACTCAAAGATAGGAAGAAATAAAATATTTAAACATATAAAGAATAAAAGAAGAAAAAAAGTGAAAGAAAAGAAAAAGACTATATTGAATCCATCGCTAGTTCAGCTGCTAAGAAAATAGGTTCACTATTTAGGGCGAGAAAATTTTACACTCTAGAATCTATCTTACGTATCTATAAGTCATACGGCAACGCTTAGACTATGGCTGCCCCATATGGCTCGGTGGCTCTGCTATTTATCATCAGCTCTTTGATAAGATCAAAAGAAAAATTATGCAATATTATTGGTCCTGATTTGGCAGCTGAACTCCAGTCATATTCTCACCGCCGTAAGGTTGATTGTCTATGTTTCGTTTCAACAAATACATTCATGGAAATTGTTAGAATGAGCTCTTCGGCTATGATACTTAGAGTTTTCGAATTTAAGCGCAACACGAGACTGGCGTCGAGATTTCATTAATTTACAGTTAAACTAGTTAGATCTAGCTGTAAAATCTATGGTAACAGTTTTTTCTCTTGTACTTCTTACTTGTGGAAATCCCTTCTGGCTCGATGAATTACAGCCAATTTTAATCTGAAAAATGTTAATACGATGTCAATCGCTATCTACTGTCCACCTGATTACTCTCTTCTCTTTCTGCTCATCATTAATGTTTCTGTTCCTAATTCTTCCACATCCTATGTTTTTAGTGGCATTACTGCCTTGCTTGGAGTGATTCCGATATTTTAAAAAGTTTAGAGGTACGTACCTGAAAAGTCCTTATTTAAAACCTATTACATATTTGTCTTAGTTTCAGGTATATTACATGCTTTTGAGAATGCCACAACTCAATTTTTCAACATAATTGTTATGGGATCTTACCCATAATAATAATAATAATAATGGACTATTTCATACTTAATAAATACTGCACCTCAGGAGTAGGCAAGGAGTCAGTAGTTCAAGTCCTAACCGACTGTTCCGTTGAACGCTCCTCCTTCGGGCGGAGAGGAACCCGAACGAGGCTACGCCGAAGGGCGGATTCTCTTTCGGGGAGGTAAACCGTCCCTGTGCCCGTTTATACGGGTTCAATGGGCATATTTTTGGGTCGATCCCACGGGCTCGGAAAACCCACAATGAATAACCGACCTTGTGTCACATGTTGCTCCAGTGGGGGGAGGGGAGACTGAATATCGTCAGTTGTTCAAGACGAGTCAAGAGTCGAGTCAGAGGGAGTCCGAAACAGAGTCGCGTTCAAACAATTACGGCAAGACATTGGAATAGTGATACTAGTCGAGACTACATTGTTCTCTCTACTAAACCTGATTGTTCATACTAACACTTCTACTTCTCTGTATATATTCCTGTTTGTAATATATCTGTGTTATTCCATACCTGTGTTCGCGTCTTCTTTATTGGTTCTGCCTTAGACTATCACCGTGGTACAAGGAACCGGACCATAACAAGTGGCGGCGAAGATTCGAATTAATTTGGTGGAAGAAAAAAAAATTCCTTCGCCACAGTATAACATGTGGCGACGAGGAAACCAACTCTCTACGCAGAAGACATACCTTTTTTTTTGCTATCCGTCGCGCATAACAAATAACAAGTGGCGACAAAGAAACCCTAAAAGGGTAATACGAAACTAATTCTAAAAAAAAGAAAAAATTTCTTTTTTTTTTTATATCAAATTTTCACTGACAACAAAGGAATGTTGTTTTTTTTTTGCGTGAACAGGCTACAGAATATCAGGTTACACAAAAAAATACGTTAAATTGTAAGATTTTAAGTCAACCATTATGGAACTTATCAAAATCCAATTTGAACAGCAACAAAGGTACGAACAGAAACATCTGGAATTGTAAGAATTATTGTTACGTGCAATGACAAATAAGGAGCAAAAATCCGAGAATGAAACAGTTCTCCCACAAAACGCTATTTGGAGTAATATCGAAGATTTCAAGTACGGACCAGACGAAGATAAAACTTTTGCAAATTACTTCCGAAGGTACGAAGATCTATATGATTTTGACTGCAAAGATTGGTCAGACGCACGTAAAGTATGCCTATTACTAAGAAAATTAGGCACAGGAGAATATACCAAATTCGTTGATTATATTCTTCCCAGAAAAACAAGCGAGTTAGCGTTCAAAGAATCCATAAAACTGCTAACTGAACTTTTCAGCCATAATACTTCACTATTCCATAAAAGATGGAAATGCTTGAACCTTACAAAAAAGGACAACGAAGATTACATAACTTTCGCATCCATTGTTAACAAATATTGTGACGACTTCAGATTATCGGAACTCAGCACTGACAATTTCAAATGCTTAATTTACGTCCAAGGTCTGGTTTAAACCAAAGACGCGGAAATGAGACGCAGAATACATACTAAATTGGAGAGTGAACAAGATCTGACACTTCAAAAACTAGCCGAAGACTGCCAGAGATGCATCAGTGTGAAGAAAGACTCAAAAGACATAGAACAAGCTGACATAGTACACGTACGCAAAGTACGAAGGCAAACAAATTGTCCCTTCTCACAAACAAACCGAACCGATTTTCCCGCCTCAAGAACAGGTAAAACAAAATTTTCTAATTATAATCAACATAAAAAAACTACCAACCAGTCCATGCTATCGTTGTGGTTATTGGCATTGGGTTAAAGTCTGTACATATCGTTTTAAAACTTGTCTATCATGTAAAAATTTGGTCCCAAAAGTTCTCATTGTTGGTATAGAAAAGAAAGCAGAATCAGAATTTCGAGGACTGATTAAGCAGATGAGACTAATATAAGAAAATATGTATAAATTGAAAGGCAAAACAGAAAAGTTAGGTTACAGCTGGATTCTGGCTCAGACTTAACCTACAAACATGGAGAAAACTGAACAAACCTGTCATGTTAAAAACGGATAAAATTGCCTAGGTCAGTTACGGGAAGAAAGATAAAATTCGAGGGTGAATTAATTACAAACGTAACATTTAATGGAATGACGAAAAAACTAAAAACGTACGTCTTAAGAAATACCGAAAACCTATTCGGAACAGACTGGCTGCAAAAATTCCAATTGTGGGATTTACCTATTAGTACGAACTGCCAAAATGTAAAAAGATTATCAACCGAGGCAGACAAATTGAAAGGAAAACTAAAAACGAGTTTCCCCGAAGTATTTTCAGCAGGTCTCGGAAGATGTAAGAAATTGGCAGCTAATATCGAAATAAAGGAAAACGTTCAACCTGTTTTCAAGAAGAAAAAGGAGCGTCCCGTTTGTGTCAATAGAAAAAAATGACCAAGAATTAACTAGACTCGAAAATACGGGCATATTGAAAAAAGTAGAATACAGCAAATGGGCCGCACCGACGGTCTACGTCAAAAAGTAATCAGGAGAAATTCGAGTTTGTGCTGATTTTTCTACAGGTTCGAACGTAGAAATAAAGGACTACCATTATCCTCTACCCAGTCCAGAAGATGTTTTCACTAAATTAAATTGCGGAAAATATTTTTCAAAAATTGATTTAAGTGAGGCGTACCTGCAAATTCCACTCGATGAAGAAAGTTCAAAACTTCTATGCATAAATACTCACAAGGTATTATACAGATACCATTTGAAATTAAGGTCGCGCCGGCTATATTCCAACAGACAATGGATACGATGTTGGCAGGACTAGAATACACAATTGCATACCTGGATGACGTATTGATTAATAGCGAAAGCGTTGAACAACACTGGCAATATGTCCAAGAAGTTTTGAAGACAATTCAAAGCTATGGATTCAAAGTAAAACAAAATAAGTGTGATTTTTTTATGAAGGAAATTAAATACCTTGGCCATATCATAGATCAAGAAGGTAGAAGACCAGACCCTGAAAGGTATACAGCAATAAAAAAAAAATGCCAGTTCCTAAGAATATAACAGAACTACAAAATTTTCTTGGATTAGTGAATTACTACCAGGAATTCATACCTCAAATGCATAAACTTCGCGGACCACTGAACGAACTGTTAAAGAAAGAAAAAGGTTGGCAGTGTACAGATCAATGCCAGGAAACATTTGAAAAATAATCTAGACATTAACATCGGATTTATTTTTGGCACACTATGATCCTAAACTAGAAATTATTGTAGCAAGTGACGCGAGCGCCTACAGAGTCGGAGCGTGTATATTACATAAAATGCCAAATGGGAGAATAAAACCTATCGCACATGCTTCTCGAACCCTACTACCAGCGGAGAAAAATTATTCACAAATAGAGAAGTAAGCTCTAGCAATCGTCTTCGCAGTAACAAGATTCCATATGTACGTCTATGGTAGACATTTTACTCTGCAGACGGAACACAAACCGTTAATAAAAATGTTTGGTTCAAAAAAAGTTCTACCGGTTTACACTGCAAATAGGCTACTTAGATGGGGAACGATTCTTCTGAACTATACTTTCAGGTTAGAATATTTACCAACGAAAAGAATCGGGCACGCGGATGGCCTGTCGAGACTTATACCAACAAAGACAGAGCCATTGGAAGATACGGTAATTGCAGCCCTAAGAAATGAAGAAGACATAATGACAGTACTATGTTGTACAGTCAGAAACCTCCCAGTCACATTGCAAGACATAAAAAATGAAGGCAAAAATGACGAATTTATTAATGAAACAAAAGCAAAAATAGCAGAAAAAATGAGCAAATTTCGTACAGCTTTTCTCTATGCGATAATGTACTACTTTACAACGAAAGGGTTGTAATTCACAAAACATTACAAAAGCGGATCCTAAAGGATTTCTACAAGGGACACCCAGGTAAAAATAAAATGAAGTCGCCAATGCGAAGCTATTTATATTGGAAGAATATGTTCCAGGATATTACTCAGATGGTGGAAATCTGAAAGGGTTGTAATTTAGCAGCCAAAGCACTGTCAATCATACATAAGCCTTTGCCAGAGACTGATCGTCCATGGTCAAGAATACACGCAGATTATGCAGGACCAATTGACTGGTTCTACTATTTAATCATAGTTGATAGCTACAGTAAATGGCCGGAGGTTTCGTTGCAAAAATCCTACTACAGAAACGACCATAAATTTCCTCTACGAGCTATTCGCTCGGTTTGGTGTAGTGGACTGCTTAGTAACAGATAATGGAACGCAATTCACGTCAGCAGACTTCCAAGAGTTTTTCGAAATTTATCAAGTAAAACATATAAAATCCCCGCCTTACCACCCAAGATCAAATGGACAAGCGGAGAGATTCGTGGATACAATCAAAAGCGTACGATGTGCCTACGGAGAAAGAATTACAGTAATTGCTACAGGTATATAGAATAACGCCAAATAATTCTACACCATCAACATTATCACCAGCAGAAGTCATGTTTGCTAGGAAAATCAGATCAGGGTTCGATAAATTACTACCAAGTAAAACAAAACAAGTAACACAGTCCTACGCACCAAAAAGAAAATTCCTCCCAGGAGAAAAATTTTTTTTAAAGCATATAAAAATAATGCCTCTTACTGGGAGCAAGGCATAATTGAGAAAATAATTGGTAATATGATGTACATAGTACAAGGAAAAAAATTCTCTCTCAGAAGACACGTAAACCAAATAAGGAAGAGACCGTTACAGGATGCTAACGGTCCACCTCAAGAAGAGGTATTGGACACGATTTTCGACACATTCGATATAAAAAGACCGCAAACAATGCCAGAACCAAGAAAAAGAAAATTCACTGAACCTTTGGAAATAGATCCAGAGAAAAAAAGATATTAAAAACCCTGTTACGCAAAAGCTTCGGAAGTGGGGTGTTATGCGATCTTACCAATAATAATAATAATAATAATAATAATGAGGGAATATTCCATACTTAATAAATACTGCGCCTCAGGAGTAGACAAGGAGTCAGTCGTTCAAGTCGATCGGCTATTCGGTTGAACTCTCTGCTTTCGGGCGGGGAGGAACCCGAAGGAGGCTACGCCGAAGGGCGGATTTTCTTTCGGGGAGGTAAATCGACCCTGAACCCGTTTATACGGGTTCAATGGGCATATTTTTTGGCCGAGCCCACAAGCTCGGAGATCCCACGTTAAACCGGCCTTGTGCCACATGATGCCCACGTGGGCGGGTGACTAAATATAGTCAGTAGTTCAAGTCGAGTCAAGAGTCGAGTTAGAGGCAGTCCGACACAGAGTCGCGTTCAGACAATTACTGCAAAACATTGGAATAGTGATACTGGTCGAGACTACATTTAAACCTGATTGTTCGTACTAACACTTCTACTTCTCTGTATATATTCCTGTTTGTAATATATCTGTGATATTCCAGATCCGTGTCCGAATTCTTCTTTATTGGTTCTACCTTGGACTATCACCGTGCTACAAGGAACCGGACCATAATAATGATACTAGAAGAAACATCTTTAGGATTGCTAAAAGGACATAGACTGCGAGATTCATAGTTTCATAAATATATAACGGAAAATCTGTGTTCGTATCATTACTTTGAAATATTTTCTGGAAATTGAAATAAATGAGAGTTTGAAGAGTGCTATCAGATATTTAAAACAAAAAAATATGGAAATTATTTTTCACTTCAAATCTCGTGGGCATAATGATCATTTGTCATTTGAGAACAAACGTTGATGCATTTTTATAAACACATATCATTGCCAACAAACTATTTGTGTCACTGTTTGATTTATCGCATGCAGACGTCGGCTTGCGTGAATGTGATTTTTTGTTTTTCTCCTATTAACACTTCCGTTTGCTAACTACGGATATCTCCGTTTTCGTTATCTTGCTCCACCTGGCTAAGTACGGAAACCTACGTTTTTTTACATATTAGTGTCCCGTTGCGCCATCAATCGTAAAATACGGGAAATTCTAACTCTTCTCTCATGCAAATTATTAGTCAGCCTCGATTTTTCTCTACGTCATGGTAGTTTCGTATCTAATTTGAAAATATTCCTGACGAAAATGCGGCTAGCATGCGGATGCTCCCAGCGCCCGTGACCGTATATCCAAGGGCACCTAAAATTGATCCTGGCAATCGCCTGGTTGGTGGAATGAAAGCTCATGACTTGGTAGAAATTCCACCAACCAATAAGAAAAGGTACCCTTCCAAGCCATGCAGAGTCTGCAAAAAAGATGGAAAACGCTCAGAAACAAGGTACTTCTGCATAAGTGTGAAGTCCCACTCCACAAAGGACAATGCTTCAAAAGATATCATGTGTATACCCATTACTGATCTTGTAAGTCATTCCCAGGTATATCCATGAAAATGGAATGCTGTAAAACACACTGGTGCCGGTTTTCTGTGTAATAAAATATGTCGGTTGAAATTTAGCATTTTCTTTCAAAAATGGCTGGCCGGATGGGGGCAGCGCTGGGCAAATGAGTAGCAGTGAAAGTTTTAAATGTACAGTGAATCCCAGGCTGTTGCATTGGACGTATCGGAAACCTTTGAGAGGGTCTAGCATTAAGGTCTTCTCAACAAGCTGAAAAGTTATGGTGTATCCAGCCACTTATTTGAACTGATCGAGTCTTTAAGAAACGGAAAACAATTCACATTTTTTTTCTGTTGCTGTCGGAGGAAAAGAGATTGCAATCAATGTCACCTAAATTTTGTATAGATATCAAGTATTTCATGTTTTTACTTTCCTCCAATTTCTTTATTCATCATTCGCTTTGCTTTTAATTTCTTCCACGGCTTCGAATCATGTCGATTCCCTTCCTATTTCAAAACTTCCACTCAGAGATAACCTAATCTCTTTTTCTATGCTTTATTTTTTAAGGAACCTCCAACTAGAAAAAAAAAACTAAGCAATTGCTGCCCTGGATGCAGTTATTCAATATCCATTACTAAGCATTTGATAGAGTTCAACATCATTTACGCGATCTTGTGGACGATTAATTATTTACCACTCTGCAAGCTTATTCCGACAGGTAATCTTCCTGTGTATGACGATAAACTGCCTCCGGCAGCAAGGCCTTTAATCGGGAGGTTTTAAGTAGCGTCGTACCATCTATTAATTGCTGTTGTTTTCAGGTCCACCCTGACCTGATCTGGTACCATATTTTAGGGTCCAACTATGGAAAAATAGTACCATCAAACTGTGGTCAAAGCAAGTATAAAATAGATTTTTATAGTAAAAATACCAGCAATATATTAAAAAATATATTACCAGTAAAATATTTTGAAAAAATATTAACATCCACAGATTTGACTCTCGACAAAAACCCTCTTTATAAAAATATGACAATGAAACCTGATCTACAAAGTGATTTCTTACAAATGCATATTCAATTCATATTTAATGAATATATTCTAAATATCTTATTGGCATTGAGTTTGATATGCTGTAAAACAAAATAAACCCAAACCGTGATCTACAAACTAAGTTCTTACAAAGAATACATATTGTATTCATACGAACCTATCCTAAATATCTTGCCGGCATTAAATAACCCATTGCAGTGTTGTTATACTGTAAAACAAAATAAACCAAACCGAAAGATGAAACGCTGCAAGGCTATCGTCATTTGAATGAATATGTTCAGTTGTTATTCATTCTCTAAGTCCATCATTATAGTCCTTTAAAGCTAGAATATGCTTCTTCCAAGGAGGGGAATACCCCCAACATATTTCTTCTGTGTTCCAAATGTCAGCAAAGTGTTCTACGCAGACAGTTTCTTTTTTTTTTATCCTAAGGTTTTCACTTGCTTGACCAGACTTGTGTGAATGTTATTTCTAAAAAAAAAAAAAATCTTGTTCTCTTCAGGTTAAAGGTCAATAAATATATTTTATAATTCACTTCATAATTTCCGCCCCCCTACTGCTTGTTTTTTCCTTTCATATCACATACCGCCTTCATCCTTACTAATTAAATTTTAACCCTCCACATGGAGTATTATAATCTTTACCGTTCCCTCTTTAGTCTGTCCGTTTGTACCTTTTGATGATTGTTTACTTACCTTGTTAACCTGCTTGTTTACCATAGGATTCAACATAAATGGATTTAATTTTGTCATTCATTGCTTATGATGAAACACTGTATCCAAAAGTTTAAAAATTTGATAGAGTAAAAATTTTAATATCAGATACATATAAAAAATTTCCATTAGACACGAATTAAAATTCAACCTGGGAGCTGCTCCCAGGTTGAATTTTAATTCGTGTCTAATGGAATTTTTTTATATTGTATATAACTGTGATATCTAGTTTGCATGATAGATATTACATGAACATCTATTTAGAAATATGCAAAAGAAAGATCCAGGCAATGAAGGCTCATTTAATTTGCCGATAGTTTATTTCCCCAGGGCGTTAAATTCCATTATACATTCAAAGTATTCAATATATATATATATATATATATATATATATATATATATATATATATATATATATATATATATTATATATATATTATATATATAATATATATTATATATATATTATATTATATATATATATATTATATATATATTATATATATATATATATTTTATATTATATATATATATATATATTTTTTATATTATATATATATATATATATATGTGTGTGTGTGTGTGTGTGTGTGTGTGTGTGTAAAAATATATAGAAAATAGGAAAGAACTCTTTAGGTAAATAATCCAAAATTGTTTAGTTTTTTTGTTATTATTTTTTAAAATAGTGCTCTATACAAAAGTAGCGCGCATACTGGAATCATATTTTTAAATAAATAATTATATATATATATATATATATATATGTGTGTGTGTGTGTGTGTGTGTGTGTGTGTGTGTGTGTGTGTGTGTGTGTGTGAAAATATATAGAAAATAGGAAAGAACTGGTTAGGTAAATAATCCCAAGTTCTTTAGTATTTTTGTTATTATTTTTTTTAAAATAGTGCTCGATACAAAAGTAGAGCATAAATATAATTATTTATTTAAAAATATGATTCCAACACGCTACATAATTAAATTGAATTAAAGTAAGCTCTGTTCCATCTTTAAGCGAAATTTTTTTTG
>OZ010574.1:45217110-45252110 GCA_963932145.1 Acanthosepion lycidas | reverse complement strand
AAACCTGCTTCCAGCTAATCGAAAAACATCTCAAAACACATATTTTTCATGTAAGATTTTCGTATATGTGTGAGTGAGTGTGTTTTGTTTTGCTTACAGCCACATCACTTTGAAACACCGCTTCTCCTACGATCGCCGAAGTTAAGCAACGTCAAGCTTAGCATGTACCTAAATTTGTGACTGCTTGGGAACATCATTTTTTTTTCGTAATTTTGGGTGTGCAGGTGATGTAATGAATAATGGCTAGGAATTGTTAATCGGAGAGTTTCAATTCCAGCTGGGTTTGTTATATTCATTTACACACAAATATTCTTGGAAAGGCATGAATCCACATCTTCTCCTCCTATCTGTAGGTTAATTAGTAAGGCTTGTATCACTCTAAACCTTTATTGTCACAAGAGAATAAAATTCCGTAATGTGACACTATTTAGCGGTCGCGTGAAAATCAAAAGCGAGAAATAATTAAGGCGAGAAGATGCTGAAATAATTAAGGCGATAAGAAGCTATCACGAAAAGACATACTGAGCGATGTTATTTTTTTTTTTTTGACAAAGAAAAGTGGTGAAGATTTTGTTTTCGTTTGCGAAAAGAAAAAGTATATTTTTTTCTCTCGCAGAAGATAAGAGATTCGTAAGATCTCGGATCTGTCGAATTAATTTATGTTACGAGGCGGCGGATAAAAGATAGCCATCTGCCCATGGGAATAATGAAAATTTTAAATTGGTCAAGTGGCCTACAAAACACAATGCTAAGAAATAATGTTAATCAGGTCGCGCACTGACCGAGAAATTCAGCAGCTGAAGGCCACCCAAGAAGAGAGGAAATATTAAACCATTAAGTATCCTTCGGAGATATCATTTGGTTTTGGGAAAAACACCTGTTTTATGTCAGAGCTGGCCATGATAAGAGTTTGTTGTCTGGACGGATTGTGGCGACGGAAGCACGTAGGCATTAAGGAGACAAAGACATTCACTTGACCAACCCCAATGATTATTTGACGAAAAACTCGTTGACGAATTCTAGATGAAATTCAGTTAAGATAGAGATTAAGGACCACACTACGAGTCGTAGGGGCCTGGTAAAGAGAGAAAAAGAAGAAAAGAAAAAAAAGGGAAGATAATTTTTTTTTTTTCCTTTGAGCGAAATTTTTAAACTGGCCAGTCTAGTCACACGCACGATGCTGGGCGTTCATTGGCTGAATGGTGGCGTGAGCGGTAGACGAAGGTAAACTATGAGAAAGGAGGAGAGGCCTGTGGACGCCTCTAAGGGGATTGGTATGAGATGCCACTGTGAGAGAGAAGGAAAACCTGTTGACGCCCTCTGAGGGGATTGGTGTGAGATACCAGTATGAGAAAGGAAGAATTTGGGATGACGATACCCTTAAGAACCCCTCTAAAGCAAAAAAGTAATGGACTTCCAAAAATGGAAAGTGGTAAAATTTTCCTGTCTAAAAACAAAGAAAATCCTTGTTTAGAATTATCGAGGACCCCCAAACCACGGCAAGCCCACACCCGGTTTTGGTCGGCGTCCATATAAGAAGAGTCGCAGCGAGTTAGAAGGCAGTTGCAGTTGAGGTTAGCCAGAGAGAGAAGTTAGTTGCAGTTGAGGCTGTTGAGCTCTGAGACCAGCCTCGTAGGAAGCTGACTGAAGATCCACGCATCCCAACTTCAACTTCTAACCAAAAACAATTTATTTTTGAAGAGACTCACACCAAAACAAGTTTTACGAATATCGCCTGAAGATACAGATAAAAAAACAGTTTCTTAAAAAAACAACTTAAGAAGTTAAGACTCGCCTAACAAACACAAAGTGTCACGAATCCATATTAGCGGTTTGGGAGAAAGACGCAGTCCTGTATTCAAAAACCAGATATAAAAATATTTGTTGTTCTTTTTTTAACATATTTGAACTTTTCGAGTTGTTAATTTATTTTCTTTTACATATACTTGTGTGGTGTTACCTTTGCTCGGACTCGGCTTGCATTGCGGCCCGGCGACTCATTGATTTCGTCTACCTAAGATCAAATCACAACGTGGGTAGGTTAGACTAGAAATCAAAGCAGTTTCTTCGGTAACCAGACGTTGGAGGCGAGCTGGGAACGACAAAGCTGATACCGAATCTAACCAGATTCCCATCCGAATCAGCAAAGTGTTAGAACGTCACATTTGGTGCCGCCACCAATACCAAGTCACATTGGTCGTCACAGGATAGCACGGCGGTGGGTGCGGAGAGAGGCCGGAGTGATGTCACACACTATTCCGGTATTAAATAACGCATAGAGTTTGTTTTGCCACTAAACAAAAACATTAATTAGTAAGGCTTGTATCACTCTAAACCTTTATTGTCACAAGAGAATAAAATTCCGTAATTCCGGTATTAAATAACCCATAAAGTTTGATATGTCACTAAACAAAAACAACCAACTTACGATATGTTCGCTCTTGTATCAGATTGTAAAATGAATAATATTCTCCTCTATTTTGATTGTCGTTGATTGCAACTTAAATTGTACATATTTTGTCCTTAAACTTGTTGATATATTTGTGATTGATTATGGTCATGAGAATGAAGAAAGAAACGGTATTCATTGACGGAACTATTAGTTTCTCATTGACTAATATAACATCTTTTTTATTCTGTAAATTAGACATCTGTTATCGTGCTTATTTTTTTTTATAGGAATTTACTTTCAAATGTTTTAATATTGTGGAAAGCTATCCCCCTGATTTCATTATTTATCTTCTAGTTACATATGATAACAATTTGTGTTGTTTCTTTTCTATTCAATCGATTTGGATTGTTTCGACTCTTTCATAATTGTTCATCATCATTATTATTATTATCATTTTTATTTTCTTTGATTTCTGGCGTTTACACATTTTTTTCCGGGTCCCGCCCAGGGACCTAAGGTTAGAAATGGTATCATGACACTTTCCACTGACAAAAAAATAAAATTACATAGATAAAGCCATTCGTAAAGTGCGGGCTGTACTTGTCAGAAGAAATTTTTGTATCTCCTTGAGGCATGGACTTCCAGGAATCCCTTCAATTAGTATACTGCAATATTTTCCAACCAGTCCTAGGGCTCCAACTACAACAGGGATTTTTGATGTTCGCATATGCCACATTTTCGAGATTTCTATTTCAAGGTCCTTTTATTTTGACAGCTTTTTGAATATCTTCAAAGATACATTGCAGTCAGCAGGGACTGCCATATCAATAAGGAGGCACCGTTTTTGTTTGTGGTCTTTAATAACAATATCTGAGCGGTTGGCTTTGATTGTTCTGTCAGTGTGTATTGTGTAGTCCTATAGAATTGTAACAGGTCCTATCTCCGTAACCGGGTCTGGGTGATGTTCCTACCAGTTTCTTTCAGTTTCCTTCCCATAGAAGTTGCAGATTTTCCAGTGCAGATATTGGCCCACTCTGTCATGCCGGGTTTTATATTCAGTGGGTGCCAATATCGTGCAACCTGATACAAGAGGATCAATCGTTTCAGGATATTTATCAAAGAATCTGCATTTTGGGCTGACACAATATTTTAGTATATGTGCTTGATAATTCCTAGTTAGCAAGCATTGGTCCTCTGCAGCAAGGATAAAACCTTCAGTTTCAGCTTTCAACCCTGCACTACGTAGCCGCTGATGGGTACGGGTTTTGTCTACGTCAGCTTGTTTGGTACTGGTAGAGTATTGGCCATGAAGCGGTTTATCATGCCATCGCTTCTGTATCTGGTCGGTTGCATTCGTCTTTGCTGTCTTTTTTAAGTATTTTGCAGTTTCAGCTGGTGTAGTGTGCTTTAGTTGCATCTCTACGCCCATTTGAAACTCCATTTTTAATTTATTAGCTTCTTTCATTACGGAATAAAGACGCTTACTACTTTCATGTTCCTTAACGCATACCATCATCCAGTTTTCTGTAGTTTCCAAGTATCTTTGGGGGCCAATTGTTGTAGTTTTGTAGGACAGTTCTAGTTGAACTAATCCTCTGCCTCCTTCGGATCTGGGCACATACAGACGATCAACATCAGCTTTGGGATGATGCATGCGATAGTAAGTGAGAAGCTTTCCCGTTTTGGCGTCCATTCGCTTAATTTCAGCTATGATCCAGTTAAGGACATTAAAGCTGTATTGCACCACAGGGACAGCCAATGTGTTTATGGCTGATATTCTGTTTTTTTTTTAGTTTAGCTCGGTACTTAGTACCAGACGTACACGCCTGTAGTACTCTTTTCTTATTTTTTTGCTTCATTTGGGGGTGCCTTATGCCATCTCCTTCGCTAATTCGTAGGTACTTATAAGCTTCATCATGCTCCAGTTCCCTAATCTTTGTGACAAAATCTAAATTTATTAAGGGTGTTTCTGTATTTCTACCTTTCATGAATGTTACTTTTGCACATTTATCTAATCCGAAGTCCATACCTATGTCGTCACTAAAGTATTTTACAATATTGAGGAGGCCTTTCAACTCATTGTCGTCTTTGGCAAAGAGTTTGAGATCATCCATGTAGAGTAGGTGATTGAATATTTTCTTATTTATTTTGTAACAATAGCTACTGTTGTTCAGTTCATGTGTAAGAGGGATTAAAGATAGAAGGAGTGACAGAGAGCCTCCTTGAAAGATTCCACGTCGGATATTCAGACGGTTGGATATGGCAGTGCCCCCGGTGTGACGAAGGTATAGTTTGGTGTTCCACATTCCCAATCTGTGCTTAAGGGAATTTAATACCACAGGGGAAATTTTGTACATTTCCAAAGTCTTAAGGATCCAAGAATGTGGAACACTATCAAAGGCTTTACGATAATCAATCCACGCTGCACTAAGATTTCTACGTCGTCTCCTGCAATTTTCCAGGATCCTTTTATTTATCAACAGTTGATCTTTGCAGCCATATGAACCTCTTCTGCATCCCTTCTGTTCTAGCGGAAGAATGCTGTTTGTTTCGAAAAAGGAATAAGTACGGTTCGTCAGTACAGAGGTGATCAACTTATACGTTGTGGAGAGACATGTTATCGGTCTATAATTTTTCGGGTCGTCTTTTTCAGTTGTCTTTTGTATGAGGTATGTAATACCTTCAGTAATCCATTCCGGGATTTTGTTGGGATTATTTACAAGGGTTGATAATGTTTTTGCAAGAATTTCATGGGTAGATGAGAGATGATACAGCCAGAAATTGGGAAACTTGTCATTTCCTGGGGATTTCCATTTTGGGGATTTCGTTAGAGCTTGCCTAACATCATCTGTGGATATATTTTCCCATTCTTGCAGAGGTGTATCCAGCATTCATTCTTCTTCACGCCGGATCCATTCTGCATTTGGGTTATATTCCTTTGGGCTGCTCCAAATATTTTCCCAAAATGTCTGTACATTATCAATCGATGGTGGCCTTTCGACATGTATAGGTGTTTTTCCAATTTCTCTGTAAAATTTCTTATGATCAGTTCGGAATATTTTATTTTGTTTATAGCACCTACAACGTTTTTCGTATCGTCTTGTTCTCTGTGCCTTTAGCTGAAGTTTCTGCTTCAGCATTTCCGTGATTGATGGAATGTCAATTAGGGATTTAATGTTATATTTCCGCTTGATCTTTTTGCACTTAAGTGTGGAAATATTAGGGTTTCTGGTGAGCTCATCTAATATAGAAAGCTCACATCTGATTTGTTTTATTTCTCGTATCAATTTGGTTTTCCAAGCTGGTTCTCTGTGTCTGTTAATTCTATTTATTGTCTTGACCCCAAGCTTCCGAGTCGCTGCTAAAGCTGTTGCGTATATGACGTTGTTAACTTCTGTGATGTTTCCCGGTGGTTTATCTGTTAACAGTGTTTCCAGAGCAGCGTTGTATATTTTCACGATGTGTTTGTTGGAATTCGTCATATGGATTTTCGGGAGCTGGTCTCTGTCTGACAATTGTATGAAAGTTACTCTTCTGAGTACTTGGATGACGTCATTTTTGGCTTCGGTGATTTCAGCTTCGTAGTTTTCAAGGAATTCTAACTTATTGTCACTGAAGATGACTCCAGGTACATTCTCTGGAGAACTGCAGGTTGTGTCTCAGGTAGAGGCTTGGATTTCATTTCCTGGGAGATTATTTCGTATTTCATTCGCTTTAGCGTCCACCTCATCCTCTGTCGCATTCCTTATTTCTACATTCGTCTCAATAGAGTTTGAGTGATGGGTCATAGTATTTTGACTTATATCTAATTTTATCTTATCTATTTCTGCCTTAGAGAGTCTGTTGCTTCGCATGATGTCCCTAAGGACATTGGCAAGTATGTTTGGATTGAGGTTAGGTCTTATATCATTTCCCACCATACTTCTCCATATTTGGTATGTTTGATTGGTGGTGTTCTTTGCTGGGTTTTCGAGTGCAGTGAAGAAGGATGTCATGACTTGTCGATACTCTTCGCGGCTCCATTTCGTTCGTTTACTTTTTATTAGTCGATTTGGTATTGAGTCACTTGGTCCAATGTTGGCAATAATCCGGCTTTGGTGACCTAGTGTCTCTTCGTGTGTGGAAGAGTTTGTTCCTGTGACAGATTTCTCGTCCTCAGACTGGTTCCTCTCAGAGGGACGCGACCTTTGTTGTCCCGGGTGACGGCCGATCCGGTATGAAATATTATTTGTATTCATTGAAATTGGTAGAGATGCGTTTTAACCTTGACCGCAAAGGGGTAATTATGTTCAGGTTACCAGCTTTAGGACGAGTCTCGAAGAAGATCCAAGAGCACGCCCAACCAATGAGATTGTGGATTTATTAATATATCGAAGGTAGAATAGTTCATAATAGTATAGTCAAACCCACTGAATACCATACACTAAGTTTTAACTTTGTAAAAGTCAGAGTGACCACTCCAAGGGGGAATATCAGATTTTAGTATATAGAGTTTAAGAAAAAAAAAAAAAGGAAAAGAGAAAAGGAAACTGAAATCGAAAGAATTAACTTGAGTCAAAAGGATTTAGAATCATATCAAACTACAGAAGTATCGTTGAAAAATGGTACAACATTTACCATTTCTTACATGTTCGGAGTATGGCACAAGTGACTTTCCACAAATGTTCAATTTTACTTATCAAATTTTATGGGGTAGACTGGACTTATACTTCAGATTGGTAGGGGGAATATCAAAGAATTCATTAAACAAAGAGGTAGAAGTAAAGGAATAAAAGTTATACTTTTCCGGTCATGTCTCAACCTACGAGCCGCTAAAAGATATATTTTTAAATTTTCACTCAAAGAGATGATAGTCAAAGGGCAGATCATTGTAGGAAAATCACACCTGTAGCCATGAAAAAATAAATAAATAAATAAAAATAAAATAAAAATTATTATTATTATTATTATTATTATTATTATTATTATTATTATTATTATTATTATTATTATTATTATTGAGTGTAAGATGAAAAAGAAAGGCAGAAGGACACTGGGTTAGCATAAAGGTGGGGTAGGTTTATTTGATGGAGGTAGTCTTCTTTACTATTGGAACAGTACTGAAATAGAAGATGGACTTCTTGTAACCTGACGTTCCTCGGAATTCTAAGGTGTATTTTCCACAATCAACTGCTGAACAGACCGAGAGAACTTGTTATCACAAATATTGTTGTTGTCTTCATTTCCCAAATTCACTCAGTTCCTGTTTTTACATCTGTTTTATAGATTTTTTTGATTTTTTTTTAATTTTTTTTACAGATATGTCTATTTCCGGAGAGACAGATATGATCGTCAAAAATGTACTTATTATCTTGTCAGTTACTACTATATCAGTTCTGCTATCCTAAATATCAATATCACTTTCGATTGGCATATCCCAGTAAATTCTAACTTCATCTTTTCTGTTACAGCTGATGGCTCATGTTCATATTTGTCTTTGATGTTACAGTGCTTACAAATGTTGATAGGTCTTGGTTACCAGGAAAGGAACACTGTCCAGTAACAACCAGAAACTTAGAAAGCACTTTTTAAAGTATTTTTGCTGTACGCATTGTTATTATTATTATTATTATTATTATTATTATTATTATTATTATTGTTGTTGTTGTTTTTATACTAATGCTAAATTTGAAGAGAATATTGCTGAAGAAAGATTGGCAGCAAATTTTCTCAGATTAGTACCTTTCTCCGTATACAGCCCAACCTCAATCACAATCTACAGGGTGGTCCGAAAGTAAGGACAATAGAACTTACTTACAGAGATTATTTTGCATCTTAGAGATCAGGACATATCACGATAGATTTGGCTGTCCCCCCCCATTTTTTGATGTTACCCTTTACTTTTCCCAGTTTCAAATACACAAACACACACGCACACACACACACACACACACAAAGGTAGTTTTCCGTTGGTATAATCCAGGCGAATCCTATTCACACAACATAGAATTTATAATGAGTTAAAACTGACTCACAAAAGAGCGCTCGATGTTTATTTTCATTAAACAGAGCAATTTTTCTTTACGATTGGAATTATGATACCCTTTAGTTAATGACAATTTTCACCTACGCCTTTAAAATTGAAAATTCGCAGGATTTTTCAAACTGTTTATGGTATTAGTTTCTGGGGATACTGGTTAGTTTGGGAAATAAAGAGAGACATGGCGTTAGAGTAGCCGTAGTGTGAAACATGGCAGAAAAAGGCACTCTTACAGCCTGAGTAGGGGAAGGAGGTGGAAAACCGATGGCTGACCTACATCCTAATGGTCACACGGCCAAAGTTTAATTCTACAGCAATCCACGGTAATTAACAAAAACGTGAAAAAACGATCAAGAACCAACTTTAGTAAGTTGAAAAGAGAGATCATTCGGAATTATTGGTGTATTAAACTCGTCCATACATCAGAGCGCAAAGTTTGTGGGAGTCTTTTCAAAGATTTAGAGGGATTTTGCATATATATAATGATTTTCTAGGCACGGCTTAGATGTGGCACAAGGCCGAACATATGGGGCACCCAGTGAGGATCGAACTCACTACTCAGTCGTAATTGATCTATTAAGACAAGCTTTGTAACCATTACAGCACGTTGAGGTGTCCAATTTATATATATATATATATATATATATATATATATATATATATATATATATATATATATATATATATATATATATATATATATATATATATATATATATATACCTGAAACAAAAGAATGACTTATCATTGAATCACAAAAGGAATGCAATAGTAATGCTATAAATTGAAAATAGACAAATCCAAGGAAAGGGTGAGACACGAACCTACGTCCAAATTGAATGCAGTTCGTTTCAGGTAGCTATTGTATAACCATCATTGCGACTCACCTCGTTCATTCCTGTCTAAAAGTATTCGGAAAATATTTCTTCCAATAGATTTTTCTAGTTACTTTTCCCATTTTTCTCGGATTTTTCCTTGGGAAAATTTCATATTCTCCCCGCGTAGTTATCATATTTATTAAACATGATTACCATCGGACATGTCCTTGTCAATAAATAAAAGAAATTTACTCGAACTATTTCCCATAAGAAATCACTTGTATCCATAACAGATCTAGTCATCCGTACCAAATGATATATTTTGTACTAAAAAAAAAAAAAAAAACAGCACAATAATTTGTCCTACATCGTTAAAACACCAGCTGAAAGAGATTTGTAAACTGTTTTACAGTTTTATTTTAGATCAATTTAAAATAATTTACAAATCAAATGTTTTGTTTCTCTGGCGAAATTTTAATTTCTTTGCTTTTGAAATGTTATTCAAGAAAAAAAATTCCCAAAACAAGACGTTGCAGATAAATATTTCTGTATTTGTCAACTTCGACATTTAATTAAAAATTTATATGCGACGTACTATTTCATTAGCAAATCCGGGTCTTCAGATCCGAGGTGATAAATATCCTCTTCTAATGCATATTATGAAGCCCAGAAGAAGACTTGCTTTCAATATCTCCAATTTAATTTTTTACCACCGTGTCCTCAATTCACACTTTTAGCCTTACTAGATATTTTTAAACGGTAACGAGTATAATATTTGTATTGCTTCCTCTGACATGATTAAAAGTTTAGAGAATTGGTTTGGTTGACAATCTGTCAGGTGAAATATAAATAACAACAATAAAAATTACGGAATCATATATATGAAAACTTTCTCAATTAACCTGTAGAAAAGGGCAATATGTATAAAGGCAAACGACAATATGAAAACTTTATTATTTACCAACGGGTTTTGTACAATGTGGACTTTTTCAAGTCAAAATCGCAATGGATTTATTAAAAACAATGTAGCAACAAAACCAAATATCCTTAGCAACTGGAAGAATTTAGAAAACGTTATTTTATTCATATTGTCAACTGAAAATTACATCAAGTACTGTCATGTGTGGAAATATTGTTTTTATTGTTGTGTTGACGGATTCAATGAATTTCTTTTGATTTCTTGCTACGGTTGTGTAGGTTTTGTTGGGAGAGTAGTAATTCTGTTAGGAAAGGTGATATTGGAAAAACGACTGGGCCTAGATTAAATTTTGGATAATATTCAGTGGCGGCACTCTCGAGGATTTTTCTTTCTGAGTTATTTTCTTTCTTTTTTTTTTAGGTTTTGTTGGGAGAGTAGTAATTCTGTTAGGAAAGGTGATATTGGAAAAACGACTGGGCCTAGATTAAATTTTGGATAATATTCAGTGGCAGCACTCTCGAGGATTTTTCTTTCTGAGTTATTTTCTTTTTTTTTTAGGTTTTGTTGGGAGAGTAGTAATTCTGTTAGGAAAGGTGATATTGGAAAAACGACTGGGTCTGGATTAAATTTTGGATAATATTCAGTGGCGGCACTCTCGAGGATTTTTCTTTCTGAGTTATTTTCTTTTTTTTTTTTTTTGTAAGTGTAGCATTATTAAGATCAAAATTGTGATTGATTTTATTTGTATGTATGACTAGTGTATTAGTTATGAACACAAAAGTGACCTCACAAAAAACAATTTAACTGATGCAAGTTTTCTAAATTCTTCTAGTTGCTAAGGACATTTTGTTTTGTTGTTAATAGATATGTTTTTTAAATTCTTTATTCACATTATTAGAATCTGACGAAATTATTTTTTCTTTTTAAATATTTATACCCTTTCTTACAAAAAAATGTCTCTCCAGTTATTTTGTTTAATAATAAATTTATTTGACCTTTATTAAATTTATTTAACGAAAAAGCAAGCATTTTTTAAAATATTGCATTCACTTACGTGCTAATAACCTTGGGAATGATATGAATCCTCTTCTTCTCACCCCCACCCAGACATGTGTAAATAGCAGGACAGACCGGGTTCTATAGATTTGGATGGCAATTGGTCTACCGCAGAAAGAAATGACAAACTAGTGCGGGAAAAAAATCTGCCTCGTCAGTCATGTATCTTTCGATACATGATCGCCTATGTGTGTATCACGCATGGCACATAACTGACAGTATAACAGTATTCAGCGATCCGGGTTCAAATTCGAGTCTCATCTGTTGCATTCAGTAATATCCACACCATTGACAAGTTAAATAGCTGGGTTCCCTTAACTTGGTTGACAGCCAGTCTAGGAGAAGAAACATACTGAATTCCAAATTGCCGAGAAAGCAAGGGGAAGTTATCCCACTATTTGTGCCCATGAATTCACGTAAAATTCAGACGTAAGGAAGAAAAAGGAACACGTGAAGAGTCGCCATCAATTATGTTCTAAAGGAAAAATATGTATTAGGTTGTTGCAAAAATGATGACTTAATAATGTCGTTTTTTGACGTTAAAAAATACGTCAAAAAACGACATTATTACGTCATTATTTTGCAACAACCTAATAAATGGAAGTGAGATTTTTTTCTTTTTACCTTTTTTTATTCACATTCTGAAAATCTGACGAAATTATTTTTTTCTTTTTAAATATTTATGCCTTTACTCACAAAAAAATATCTATCCCGTTATTTTGTTTAATAGGAAATTTATTTGTCTTTATTAAACTGATTTAAAGAAAAAGCAAGCATTTTTTAAAAGATTACAATGCTAATTTTTTTTTTTTTTTTACATATTTGCCACAATACATGGAATATAAGGGAGCTAAACCAGCCCCGTATATTTTAAATTTATACAAGTGTTATTCATACTTACACTAATACCATCAAAAGCATCAACGCAGACCTCTTCTACAAATCAGGGGTTCTTTTTAGAAAGCTTTTTTAGTGGAAATATCTACGTACAATGAGAATTCAGGGGTGATCAAGGCGGTTGAACTCGGTGGACATAACATAGTCGGTTCCGGTTGTAGACGTCTGAACTATTGGAACTGAAGTGTGGAGTTTGTTTGAATATTTACCATGGACATATTGCAGAAGAAAAAATGTCTCCTATCACAAGACAATGTAAACGACATTGAACACTCTCAAGTCTGGAAAGTAAAGATTTAGTATCTTTTGGTCTAATCTGAATCTAGTGAAGATTTAGCGCGGTACAGTGAATCAGTTGCTTTCTCGAGTGGAAAATATCCTGATCATTTTTTCTAAAACCGTTTGCAATATATTGCATGGATGATTTCTACTGCGGGTTGGGAGTGAACTTAAATCCCAACTGCCGCTTGAAACAATAATCTTCAGTTGCTGATCAGCGATTATGAAAAGATTCTCTCCAAAATTTTGAGGCATTTTCTCGCTCCCAAAAACGGAGATGTCTGAACTAGCACCAGGGTAAGATCAGCTGCCAGACTACGAACGCCTTGATTTTTAGAGGTGCGCCTATAAACTGTTGTATCATGTGCATAGATATTTGCTAATAATCTAAGTATATTCCTAGCTTTATCGTTAACAAATATTAAAAAGAGGGTAGGGCTTAAAAGAGCCTTGGCATAAGCCTGCATTGATCCACATGGGATTCAGATAGCTGGTCATTCACAGAAACGAGTCCGCATTGTAGTGCAGCAAAGAGGTTATTTGATCGCGTAAAACCGCCTAATTTGCTCGTGTAATAATGAGCTAAAGATACAGAAGATTCGGATATATTTTTTTTTTTTTTTTATATGAAAGTATATATTTGTAGCCATCCTTCTGGCAAAATATATCTAACAGTTCCCTATGCTGTATCTATTTCGAGCTTGAAAATACTACATGTTGTCTGTCACAAGGGTAAAGACTTGACAGAAGTTCACAAAATGAAATAACTTTTTTTTTTTTTCAAAAGGATTTTTTTTTAAATCTCAGAACTACTTGGTATACCTATTGAGAAATGGCTAAAAATCTAACTTGGTTTCATATTCTACGCTTCTGCTGCTGCTGCTGCTGCTGCTGCTGGTGATGATGATGATGATATCCTCTTATAAATGTGCTTATCATCCCTTCGTTAAATTGCACGACCTTAAAGACCTAACAATACCTAATAAATAATGAACTATTCCATTTTGATCGTATGGAAAGAGGAAAAAAGACTTGTTTTCAGTGACGAAAAGAAAGAAAGAAAGAAAGAAAGAAAGAAAGAAAAGAAAGAAAGAACGAAAGGAGAGAAAGAAAGAACGAAAGGAAAGAAAGAAGGAAAGGAAGGAAAGGAAGAAAGAAAGGGGGAAGGAAGAAAGAGACAAAGAAAGGAAAGAAAAGAAAGCAAGAAAGAGTTTAATGCCATCCACCGCTACTCATAAATAATGAATTATTCCGTTTTTACCGCGTGGAAAGACCAGAAACGTCACAACCTAGTTTCAGTGAAAAACATGAATGAAAGAAAAAAAAGGGGAAGATAGAAGTGTTTAACGACAGTTTCTGTGAAATGCGACGATCGAAGTATCCAAAACAATCCCCATAACCCCAGCGATAATGTATTTTTTATATCGTTTTCGACGGTCTTAATTTCGCATGTAACCAGAAAAATCTCGTATGTGCGAGAATGCAAAGTTCTTAAATATTCGCCCTATGAGCCACTATCCATCTCCATCTGTCTTTCTTTCTTTCTTTGCGTGTATTGCACGTACGAAGTCTTTGTGCCGGCGTTAAGTCAATTTTATCTTTATTTGCTTTTTCCTTCAGTTCTCCAACCTCAAAAGCAATAAAGAAAATTCTACTTTAAAATCAGAAAGAGACAGTTGTCATCTCTTGGGTACTTTTGAGAAAATTGATACCCACAGAGAATAGTGAAGCCAAACGGGACAAAACAATTCAAAGACTCGCTTAACCTACCTAACGAGCTTGTATAAATGGATGGCAGAACAAGGATTAAGGGTCACGTCGTATGGGAAAAAATACTCGTGACAAGAGCTACAAAGGAAGATTTTGAGAGCCATGATTGCTCAGGTCCTGAAAAGAAACTTACATAGAAGAGGCAAATAAGGTGTCATATATTTAGCAACATTTTATTTTTATTGATCTGTGGGTATGTTCCGCATTATGTATAAATTTTAGAATAAAGTCCTGTTAGGACGTAGCAGAAGTTTAAACATAGATTCAAAAAGGATATCAGTTTAATAGGACGCCAAGAAACAACATACATGCTTGTCTAATTGGCGCGAAGAACTGGCGGGAAGAACTGGCGCTAAGTTTAAAAATGCAAATGTTTTGATGGAAATTTTGAGCACAGTGTCATTTTATGATAATGTTTGAAAAAAGAATATTACATGAAACATACATATTCTATAACTAATTTTAATGATTGTTCGTTCGTCCATTGATTTCATGAGATTAATCTATTTAAACAAACAGATCACTAAGCTTTTATTATACAGTGTAACCCGGATATAAGAGAGTTGTCGGGACCGGAGAATATGTATCTTATATTCGGGTTTCTCTTATATCCGGGTTTGGTCTATTTTATATACATTAACACAGGTTCGAATTTGGGACGAGAGAAAATCTCTCTTATATCCGGGTTTCTCTTATATCAGGGTCTCTTATATCCCGGTTACACTGTATAGCTTTCCAAGGGCACCTCGAGGTGGTGTAAAGATTAGCAAACTTGTCTCTCTAGAACAATTACGACTGAGTAGTGAGTTCGATCCTCACTGGGTGCCCCATACTTTCGGCCTCGTGCATCGGCATCTAAGCTACGCTTGGAAAATAACTATATAGCTTTCCAGGGGCACCTCGGGATGGTGTAATGGTTAGCAAGCTTGTCTCGCTAGAACAATTACGACTGAGTAGTGAGTTCGATCCTCACTGGGTGCCCCATACTTTCGGCTACGCTTGGAAAGTCACTATATAGCTTTCCAGACACCATCTTTGCTGGTAAAGATAGGTCAAAGGCTTATGACCATGCGCAGAAGTCGCAGGCTAGGTTCGTGCATTTGGGTAGTGCTGTAAATATGACAAAGGCGAAAAAACAACACACAAACCGAATTTGAGAAATAAAGACTAAAAGAAAGAAAACAACATTCATAGATTGGTACAATTTCTGGGTAAATCTAAATGTTGATCGTTTATCCTTCAAGAAAAGAGTGAAATGTGGCAATACAGAATTTAATTAGTATCGTATCCATCAGGAAAAATGTTTGCAAAATATTTCTGACACACCGATTCCAAGATGCACACTATTTTACTTCATTTGTACCAGATAGTGTATATTCGTAGTTTGTAAAAAAAAAGCCACATGACCGCTTCCCATATTTTAGGGAGAAATCAACTTATATTATTATTCGAAATTGAAACGCAGGCATCATGAAAACAGGTTCTAGTGGAAATATAATAAGGAATAACCGGCAGAAAAAAGTAATATTGAACGAAAAATGTAGTTACAGAGCAAAACCACAAATCAACAGGATACCGATGCAAAAAGAGATTTATTTAAAAATCTTGAACCGAAAATTTAAGAGAGAAGGAAAAAGCCTAAGTGATGTGAAGAAAGAAAAAAAAACAATAAGAAAATTAAAATTAAAGAAAGAAACACTCTTCTGTAGCTGAAACTAAATTACTCCTCCGTAAAATATTATTCTAAAACCTAGACTCCCCAGAGTAAACTGAAAACCTAGAAAATAATTTAAATTTTCTCAGAATTAACTTTCCTCACTTTCAACCTACGATGTATTAAGAAATACGATAAGCAGAGAGCTTTGTCTGATCGAATAGATATTGTGAATATAAAATTGTATTGACATAAGCTTTTATCTGTAACTAAACAGACAAAAGATAAAATGTCGTTTTAATGTAGACGGAGCTCTCGCTGGGTGACAAAGGATTCCACGATGCGTTTAGATATTCCGAATTGGTTAGAGTCACTTTGAAAAAGAAAATTAATCATTTGGTAAATATTTAACTAAAATAAAACTTGATATTATAAAACAGGAGTATTCTATCAAATATACACTGTAAAGAAACGCTCAAAACAAAATAATTATAAAATAATTTACCCCAGGAGACACGACCCCCAATGTGTACAAAGTATTTAAAACGCGTTTAAGTTAAAAAAAAAATATATAATACATGCGAACTATTTTATAGTGTAACCCGGATATAAGAGACCCGGATATAAGAGAAACCTGGATATGAGAGAGATTTTCTCTGGTCCCAAATTAGAGCCTGTATTAATGTATATAAAATAGACCAAACCCGGATATAAGAGAAACCAGGATATAAGAGACTTCTCCGGTACCGACAACTCTCTTATATCCGGGTTACACTATATACTTTTTCTGGTGCAGTCAAAATCTAAAACAGTTTAATTACGTCACTTATAATTTACACTTATATTTAAATTTGATCACACAGGCAAAAATGCATATTTCCAAAAAATTAAATTTTCAACAACATTTTATTGAATTGGAATAGTAACAAATAACATCTTTGATATGATCACCATCATTTGTGATACAAAGGTTAATGCGCTTTGCAAGATTCACTTGAACTCAATGTAATAATTCTACATTGCCCTCAATTTAGCGCATTCACTCTTCATGAGCCCATTTAAATGCGCTGAATCTCATTATCATTGACAATACCTTCTTCTTTAGCATACACCAGAAAACGAAGTAAATTATTTCTTCTTTCGCCAAAACGATATTTAATCTGTGGAGATTTCCTATGTGTCCAGAATTTAAGAACATCTTGTATTACATTCCAAAAGTTCCAGGATATACCTAACATACGATACGGACATAATTTAGTTTTGATAATGGCCCAATGTGTAGAGAAAATACGTTCAAAAAGACTAAGGGCTTATGCGTGCCGATGTCCTTTCCTCCATGCTACAAATATTAGGTTGGTTTTTGACGTTAAAAATACGTCAAAAACTGACATTCTTTTTGCACCAACCTAATAAAACGCTGGAGAGAAGATGAAGCGGATTCATACTTTTCCCAAGGGTTTTAGCATGTAAGTGAATGTAATGGATCTGACTGAAATTCGAACTCGGCTCTCCGATTCCTCAATCCAAACCACTATCCATTACTGCGACGTGTCTCCACGTGTGTGTGTGTGTGTCTGTGTGTGTGTGTCTGTGTGCAGAAAAATAGGAAAGAACACGTTAGATAAATAATCCAGGGTTCTTTAGTATTTTTCTGTTCATATTTTTTTTAGTATTATTGTTTTATTTTTTGTTTTGTTTATTTTTTGTAGTTCTGTGCGACGCATTTATACATGAAACAGTCCGTTGAAAATAAATAAAATAAAATAAAATTATCCAGGCACTTAACAACATTCTATGGTGCCAAAATCTATCTTTCTCTGTGAATGAACAGACGATGCGCGTACAAGAAGGACATAAATCGCTTTGAAATAGACATCCCACCCTACCTCAGCTTGACCTCTCCCTGAAAGTGACTGATATGTGGAAAAAAAATGGTCGCCCCAGCCTTTTTTCATAGTAACGAATGAACACGTTTATAACGATATGGAAGAAGTTACATACTAGTTATATTTAGATACGCCCTATCCATCATTTTCCCCCTATGGATATACCAAGTGTTACAGTTCACATTTTATCATTAAATATATCATTTATATATTTCTCATTTTTATTTACGTCTATTTATCCTTCACTGCCTGCCAATTATTGTTTTTTTATTGATAACTTATTCTTGTTTGCTTTTCCTACTTCTATAAGACCATTTCGGTATTCTTTCTCTTAGTCATAATTTTGTTTCACCCTTTTGCCCTTCGTTTAGGAATTTTTCTAATGTTTTTTAATTCAATTTCTCAACATATCTTTCTTTTTCCCTTTATAAAATTCTCCTTGCAATGAGTTTCACACGTCTTCATTTATTTTAAATCATTACTTCAGTTTCTTGCACATTATTCGCCATTTTCCCCATATTGTAAATACACTTAGATATATTACACTTCGCATTCACTTTTCAAATGTTAATCGTCAATCATTCATCTTGTGACACTGATTTTTCTTCTTTTTTATTCACTTAAACATTGTTCTATGTCTTTTCCAAACACCAGCAATGCAGAATATGTTTCAAGTTGAAAGATACCTTTATGTCGAGAGATTAGATGCTTATAGTTTTTCTATCAGCATCTAACCTCTCGACATTGCAATGTTAAAAATTAAAGAAAATTCAATACATATTTGTGCAATTATTTCTTTCAATATAAGACAAGTTCACACAGTTGCAAGTGTCGGTTAAAATATTTATTCTTTATTTTAAATGTACACTTTTTGTTTATATTTACTGGGAGTAAATATTCTCTTATAACTACTTCTGAATGTTTGTCTTGTCAGCACACTTCAAGATCAACGTAAATTTTAAAGATACCTATTTACTTATTATTTATATTAACTTCAGCTTATAACAGCCAAAGATTCAACTAAAATATCTTGAGTCATCATATCAATAAATGACCTCATCCGGCTATATATATATATATATATATATATATATATATATATATATATATATATATGAGTTTTGTCCGAATTTTAACTTTTTGTTAAAATAAATTAAATTTAAAGAGTATTTTATAATGTCTAATGGAGCTGAACATTATTTTTATGTTTAGATGCATTTAAACTGATCAAATTTTATTTCAGAGAACAATAAAATTAAATTTTGTTTGATTAAAACCCAGCTAATATGGAAGTACCCAAGAATCATTTGAGGCACATAATGCTTTATGAGTTCAAGAAAGGAATCTTAGCAGCCAAAGCGGCTAGAAACATTCACTCAGTTTATGGAGAGGAATGCGTGAATGAAAGAACTTGCAGAAGATGGTTTGCAAAATTCAGTGGTGGAGATTTCACCCTTGAAGATGAAGATCGAACCAGACGTCCAGTTGAGTTTGATGAAACGCTTCTTGAAGTAACCCTTGAAAAAAATCCTGCTTTATCAGTTGAGGAATTGGCAGTGGTTCTCAGTTCAAACCATACAACTGTTCATCGTCATCTTCAACAACTTGGAAAAGTTCCTAAACATGGAAAATGGGTGTCTCATGAATTGTCTGAAAACAACGTCAAATCCCGAGTTGACATCTGCTCTTATCTCGATTCTCGCCCACTTGTTTCACCTTCTTTGGATAGACTTGTGACTGGCGACGAAAAATGGATCTTTTATCGAAATGTTAAGTGTCGTAGGCAGTGGCTTGGTAAAGGGGAAGGACCCCAGCTACAGCCGAGAAGGGAACTTCTTCTTTCAATCTGGTGGGATCGCCAAGGAATAATCCACTTTGAATTCTTACCACCTAATGCAACAATTAATGCTCAAATATACTGTCAACAATTAGAGCGTTTGAACCAAGCTTTGAGGAAAAAAGACCTGTTCGAGTGAATCGAAAAGGGGTGATGTTTCATCAGGACAATGCGCGACCTAACACAGCAAGAATCACGTCACAAAAGATCGAAGAACTTGGTTGGGAGAAAATTCCTCATCCAGCTTATTCTCCCGATCTTGCTCCTTCCGACTACCATTTGTTGCGTAGCTTACAGAATCATTTGGAAGAAACAGCTTTTGTAACACAGGAAGAGGTTAAAACTGACATTTGTGAGTTCTTCGAACCAAATCCAAAAGAATTTTACAGTAAAGGAATTAGTAAGCTTGTTAATAGATGAAAGGAAGTCATAGATAATCATGGAAAATACATTGTTAATTGAATCTGTAATTAAATGTAACATTTGGTCACTTATTTTCAGAACTTATGGGATGACCTTATATATATATATATATATATATATATATATATATATATATATATATATAGTTTATCCAAACTTAGGTAATCCGTATGGGTAGATCCGAGTAGGATGATATCCGGAGAGCTCAATGTAAAATTCAGAGCAGATATGTTTGAATAAAAACAGACTACGTTAAGGTTCCATGTAATAAATTATTTCACCATAACCCCCTCTGGATCATCAGACTTTACTTCCAAAAATTGAAATGAAAAATGAAAAATGAAAAATGAAAAGAAATTCACATGTTTTTGACGGACCTCATCAAGTATACGTAAAATTAACGAAGTGAGGAAGTGAGGTGGGAAAGAGGATATGAATGTGTCATATGTAGCATTTCAAATTCTTATTTTTAATTTTTAACTCCAATGTGTCGGCTAGATGTTATTCGAATTTATTGTGTCTAGTCTCAAGATATAGATGGCTAATGAGTGGAGGGGTGGAGACCGACTTTAAAGGAAGAAGCTACACTACTTTCACGAGGACAGTTTTTCTTTCAAATTTTTTAGATGCTGTTAATTCGCGTTACTTTAACGGGCATGTTTGGGAGGTTAAAGTTTTTTCTGTATCTAAATGTTTAAACAATCTACGAAGAAATTAATTTGAAATTCGGTGGAGTTTTTTGTTATTTTCTATGAAACAGTCGATTAGAAAAATTCACAGATAGTACATTGAAAGAGTAATCTATTTTATATTTAGTAATCTTATTAATTAATTTATTTTTATCTTTTATAAATTAGTAAAAAAATAAAACCTATGTATATTCCCATATTTACACATATACATCTGCAGAGAAAACGCATATTCATATATCTTCATACTATTATTAATACTTTATATTAGCTCCTTATAAAATAAGTTGAGCTCTCAGTTGGATTACCTCCCATCGGATTACCATAAGGATCCAAACTTCCAAAAGAAAAATGGATAAATTTACACCGGACTACTCACTCAAGAACATTCCTCACCCTACTATTGAATCCTTCACCATGTCTTTGACGGAGAAAACCATTGACGTCATCAAAAGAATGAGATGGAAAATTTACTTCCACACACACACACACACACACACATATATATATATATATATATATATATATATATATATATATATATATATATATATATATTGGTAGGGCTATACATGCTCACCACACACACACACATATATATATATATATATATATATATATATATATATATATATTGGTAGGGCTATACATGCTCACCACACAAACACGCACACACACACACATTCACACACACACACACACATATATATATATATATTGGTAGATATACATGCTCACCACACAAACACGCACACACAAACACACACACACACACACACATATATATATATATATATATATATATATTGGTAGGGCTATACATGCTCACCACACACACACACGCACACACACACACACACATATATATATATATATATATATATATATATATATATATATATATATATATATATATATATATATATATATATATATATATATATATATTATATATATATATATAAAATTAAAAATAGTCTGTTGTTTGTATAGTGGCCGGTAGGTCTCCATGAATTTGGAACATACTTGTTGACAACACTAATATAATAGCATCATCTACATGCAAAAAAGGCTAAAAGTAATGGAAGCCTTAATAATAAAAACAAACCAACACTTAATAATATTAACTTTGAACATGGACATAATATCTTGACCGTCTTTTGAAACAAAAAAAAATGCAAACATTTTATAAAACAGACATACTTTTTATAGTTATCTGACGATTAACTAAGATTATATATACATATATATGCCAAAAATTGACATAATTTTGTCATAAAACTAATAACAACCAATTCTCACAGAAATGATGTCAAATTTTAACAAAATGTCTAAAAAGTTGTTGACTGTGCCGACTTATCTCAATGTTGAATCGAGGGTACCAGAGATAATGGCAATGTGCTGTTGTAATGGCTACCATGTTACCCTGACTTGACAACATATGATTTTTATGTATGGGGCTATGTGAATGGATATCCCCCTCTTTCTACAAGCCTAATGAAAGTTAAGTAGAGAATTATTGAGGCAGTGAGAATAATTTAGTAACTGAGAATGTTACACAAGATATGCGACAGCGTGTTTGGCAGGAATTGGACTACGGACTTGGGTTGTGTCATGTCATAGACGGTGCGCATACTGAACATTTGTGAAGCTTTGTAAAATCAGTTATAAAATCTACATCCCTTTGAATATCTTGTTCGAATTTTGATAAATGAATAAGTTATTGTCTAACATGAAGACTATTTAATTTCGTTTGTCTGAGCTATGTACTTACTCAGATATTCACATTTTAAATGTAAATCTTTTGAGGGGACACCATATATAAAGTTTAAACAAAATAAATTAAAAATAACACACACACACACAAACACACACACACACACACACACACACATATATATATATATATATATATATATATATATATATGTGTGTGTGTGTGTGTGTGTGTGTGTGTGGGCGTGTGTGTGAGAGAGAGAGAGATAGAGATATAATGTGTACTAAATAACGAGATATTAGCAACTGCATATGCAGATAAGAAAATGAATGTTTATTTAATTTATGGTGCAAACAAAACAGTGCTCAACCTAGTTAAACAGAGCCATGAAGTATATATTAATAAATATACATATACCTAGGCTTTTATAGCAACTTATAGCTTTATGCTTTACCAAGTCGTCAGACACATATGGCAATTGAACCGATCATTACAGGTGTTTTTTAAAAATACTGGATCTCATGGGAGGAACGCTAAATTATACTCACATTCAAAGCTCAAAGTTAATATAGCCCCAATATATTATTTGGGTGTAAATTCAAAATATATAAATAGGAAGGGAGATATTTGGAAAAACTAAACAAAAAAATTGATGCAAGCTTAAAGTTTATATGTAACTTTTTTTCTTAGGAAAAAGCTTTAAGAAATTATAATGCGTAAGGAGCAAGCATTGTAAATAAAAAGGAGTCGGTAGGCGCAGTGGATTGTATATTGTTTATAAATAATCTCTATATTTCAAGGGGGTAACACTGCACATTGTATAAGGGTAACGTTTAATAATATTAAGAAATATTTTTTAATAAATAAAATGCGTATATAGACTGAGAAGGTAAAAGGTGAGAAAAAATATTTTTAAAAAATGAAGAACGCTGTGTAACTCGTTACCTATTAATAGACGTTTCAATGGTTAAAGGCCGTTTAATAAGCATTTAACCTAAAATATTTAATGGGAAGCTGAAGATTGGTAAAAAGATTTATCAAGAATTAAAATACTTTTGTGAGAAATTTTTTCATGAATACAAGCTATCATGAGCTCATGACGTTTATTCAACAGGTGCGGCCGTTAATATTTTTAAGTATGAATCTTTTTTTTCCAGCAAACACAGGTTACATCGGTTACTGTGGTCGGAAAAGGGTTTAATTTTTGTGACGAAATTCCAATTTACTAGCGGTATGTACTTATTTGTTTTGATTTCCCAAATCAAATTTTGAGAGTGCTGTAGAATTTGAATATTGTTTATTGGTAAGAGTTATTTTATAATGGTAATACCGGGTCTTCTACTGGTTTGCAGTGGAATCAAAATAAAACTTAAGTCTTATGTTTAATGCTAGCCTTACAAGTAACGCCTTTATTCATACATTTGTGATTTAGTAGATAAGTACTGTTTTTTCGACAATTACATTTATTAATATTACTATTGAGTTGATTTAAATACTAGCAGCATGGCCGGGCGTTGCCCGTGCTTGATTCTAAAATCATACGACTCATACAGCAATCGCTATCACTTGACAAAATATTTTTGTCCTTCTTTGCCTTTAAAGGAGTGCCCTCTGCCGTGCTGATGTTGCTACATGCCTTACTTCATGCCTATCTCACACTGAGAATTTTTTCTAAGCTCTATACTAAACATTAAATCTGTTACGAAAAAAGAACTAAACAAAATGAACACAAAACGACCAGCTTTAAAAAAGGACTCGTAACTGGAAAACCTGAATGAAAAAAGAATATTAACAACAAATACTTTTTTACACCCAACACAGTTCTGCGGAATTAGAATCAACGTTGAGTTTAAGCAAGAAAACTGCCGTAGAAGTTTAAGCAAGAAAACTGCTGTAGAAGCATGAAGAAATCGATTATTTCCACTATGGATGGGAAATGCAAAGTCGGTCTTGGCCTTCCCGCTAACTTGGAGCATTGCGGCCGTACATTCGTTGCACACACACACACACACACACACACACACACACACACACACACACACACATCCTGTCTTTTATAGATAGAGATTTGTTAATGTTATGTTATTATGTTGTGCTATATACTGTTCAATGTTTCCACAAACTTTTCTATAGCGATGGAAGCGTTCGATTCTATAGAAACTTGTGAATTGGTTGGCATTTTTCTATTTCAGAGACTTAGATATACTTTCGATAGTAATAACGCTGGCCTATACAGAGACGATGGAGTGATTCTCCTACATAACAGCAAATAGATCGACTTAGAAAACATTAAATTCTTCAAGGGTCATGCACTAAATAACACTACTCGCACCAATGCCAAGGTGATCAACTTTCTGGACATTATTTTCGACCTATCCAAAGGAATATACATGCCTTATACTAGAGAGCTTTATAACTATAAATACATTAGCAAAGAATCCAACGACTCAGCGGGAATTTTAAGCAACTTGAACAAGTCGTTGCAATACAGACTCTAAATTAACTGTAGAAACAAAATTATTCTGACCAATATAAAACTAAGTATGTAGATGCACTAGAAAAAAGTAAATACATTATTATGCAAGAATGCATAAACATTAATAAGAATACCACAAAAATACATAATAGAAAATTCAACATTTTAAACAATATTAAGAAAAAAAATACCTATATTGGTTTTGAGACTTTTGTGTAAATGGTGGATTAAATCAAATTTGGTTTAACTTATCATTTAAATAAAAATGTCAAAACTAATATAGGTAATTTTTTTCTCAATTTAATCAACAATCATTTCAGCCATATACCCTTGCTCAACAAAATCTCTAACAAGAAAAACATTAACGTTAGTTACAGCTGAACCAAAAACCTCGAACAGTATGTAGCACAACGGAATAATATAACATTAAACAAACATTTAAACTACCTGAATATCAATATTAATACAGACAAAAAGTGTAATTGTCGAAAAAAAAGTACCTGTCCACTGAATCATAAATGTATGAATAAAAGCGTTATTTAAAAGGTTAACATTAAGCATAATGAATTTTATTTTGGTTCCACTGCAAACCTGTGGAAAACCCGATATTACCATTATAAAATGACCGACCAATAAACAATATTCAAATGCCACGGTACTCTCAAAATGCTGTGACCTCATGATGGATTATACGCATAAAAAAGCCCTCTCCTAAAGTATTTCGATTCTGCATATATCATTTACCCAATTTCAACTGCCCAATGAATATTTTAGGTTAAATACTTATTACCCACCTTTAACCACTGAAACGTCTATTAATACGCCACGTGTTACACAGCCATCCTCTTTATTTTTTTCTCACCTTTTACCTTCTCTAGCTAACTACACTTTTTATTTTTTGAATTTTTATCCTAATATTATTAAACATTAGCTTTATATACTGTGCAGTGTTACCCTCTTGAAATATAGAGATTATTTATAAACGATATAGAATCCACTGCGCCTACGCATTCCTTTTTAATTATAATGATTCTTCCTTATGCTTTATAATTTCTTAACACTTCCCCACCCCACAACGGAAAAACATGTATCATATAATCTTTAAGCTTGCATCATTTTTTTTATTTGTTCTTCCCAATAACGCCGTGTGAATGATCTATATTTTGGACTTACACCCCAATAATATATTGGGATTATATTAACTTTGAGCTTTGAATGTGAGCATAATTTAGCGTTCCTCCCATGAGAACCAGTATTTAAAAAAAAATAATTGTAATGAGTGGCTCAACTGCCATATGTGCCTGACGACTTGGGAAATCATGATTCTTCAAGTTGCCCTATAAAACGTAGGTATATATATATATATATATATATATATATATATATATATATATATATATATATATATATATATATACACTAGCAGCATGACCCGGCGTTGCCCATGCTTGATTAAAAAATCGTACGAGTCATACAGCAATCGCTATCACTTGACTTAAAATATTTTTGCCCTACCTTGCCTTTAAAGGAGTGTCCTTTGCCGTGCTGATGTTGCTACATGCCTTACTTCTTGCCTATCTCACACTGCGAATTTTTTTACGCTCTGTACTAAACATTAAATCTGTTACAAAAAAAGAACTAAACAAAATGAACAAAAAATTATCAGCTTTAAAAAAGGACTCGTAACTGAAAAAAATTAATGAAAAAAAGAATGTTAACAACAAATACTTTTTTACACCCAACCCAGTTCTGCGGAATGAGAATCAACGTTGAGTTTCAGCAAGCAAATTAGCCAATTGAAGTAAAGTGCCATGCAGATTTAAATTTTTCTCATTTGTGACGAACGCAGCTATCGATTTTTTTTTTTTTTTTTGCATGCTAGCATGCTAGTTAACATTCGTGTCAGTCAGCTGTTGGCTCTCACGCTGGCCAAGAGAATCTTCCTGCCTATTCGTGGCAGCCAGATCTAGGCTCTCACTCTGGCCAGTGCAAAATGAAAAAATCAATTATGTCCACTATCGATGGGAGTTGGGAAATGCAATGTCGGTCTTGGCCTTCCCGCTAACTTGGAGCATGTGCGTGTAAATCTTGGTACAAATCCGTCGAAAATTGCGGCCGTGCATTCGTTACACACACGCACACACACACGCCTTATATATATATATATATATATATATATATATATATATATATATATATAATTGACCTAAGCGGTGCGTGAGTTTTCCGTGCATTGTACATTAAAGCAAAACCTTTAGGAAAGGAATTATATTTCAACATCGAAACGATTTTACGCAATCTATTTCTGTCTCAGTTACTTTGAGGTTATTTAATAATTTACCACATCTCATTAATATTTATTTTGCTATAAAGTCTGTCATTTCAGATAAAAACAGCACACAATTTGAATTATTTGTTTTCATTTTATATTTTCCCCATAGATTGAAAAATAACCCTGGCAAACAGGCGTTATATTTCACTTCAGTACTTGCTTATTATTCTACCCAATAACGGTGTTAAATTTACTTTACAGATAATAATCGAATGTATTATGTTGTGGATATTGATAAAATATATACCTTTATTTGTGAAAATCCCCATATATTTAGGAACACTTTTTAATATATCCCTTCGTCTCCAGATGTGTGTACACCGTAAGACGCATATATATAATTAATTTATTTTATAATTTTAAAACAACATATAAAACTTGCTACACAATTGCAGTCGTGTTTCGACGCATACCAATGCGTCTTATCAGCCGACTGTAAATTACTGGCGAGTGAACAATTAATTTGGCTTTTTTTTACAAAAATAAAAAAGGAGGAGGTTATAAGGTTTGAGGCTTTACACTGAACAAACAATCGAATATGACCTACGTTAAATTCAAACCATGCGAAGAAAAAAATTATAAGTTTCTTAGAAATGGGTCATAATTCCCGACCATTTCTAAGAAACTTTTAATTTTTTTCTTCGCTTAGTTTGAATTTAACGTAGGTCATATTTGATTGGTTCATCAGTGTGAAGCCTTCAAGCTTTATAATCTGTTTCGTTTTTTATTTTCGAAAAAAAGAGGATGCACTTTGCTTTTGAAACCAAATTGTTCACTCGCCAGTAATTTACAGTCGCCTCAAGAGACGCATTGGTATTCGTCGAAACACGACTGCAATTGTGCAACGAGTTTTACATGTTTTAATATCCTAATATAAATAATATTGCTCTACTCTAGTGAGCCTTCTTTTAAATTAAATGTACAAACGCTTGAATTGTACCCTATCCGTCCTCATCTTACCTGGATATATATATATATATATATATATATATATATATATATATATATATATATATAAAGAAATATAGTCTTAAGGTGTGCTATATTTATGGAATAAAGTGCTCAATATCAGAGATAGAGCGTGTGTAAATATAAAAGTGAACATAGAAGTCAACACTTAGAGGCGACAGTCTGTTTCATGCTATATGCAATCGTCAAGCCACGTTGCTTTATTCCCTTGCTTAGTTTTATTTGCTGTCAGTACTGACAGCAAATAAAACTAAGCAAGGGAATAAAGCAACTAAGACGCAAGGGACGGTTACTGAGTGCGAAATACTGAAAAAAGGCAAACTTTCTGAAGGACAGAAAACAAAAAAATAACAGGAATTAAAAAGACAGAAATAAGGATTGGCAATCCATTTATATTTTTGCAGATCAAAGATGAATGGAATGCAGGAAACCGGAAGACAGTTCCACAATCAAGAAGTGTCCTGTATTGTATGGGGTCACTCTAAATGGCTGAAATATGGCATCCCATTTTCGAACCGTCTCCACAAGGAGTCTGAATAAATTTGGAGATATTTTGAGTCATGGCGTCTCTATATCTATCTATCTATCGTACTCTAATATTTGTAAGTGCAGAAACCTTCGTGTCTAAAAGCTTTACAACCACGTTAAAGACAAGCTCAAATGGACGTGTGTGGTGGCTACGTTATTCGATTAAAACCATCTGAATGATCATCAAAATCATTCTACGTAACTTGGCCCGATACATTATCCAGCTGAAGTAAAGATACATGCAGACCATGAATGATCACGCAGCAGTGTAACATTGATCAGTAAACGCAAACAATGACACTCGAGAACAAGATCAAAATTATCAAACAACCTGCACTGGGTCTTATTGACGAAAGTGATCTCTAGCCTCATGGGATCTGCGCAACGCCAGACTGAAACATTTAAAACCCTAACCGATCAGCCAGATCAAGCGTTGTCTTTTCCCCTCCGTCTAATTATTGACGTGTCATAACTGCCATGATGTTAACAGAAAGTCCGGTGAGCTGTATGCATCCATAGCAGTTAAAGAAAGCTGAACTGATATCATTAATTTGAGTCTGATAACACGCGCATCAACAGTAGATATTATTTAAGCCAGTACTGTTGGACTGTTAGCAAAGACATATCTCGCCAGAATCCAGTGGGTAAATTTGTGACCTGGGGGATCTAATGTTATTTTGATTGATTTAAGAAGTGGGGTGTCACATCAATAGGGCAGCCATTATCATATCCCCTTCGAACTTTGATGAGTTATCTTGACGTTAGCAGCTTAACCCGTTTTCACAATGTCAAAGAAAAATTATATTTATCTGGAAATACATTGTTGCTTGCTATCAATATATTTACGCACTTTTAACACTTTTAACTTTTTTTTGTCGCGTTAAAGTCTATGCGCGCTACGTTTAATAGACACTTTTATATTTGTAAACTCTGGTGTGCACTGACTAAATTTTAAATGTTGATGAATACTGCGATGAGTTGTGCAGCAAGAATCCACTGCAATCTGGTAACATGCCGCAGAGATAAAACCGAGATTCTTTTGTTGAAGAAGAGCTTTTTAAAAGCGCGCTGATTCCTGCATTCTTATGAAGTGTATACTGAACTTGATGCGTTTATTGTTCTTCGAGGCGACCAATATTGCTAAATTTAATATTTCTAAAACTATAGACCAGGTTCGACTAGCAGCGTATTGCAGACATCCCCACACAATCAACGCATTGTAAAGTTGAAATTGTCGGACAACACAGAATTCGCAATACTTAAAAACAAAATCAAACGTTACCACAGGAGAGTCTGAACCAACCATGTGGAAATATTCACTTGCAGAAGAATAATAAGAACCGATAATGTCGTTAAATATATGAACTGGGAGATCGAATGGCTTATTGCTGTGTTAATCGATGTGTGCAGTTTCTACCGACATGCAAGTGAAAATGATTATATTAGCGGAACAGGAATTGCGGTGTCGGTTTATTGACGTTATACAAGCCCAACCTCTTGCATCGTAAGCACTGCCATATTTATTCACTCGCCGCTTTGTCTAGTCCTACAAAGGACTTAACAGCGACAGGTGTTTCCATCGTTTTGCGCAACATGCTCTGCTGTTGTCCCTGCAAAACGATGGAGATGTGTTTTCCCACAAGGAAAAAAATAAGTCCTGTCCATATGATACTTTAATAGTAAATATTCTCTTTCACGAGCAGCAGATTTAAGCGATAGGATTATGCCCACGGAACGCTGAATAAAATCATCCCAATTTTTAACCATTCGGCTCAGGAACATAAAAAACTGAACCACGATCTCACATTCTCCAACAGAAAATACAGCACTACAGTATCCACATACTAAAAGGCAGAAAAAATCACACCAAAAATAAGTTTGCAAATAATAAAAAAACGCACCTGCCTACTATAACATAGCAAAGAAATACTTACTTTGTCTACACAAAAAAAGTAGCAATAATTTCCCCACACATTACAAAAGAAATTACGAAACCTAAGATCAGAAATAATTTCAAAATGCAGTCACGAAAATAAATATCTCTTATCACAATTCATATCAAACGGATAATATAAAAAAAAAAACACCATACTAAGTAACAAAGATCATTATCCTTACCAGTACGGCTACCTAAACTACCATCGCCCCTATGGACGCGAAGCAATAAACTACTAAAACCCCACCACCATTTTACAACGACTGCCACTACTTTAGTTACCAATACTGTCGCCATCACCGCATGTACTTACCGTAAAATAACTACGGGCATTATTAACACTCCATACCCCTCCACAAGATTTGTGTTGCTTTTTACCACTTTTTATTACTACCATTATTTATTACCAGCATCCCCACCATCATCTATTTTCATTACTTAGTTACCACCATTTGGCTCAGGAACATAAACTGAGTCATAACTGCTGTGTTCCTTACATGGCGAGATTTTCCTTTTCGTTGATTATACATTTTTCTATATTATTTCGTTCCTATTTCCCATTTCATGTTTTCATAGTTTCTTCTTTTTTTCTCTCTCTCAGCTGTATATGAAAAACTTTACTGCGGGAAAAAATCTGCGTCGTCAGTCACGTATCGAAAGACACATGATCGCCTTAATGTGTATCTCGCATGGTACATAACTGACCATATTTTTCTGCTATGTAGAGGCGTTTAATACTTTTATGTATTTATTATTCACCATTACCTGTGTAGTAGGATTTCGCTAAAAAAAAAGTTGGCTGCTAAAATGTGAATGGTTGGTGTTGAATATGTGTCTACTGTGTTCAATGAGTACGTACTTTGGAGCATAAGGTACACGTTCCTGGATTAACAGAGGCATGAAAATGGGCCATCTTCAAACCACAAAAATTAATAACTTTTGCAAAGATAAAAAAAGGGGGCTATAACACCAGTGCCTCCTCACCCAAAAGATCATTTTCTAACTCAAACGCGCAAAGATTTATTCCTACGCTTCAATAACAAAAAAACTCAAAATATATTTGTAAATTTTAAAACAACACTAAAACAGACTCAAAAGATGTATGAACGAAAAATAGACAAAACGAATATATGAAATATACACATGAATAAACAAATAAATTCTATCAGTTATGTGCCAAGCGTGATACACGCTTAAGCGATCATTTATCTGACGAAGCAGATTTTTTTTCCGCGGTAGACTGCCATTTCTTTCTGCGGTAGACCAGTTGCCATCCAGGGCCAAGTCGGCCCACACACACGAAATATGCATGATGAATGAATATATACAAATGAAGAGTATCTTACACACCATACAAAGTCTGTTTATATGTGTGTGTGCGTCTCTGTCTGTCTGTCTCTCTAACTCTCTATCTATCTATCTATCTATCTATCTATCTATCTATATATATATATATATATATATATATATATATATATATATATATATAATAAAAAAGTACAGTAATATTTATAATCCGGTGTTCTTAGCAATTATTTTTATCGTCGTCTGGGTTTTTAATGATATAATTTGTGGCATTTTTATTATCGCCTTAATTCATATTTTTATACACAAAGATTTTCTAATAGAGTCATTCAGTATCTGTAAGTCATATTTGTAATATTTTAATTTGATTCCTACAGGTTTAAAGTCGCATTCCTCCTAATAAATAATAGACTATACAGTATTTTTACAAATAAAAATGCCAAATATTTTAACATTGAAAACCTAGACGACACGCTGAAAACGGATGTCTATGCTTGACAGCAGGCACCCCACCCCAACTTCACTTAACCTGACTTTGTAAGTAACATATATTTGATGCATAAGTTGTCAAAGGAAATTAAAACCCAACCACCTCTAATCAAAATAGATTGAATTTTCCTTAAACATAACAACTGAAAATATTAAAATAGTCTGCGCTTATAAAATTAAGAATGCTATTCCTAACGAAACCATGAATTTCATGTTTAATTTTTATAATTAAATTTATAAATTTAGTTTCAGTTTTGAAACACAGAAATCTCTGTGTCGCGATGGAATAGTATATTTTAAAAAGAAAAGAATTATATATATATATATATATATATATATATGTGTGTGTGTGTGTGTGTGTGGAAAAGGAATATATATTCACAAACTAGCGAAAACAGACAGACACAATATACACAAAAATGGAGTTACGTTTACAAAATACTGATGTCATAAAATGATAAGGACAAAGAGCTCCTTCCTCTCCCTTTTCTCTGACTAATCACAATTGCTGTATTACTCCTTAAGCAGAACGTCTTCATCCACAAGTTAAAGAATTACTGGATTACTACTACACACAAAAGACAATGGTTAATCATGAGAAAAGATAAGGAAAAAAATGAATTCCTTTAAATAACATGTGGAAATAATCATTCTTCACTGATGGTCACAAGACTCGAAACCCGTGTAGCAAAAAATATGGAAAATAAATTATAATATATATTTAAAAAATCCACATTATAACAAAAAAATTTAGCGGATTCTTTTTAAATATATACATATGCATAACCATGCGTTCGTCCACGTTAAGAACATATTTTAAAATTAAAATTCGTAGGTGGTGAAAATGGTCATTAATTAAAGGTACCTTAATTCCAATTGTAAAATATATATATATATATATATATATATATATATATATATAAGAAATTTGACAAATGGAAAATGCTTCATTGAAACTAGAATTTATTATACTAGGATACATTATTTAAGCATACACGCAGACATTTCTTTCTTTCGTGTCTGATGAAGCCTAGAAATGTTAAACGCGTTACTCAAATCTAATTTCAATGAAACGTACAATATTGCTTAAAAATTATCGGGATTCTATATCCTATTTTAAACACACACGTGTGTGTGTGTGTAAATGCGAAAAAAATATAGAGAACTAAAAACGTACATACGTTTCTTCGTATATGTGAATCAGTCTATTAGCGTTAATATGTACATGCGTATCAGTTGCTTATTATAACATGTATAGAAATAAACAGTTGAATTTGGAAAAATAATTTCAAAGAAATTCTAAAAGGCTTTTCATATTTTAAGTATTCCTAAAAAGAATTGTGCCAATAAATGCTTGTTAATCTCTATGCCTTCTGCTTATTTATATAATTTGCCGTATTTTCTATTTACGATAAAAATACTCAAAAGATGATTAGCAAAATTTCTAATAATTATATAAATAAAAAACTTCATAAATTCGCGCCTAACAACATAATATGTTCGCGTATGTGTGTGCAAAGAAGCAGACAGAGAAATTAAAGGTACTCTTGTGTGAGAACCGATGTAGGAGTTTAGTTTTATATGTCTGTATGTAATTATGAAAATCTGGAGGGCTATTGATTTTTAGATTAATGTACAAAATTTACGTATGTGTGATTTAATTTCTAATAAGATATGAAACTGAAATTGAATACTCAAGTATCAAGATTATAGATAATTGTAATTATGCTGATCTCTGTTGAAATTCTATCGAGCGAAAAATGCAATAATCTTGATATGTGACTATGTTAGGTGGTGGATAATTTTGCGAAGGAACATTTTGGCAATGTGTGTTATGAACTCCTAACATGTGAACAAAGATGAATTTAATGATATTTTACTTGACACGCAAACGATTATATATACACACATATATACACACACACACATATCTATCTATCTATCTATCTATCTATCTATCTATATATATATATATATATATATATATATATATATATATATATATATATATATATATATATATTTAAAAATGTAAAAGAGAATGGGAAAATTGTTATATTAGCCGGCGCGTTTCGTCCAGTGTGGACTTTTTCGAGGCAAAAACGTAAAAGTACACATTAGACGAAAGGCGTCAGCTAATATTACAGTTTTCCTCTTGACTTTTACATTTATAAATATTGTCTTTTTCTATAAGTTAACTCTGAGAGATTAATTTCAATTTATTTATTATTTCATACGTGTATGTGTGTGTGAGAAAATATTATTCTGTGAAGAAAATAAATAAACGATCTGAAAGATGACAGAAATACCCCGGCCTGCCCCTTGTTGAGGGAACTTCACTACACGATTTCAACACCGAAAACAACGCCTATTGCGCATATATACGTAGTCGGACACGTGCATTCATGTCTGCGCTCAATCCCACACTGATCATAAATGTATATGTTTGTGTAAACTACAATACATACACCTGCATATATGCATGTCTGCGTACGTATGAGTGACATCCGGAAACGGACACAGAGGAGAATTTTTCCCCCACTACCTTCAAACATCACGAAACATAACCCAACATAAACTGTCTTAAATAGATTCAAAATTTTAAAAAT
>OZ010574.1:45199610-45212110 GCA_963932145.1 Acanthosepion lycidas | reverse complement strand
CAGCTATACATTTTTGAAACAATAATGTTGCCAGCTACACGTTTTTTTGGAAAAAATGATGTTGCCAGCTATGTGTTTTTGAAATAATAATGTTGCCAGCTATATGTTTGATAGTACCGTATATTTAATATATGTTTAGGTATATGTGTGTGTATGTATGTATGTATATGTGTATATATATATATATATATATATATATATATATATATATATATATATATATATATATATATATATGTGTGTGTGTGTGTGTGTGTGTGTGTATATGTATACCTTAATTTGGCATTAAATGAGCCACAGTGGTTGATATGCCATAAAACCCAACCAACCAACCAACCAACCAACCCGGGAGTGATAGTGTGATACAGAGTGAGAGTGTGAGGTAACCGCTTTGTAGGAGTCACAGTTACGAGCACGTAGACTCAGAAGGAAGTCATACTTCGATACTCAATTTCCCAGGCTGTATAAATATATTATTATTGCTACCCCCCGCATTTATGGATCTACTTACTGTATTACCAATTGTATTATTACGTCAATTCATTGATTTGCTATATTTCATTCCTGCGTTTGTCAGTCATTTTAGTCCGGATTTCATCCCGGAATCCACAACATTTATCTCCGGCGAATATATTATGAAAGTAAAGCATAATCTAATATGGATACTTGTACATATCGCTTTGTTTCTGTCTCCCTTATGCGTAGTCTTTGTGCGTGTGTAGACAGATTTATATTTTAAGACATTTTTATGTTTATACATTCTTTTTTATAGATAAAAATATTTAAGTAACGGCTCTGTTTATAATAAACAGTATTAGACAATATTTACCGGCCTGAATGTCCGAGAAATTGTCATAGATATTATGCGTCCTCCGACAGGAATCAAACCCGTATTCTATACAGAACCTGGCGTGTTTTTACCGATTTCGCCACAGAGGTTAGCAAGGTCGATTTTACTGTTTTTAAACAACGCATATTTTCTATGACAACTTCTCGGACATTCAGGCCGGCAAATGTTAATAATGTTTTTTATAAACAGAGCATTTTCTTAAATATTTGTATCTATAAAAAAGAACGTATAAACATAAAGATGTCTTAAAATAATTGTCGGACTTTGTTCATTTTATAATGTGTGACAGATTTATTTGCATGAATAACTTTTTTATTCTGTATACGATCAGAACACGTGATCATTGTTCCCCACATCAATGTTTATTTTGTTGCTTTCAGTAACGACTGTCCAGTCCATCTTAGTCATTCGCTCACGTTTTGTCTTGACTTCAATTTGCCCTGAGAGTGTTAGAAAATTTTAATTCTTTTAAATCTTGTTGTTCAAAATTTCTGTCCAGTGATATTACCGTTCACTGTTAGAACTACATTTCCGTCGCTTCAAAGGACATCTTCTCTACAGAGATTGTCTCGAATTCACTGATATATAGGAAATTAGATATTGCTCAGAAGTTCAGAACTTATCACTATTACTAACGAAATTTTCCAATCTATTAATACATTGCTTAGTTTCTGGAAGGCTGGCTTATCTATTCATATGCTTCTTCGGATTTCTGTGCCACATTTTCTGTCGATATTTCAATTATTCCGTCTGATTGATTATCATGTACATATTGTGTAGCTCATACGTTGGTTGTTTTAATGACAACCATGCATTTACAATTTTAGAATTTTATTCCAAATATGCTCTTAAAGATGTCTTCAGCATGCCTTTTGCTGTTACTTTGTGCGCCAGTACGTTTTCTAATTACCTTAAATATAGTGAACGCCACAAAAACGCGATTTAAAACCTAATAAATTTTTGTAATTAAAATTTTAAAAACTGTAAACAATTCTTGTAAAATTTCATTATTCACCGAAAAAAAATGTTCAAAACTATAGTGCCCTTAATATATCTTATTTATAAGAGCAATTAAAAGTTGTTTTTTTTTATTAAAATTCCTAAAATGTCAAAGGTTTATTGCATTTTTATTATACTATTCAGAGCAGATTTTCGGTAAATGGTGTTTGTTTGACATAAACAAAATGGAGATTTCAATCCACCAAGGAATTCTGCTTTTACTAATATAAATCTGAAGAGGCTGAAATTTTAATTTCTCAAAATTTCATAAAATTAAGTTGGGGTAACTGATGTAAAAACAAAAAAGTTACTTTTACTAAGATTTCCTTAAAAAAAATTATAAAAATAATTTAATTCATTTGTGAATAAGTCCTGAAAAAATTATTTAAATCCGACAATTATTTGATTTTTGCAAGGATTTCCAAATCAATGTGTTTTTTATCACAAAAATGACGCTAAATTCCTCATAGTAATCTTTGGTCCACCCGCTCACGTATGAAAAACAAGATTTTTAACCCAAATTTCCAACTTCCTAGAAAGGATTAAAAAAAATGTAATAAAATAAAAAATATACCTTTGGCCTTTTCTCTAAATAATAAAAGATTGACAATAAAAGTTTGTTTTTCTCAAGTTGGGTGCCTTTTTTCATCATCTGTTTTTGGAAAATGTTTGGAGCTTACTATTAGGTTGGTTAAAAAATAATGACGTAATAATGTCGTTTTTTGACGTTAAAAATACGTCAAAAAACGACATTATTACGTCATTATTTTTGCACCAACCTAATACTTAAAAGTATCTGACTATATTAAATAAATCCGGTGAGAAAATGTATTCTTCTTTTTCATGTAATCAATAAACATCCAAAATATTTATTCCCAGTAAAAGTTACGGATCAGCAGAATATCTTTCTCTTATAAATTGAGCTTACTTAATACTCCAACAAGGTATTTGTTTTGTACGTTTTCCTATACTTTTATTTCACTGGTTTCTTTCGTAATCTCATGTCTCTTCATGGTGTAGGAATTCATGGTTCAGATAGATTCCTTTCCTCGTCTCTTAATTGACATGATTTCTTGTGAATAGTAAAGACGTGATTTCCCGTTACTTTCTCTACGGTTTTGCGAAATCGAACGCAACTCCCTCCTCAGGGATTTGAACGGGAAAATACTGATACCCGTGCCGACAATAAGGACTACGTCATGTGATCATCAGTATACTACATATGAATAGATCACATCATTTAATCTGGAAAATATTCAAATTTCAAAAATTGTTATTTGATTCGTTGGCTTTACATTCTTTTTTTATAGATAAAAATATCTATTTATGAAATCGGCAAAAACAAGAGAGAGAAAAGAAAGCTAGAGAGAAAGAAGAACAAGAGAGAAAGGAGAGAGAAATTTAAATCCTTTATATTCCCAGAAAATTACAACATGCAATTTTATTAATCTTATGCATTTAAGAAACAAAAAAAAACATATTAATCGGTTCATAGATATAATCAACAAAGAATGTTAATGATTGATAAAACAAGCGAGAAAAGAAAGAGAGAAAGGAGAGAGAGAAAAAGGAGAGTGAGAGAGAAAAAGGAGAGCGAGAGAGAGAAATGAGAGCGATAAAGAGAGAGAAAAGAGAGCGAGAGAGAAAGGAGAACAAGAGAGAACGCAAATTGTTAGAAATATTCCAAGTTTTCTTTCTTCTTTCCTCCAATAATTTTAAGTTTTTGTCTTATACAATTATTCCCTAGTTTCGAAAAATTAAATAACTCATTCAACTATGTAATCTCCATTCTCCGTTTACAATAATTTAATAGTTAAAGATTTACAAGAGAACATTTGATAATATTAATATTGTTACCTAATTAAAGAAAAAAAAAAGAACCTTCCCTCAATTCACAAGGGAAAGAGCTTCATATTAGATTTCCATTTTAACGCACAATGCATGTATCTTTTTACAAGACTGACAAAAGCAACATAATTAAATATTCATTTTAAATCCTTTATATTCCCAGAAAATTACAACATGCAATTTTATTAATCTTATGCATTTAAGAAACAAAAAAAAAACATATTAATCGGTTCATAGATATAATCAACAAAGAATGTTAATGATTGATAAAACAAGCAAACCTTGTGAATACCACCGAATAATGTTTAAAAATTCCAATGACAATTGAAAATTATTTCAAAACCTGCTGATTAATGTTGTATCTTCGTGAAAACGTTTGTTATTGAAAGTGATCTTCAAAACTCTTTGACGAAAGCAGTGCGCTTAAGAGTAAACTTGAGAACTCGCAATTTAGAGCGAAATGTTTGCCACGAATTATCGAGCAACATCAACGTAATCAAATTTGTAATGTATTCGTAATATATCCATGCCAAAAACTGTAAAATAAATATGCCTGCTAATACAAATTATGCTCATGATATGTATGTGGGCGACTGAGTGCTTGATTTGGGAGAGCAAGAGAGAGAGAGAGAGAGGAGAGCGAGAGAGAGAGAAAAGAGAGCAAGAGAGAGAAAAGAAAGCTAGAGAGAAAGAAGAACAACAGAGAAAGGAGAGAGAGAAAGAAAAGAGAGAGCGAGAAAAGAAAGAGAGAAAGGAGAGAGAGAAAAAGGGGAGTGAGAGAGAAAAAGGAGAGCGACAGAGAGAAAGGAGAGCGATAAAGAGAGAGAAAAGAGAGCGAGAGAGAAAGGAGATCAAGAGAGAAAGGAGAGAGAGAGCGAGAAAGGAAAGAGAGAGAGAAAGGAGAGTGAGAGTGAGAGAAAGGAGAGCGAGAGTGAGAGAAAGGAGGGCAAGAGAAAGGTGAGCGAGAGATAGGGAGAAAGGAGAGCGAGAGATAGAGAGAAAGGAGAGCGAGAGAGAAGGGAGAACAAGTAAGGAAAGAGAGAAAGGAAAGAGAGAAAGGAACGAGAGAGCGAGAAAGGAAAGAGAGAGCGAGAAAGAAAGAGCGAGAGAAAGGAGAGTGAGAGAAAGAGAGAGAAAGGTGAGCGAGAGATAGGGAGAAAAGAGAGCGAGAGAGAAAAGAGAACAAGAGAGAAAGGAAAGAGAGAGCGAGAAAGAAAAGAGAGGGCGAGAAAGGAAAGAGAGAGAGAAAGGAGGGTGAGAGGAAGGAGAGCGAGAGAAAGGTGAGCGAGAGATAGAGAGAAATGTAAGCGAGAGAGAAGGGAGAACAAGGAAGGAAAGAGAGAAAGGAAAGAGAGAAAGGAAAGATAGAGCGAGAAAGGGAAGAGAGAGAGAGAGAAAAAAAAAAGAAAGAGAGAGAGAGAAAAGAAAGAGAAACAGAGCGAGAAAGGAGATACCAAAGAGAAATAGAAAGAGAAATAGAGAGAGAATAAACTATTAAAAAAGAAGGCAAAAAAAGGTAGGCCCAGAAGAAGGACGTAAAGAGAGAAATTGAGAGTAAATAAACATTTAAAAGTGAAGAGACGCAAAGCGAAAAACAGAGAGAAATAGAGAGAGAATAAACTATTCACCTACTGTACATTATTTAACTATTCATGAAAAAAACATTTATAAACAGAAAGAAACTTTAAAAAACATTTTAATTTTAATCTAATCAATTCTCGAAATTTTTCAATACTTATTTACTTTTTTTATGAACAAGGCAACCTTTTATTCGGAAAATTAATTTTGCTGCCTCTACTTGATATGCTTCGCTTTGTCGGGACACGGCGTTGTCCAACATCTAAAATGAGAACCTATACCACACTTTCATCCCGGCCAAAACGCAAGAAGTTATTTAAACGCCTTCTTCATTAAAGCAGGATATGACGCAAAGTATTTTTATGTATAGTCACCATAAACATATTTGGAAACTGTCCAGTTCCGGCGACAACTGTCAAACGGGCGACAGTTGTTATTACACCGACTCCAACCCCCCTTAGTACAATGAGGAATGTTTGCAGCAATGTTGGAATACACGCAACCTGGTACCTGCTCCCATCACAAATGAGGTGATAAACACGTATTAGGCTAAAATACTGAGAAACAACTGCTAAATTTTAAACGAAATACTAGTCAGTTCTGAACAAGGGACTGTTCCATGTATTACCTACTGTGAATACCGTACAGTTATTTCTATATTACAGAAACTTCGTTAAATATAACCAACCAATAAGGAGGAGTAATCTCGTATTTGGAAAATTAAAAAGAAAGGCATTTACTAGGTTGGTGCAAAAATAATGACGTAATAATGTCGTTTTTTGACGTTAAAAAGTACGTCAAAAAACGACATTATTACGACATTATTTTTGCACCAACCTAATAGATTCTTCGCAGGTTGATTTAACCTGCGAAGAATCTATTAGGTTGGTGCAAAAATAATGGCGTAATAATGTCGTTTTTTAATGTGATTGTCGTGAGCAACATACGCGACATCATGCCCGAAAATGCCCACGCATTGCATGCGTATGATGTCGCAGAGCAGTTCGTAGAAGGGAGAATCGGCGAAGTGCGCCTAAGCATATGTAAAATTCTCCCACTCAACCAATCGGCTGCTTCGTCATGGTCTATAAAATGAGTGTGTCTGAAGGCTTTGGCAGTTAGGGCCGAGGGAGCCGACAACGACTGTTCCAGGAGGTTCTTTTTGGCGTGACGGCTACAAGCTATTGCGGCAATTATGACTTTTAATCCTAAACTGATACTGCTATTACGGAGCGGCACACGCGTGTTAGGATAGCGTATCTGGGAGGAGCGCAACAAACTTCAGTGGAGTCATGGAAGTAAGCTGCCGACGTTGCTCGTTGTACTAACACGTCGAAATATTTTCTCTGTGTGTGGGAAATTGACGAGACATTTTCCGGTGTGTTGCTGGCTACGTGTTGCGACCGAGTTCATAAGGCGTAGAGCAAATGCCGTGACAACTGGATGGGATGATAAAGTACTAGACCCCCTGCTGAGCCGGATGTTGGCGGACGTTTTTGCCAGAGTGGCGCAAACAGATCGAGCGCATGGGGACTGGTGTGTTGATGGAAAGGACGTCACTGTATGGGTGGACACGAGCTCATTAGCCACTGGTGTTGGAGCGGTGGAGCCGTGGTTGAAGATGCTAGTTGGCTGCGACCAATGAGTGAGGATAAGCACATTAACTTGGCAGCACTCGATGCAGTGTTGCGCGGCATCAACCTAGCACTCTAGTGAAAAACAAAGATGATTCACCAGAACACAGACGGCGTGCCTGCGTGCCTGCGTGCCTGCGTGCGTTCATCCCTGGGTCTGAGACACGTTGTCCGGAAAGTCGAGGGTACGAACCAAGGGTGCCACCGAGATGCTGGTCAGGCGCCGACTTGGCACGCTTCGACACCTGGCCTCAGAATATGAGCTGAAGATTGACGTTGCATTGGTTTAGTCTCATGATAACCGGGCCGATCAGCTCACTATAGTGCCGCAGCGATGGCTGGATGATGTTCAGAAAGTGACGGAAACTGTAAAACAAGTATGCGCTGTGGCTGTAGATGGAAAGAGAATCTGCTAGTATACGAGTCATTCATCAATCTAGTGGACACCCCGGTGTGAAGCGCACACACCAGTTTGCAAAACTGGTCATCGCCAAAATTTCCAGAGAGGCTGTTCAGGCGGTAGTCAGGAATTGTAGGGAATGCCAATGCATTGATCCTGATCCGATGCATTGGAAGCCAGGCATGCTTTCTGTACGCGACAATTGGAGCAGAGTAGGAATGGGTGTGACTCATTTCGGGGACCAGCACTACCTAACGCTGATAGACTGTGGTCCTAGTCGGTTTGTCATTCGGCAGTTGGAGACAATCAATTTCGAAAGAGGACCGCCGATTGAACTGCTTGATGACAATGCTGCAGTGTTTTGTGGGGAAAAGATTCACAAGACTTACGAAGGAATGGGGCGGCCAGATGAGATACGGGGAATGGGATAGTAGAAAGATCCCACAGCACGATAAAGCACACCACCGCGAGAACAAAGTGCTCTCTTATGGAGGCAGTATACTGGCACAATGTGACACCACAGGACGAGACCACAGCTTCAACAGCGCCAGCCAACTTAATTTATAACTAACGCACTCGATACCACACCACCGCCTGATATCACAGGTTCTGGAACATACACTACAGGAGATGTTGTTTGGGTGAAAAGACTGCATGGGCGGTGTACAAAAAGGTTCGAGAAAGGGGAAAGTGACGAAAGTCTATGGCCCTCATTCAGTCCTTGTAGACGGAGTACCACGCCATGTAAAAGATGTTCGCCCGGTGCGTGGGTGGTGACTACCAGCATCCATGATACCACCTCAGATGAAGAAACTTCTATGGCATATGAGGGGCAGATGCAGGAAGACACAACTTCAACGGTAAGTGCAACTGGCACCCTCGAACGAGATCAACTCAACGATAGGGCAGAGGAAAGTACAACTGAAGAAATAGCCGAGCCCGCTCCACTCAGACGAAGTAGCAGGATAAAACACCCGCACCGCGCTGACATGTGTGATCCTCAGATCAGGGAAGAGTGTGGTTGTCATGAGCAAGATACGAGACATCATGCTCGAAAATGCCAACGCATTGCATGCGTATGGTGTCGAGGAGCAGTTGGTAGAAGGGAAAATTGGCGGAGTACGCCTACGCATATGTAAAACTCTCCCACTCAACCAATCAGCTGGTTCGTCATGGTCTATAAAATGAGTGTGTCTGAAGGCTTTGACAGTTGGGGCCGAGGGTACCGACGAGCATGACGAGAGACGACTGCCCTGTACCAGCCGGTCCTTTTGGGCGTGACGGCTACATTTAACGGTTTTGTAACCTAGGAAGGGTTACTGAATGAGATATAACCAAAACTGTGGTTAGAAATGAAATGGTAATCTTTATAACATCAACAAAATACAATATTCACCAGCGGCGTGAAGTACGTAAACCACTGCTAGCCGTGGACCGCATTTTACCCTCCACTTACAATAGTGCCCAACGTATTTATGAGGATTGGAACATACTCATTAGTGTTCATAGGTACGGTATATAAAAAACGGTATATCAACTGCTTATGGGTCATTTAATACCAAAATTTAATTTCCTAGGGTACTTTGAAGCAACAAAATATTATATGCTATTCTGCTTTCACAATTGAATACATGGTAGATGATTCTCAGCTTTTGTGCATAAACCTGTTTGTGTAGATATGATTACTAGAGGCAGTGATATGTGCAATTTATGTTGTAGTTTTGTCGAAGTTATATTTTGGAATACAGTTTGATTTGTTTATGAAATTGTAGGATATTATATGGATTAATGTTACGAATGTTCTTTCATGTTGGTTGAATTTGGTTAATTTTATTTGGCGGCAGATCAAACTCTATGGGTTATTTAATGCCGAATTCTAAATATTTTTTACGTAATTTTATGCTTCCAGCTACATATATATTGTACATAATTTTATAATTTCAGTTTTCTTGAGATATATATTTTGTTGATCATAAAATGTATTGTTGGTGATTTTACTATAAAAATGTACTGTAGATGTTTTTTTTTGTTTTTGTTTTTTTGGTGGGGGGTGTTCACTATACGTCCATAGCTGGGACGCTAACTGGTGCGATCACCCCAGGTCAGAGTCGACCGGGGATCAATAATAGTAAAGAGGTGGTTCCACGATCGTCAATACCTCCAATCTCCCAAGTAGAGGCCTTGATGCCAGATGTAGTTTATCGTCAATTTCCAGGACGAATTCTTATAGGGCTGTAATTTCTGAAAAAAAAAGTCACATTTTCGTATGAACGTTCCTTTCTTTGACGCAATCTCATTGAGAAACCCTTTATAATTCAGACTATGTTTCTGAACATATCAGTTTTCCATGCAGTTAGTAACAAGTTTGCAATCCACTGCTGACAGTTATACACTGTTGTAAACTGTTTTTCTTTTCATTTATATGCTGTGTCGCTTCAGGACATAGGCGATCATAGCTCTCCACCTCTTTTCTGTCCCTTACAGCCCTTACAAATTTTCGTCTTTTTGTTCTTTCTCCCAAACCCTGTTCTGTCAACCATTTGCTAAAGCCCATCAATTATGTTACACGCTGCTTTCATCTGTCCCTCTTTCCCCTTAGTCTGCCTCGTTAGTATCAGAGTTTCCAAGCCCTCTTTCCTCATTACATGTCCCAGAAATTTCAACTGCCTCTTCCCGGTGTAAAGTATCAGCTTCATTTTTGTTTCCTTTCTTTCCAAAATCTCATTGTTGCTAACATGTTCGGTCCATGGTATCCTCAGCATCTTTCTGTAGAACCGCATTTCTGTTGCTTCAAGTCTTTTCTTCATCCTTGAGGAGATTGTACCGCAACCAATGTCATACTGGAGGACAGATATCACGTAACAGTTCAGTACTCTTTTCTTTGTTTCCAACGAAACCTTTCTGCCTCCTTTCTTCTCGTTTTCCTTCGCTACTCTCTGTAGGAGGTTTTGTAGGGTTTTTTTACTCACTATATTCTATCATCTGCATATCTTTTATCTTAAAATAGTGGGTGCCAAAAATGAATCCTGATACGACTACTAATTTTCTCAGAATTGCCTCTTATAGGTTGAATTAGTCCGGTGAGAAGACACGTCCTTGTCTTACACACTTTTCGATTTTTGCATATTTGCTAAACTAATTTTCTGTACGTATGCAGACGGTTTACTGCCAGTATAGATTCTTGATTATTTTAATGTCTTTCTTGAATATGTCAAATTTACTGAGAAGCTATGACAGATCTTTGTCACTTACTTTGTCGAACGTCTATAAAACACAGGAACACGTCCTTCTGCATTTCCATTGATCTTTCTAATAACATTCAGATAAATATTAGGTTGGTGCAAAAATAATGCCGTTTTCTCACATATGTTACTATGTGAGAAAACGACATTATTTTTGCACCAACCTAATATCACGTTCCTTGTTCCGGTGTCTTTGACGAACCCACGCTGTTCTTATCCTATCTCAAGCCTGATTCCGCTGCGCGCTCTATTCATCAGAATGAGGATGATGAGTTTTGTTATATGGCTCACTGGGCTGATTGTCCGGTGGATTTTGCATTCGTTTGCGCCTGGTTTCTTACAGGTCAGTATGTACGCTATTGTAAACGATCACTTATCTAAATTGACTCAGTGATCAGATAAAAATTAGGCGCTTTCGTTTGATGTGACTTAGAAGTTTGAGGCAATAGTTTTGTTCGAGGGAATAATGACCCATACATACGAAAAAACAATCAAACCATGTTTGGTCATTTGGTGAGATTTGTATAATTGGTTCGACCTAGAACTTTTCAACAGTCTTAGAGTTGTTTGTAGAATAATTCCTAAAATATATTGAAAAAAGTCATTAATCAAACAGAAACCATTTGCTTTACTTGTATGAGGCAAAGAGGGAATAATTGTATTACTTCTACGAAATTTAATTTCAGCTTGATTTCAATAGGTCAAAATTCTCATAATATCGGAAAGGAATATTCAATTGTGCTTTTAAACTGTAGATAATTAATGTAAGAAATTAAAATGGAAATAAAAGATAATTATGTTATGTAGCAACAATAGACAGTCAAACAAGGATCAATAAAGAGGGCCAAGTATGAATCGACCTTTGACAGCTGTCAATACTGCCTGTGCCTGTAAAGATTGATCATCTAGCTTGATCGGTATTGGGTAACAGATAAATACTGTTATTGAGAGACAATGAATTCAATTCAATAAGCAACGCAAGAGGCCCAATTTACATTCATCTGAAAATTATGTGAATTTAAAACTTACAAACAAATATATATATTGTTTTCGTTTGTCCACTTATTACTGAAAGTATAAACAAGAACACAATATTTCATACCCGAGGATGTCTGTAGGAACAGACGAAAGCTTTTAAAATAAAAAGATCTAATGCGACGGAAATTTATAAAACAGGATCTTTTCATTCATAAACAGATTCGTGGTTTTTGTATATTATTGAATTGTTCGCGAAGATGGATTTCTCGCCATTTAATCATTAACCTTTGTATTTGTTTTATGTATGAATAATTCATGAATTTGTAAATTGATTGCACCTTTATTGAAATTAATATATATATATATATATATATATATATATATATATATATGTATATATATCCGTATTTCATGCAAAGAAAAACAATTTTTCAATATAAATAAACCGTTTATTTCCATATTTATCTCTCTATTTAACGTAGACCTTAATTATCTATATATACATATTTCAGTTCTTTTGTCCCCCAAAACTTTACTCACTTTTTGATTTCCTATAACTTCTTGAATCGTTTTAGATCCAGGTATTTAACATAATATTTAATTTAAACCGTTAATATTCTTTGCAATATTTCTTAATTGTAACCATTAATATTGGTTGCAAGTCTGCAAGTCAATAAAAACTGCACTTACTCGCATTTAAAGATCGATTACATTTTTTGGTCACTTTCTCTTCTAAGTAGAAATACCGATAAACAAATAGAAAACCGGACATTATCAGTATTTGGAATTCAAACAATAAGTTTACTGGTCACTATCAAACGGTATGGAACAGGCAATTGATTGTGGCAGATATATTACTTGTATAAAAAATAATAATCTGGTGTATAGTATAAACAAAAGCTTGCCAAAAAACAATTCATGTTAGAGAAGCGAACTGAAAAGTGAAAAAATCCCTAATGAATAAATAGCCA
>OZ010574.1:45172110-45194610 GCA_963932145.1 Acanthosepion lycidas | reverse complement strand
TTTCAACAGTTTAAGAAGAGTATTTCAAACTATCTCTCTTCGTTTACATTTGAATGTATGCAAACTATATCTCTTTTTGGTGAGCATAGATCTGTCTTACCTTTAAACATTTGTTAAATATTATTTTGTGTCAGATCATTTGATCTGTTTTATGAAAATTTCTTTATGATAATTCGTTAAGACGAGCTATTGACAACTTCAAATGTGTAAATTCGTATGAAATTCTTTGTATTGTTTTGGCAAAATTGCACATGTTTCCTTGTCATTAAGAACCTTCATTAATCTTATTGGTGTCGGGTGGTTAAATCAAATGTTCATTTTGACCCCTAATCCACACGCCACTATAAATTCATGTTCATTGTGCTAGCTGTCGAAAAAGAAATAACTGAATCAGATTTGCGTCGACTTTTGTAGGCCAAGAAATAATTTAGCTGTTTGTGCATCCGTACCTGTCTATCACAACTTTTCTTACCGTTAATTCTTCGTAGGTGGGGAAGTTTTTTGTACATTGCTAGTCGTGATATGAAGATTTATCCCATTTGATTTACGGCCCTGATATTTTCTTACGTTAATCTATCTAAAAATGTATGATTAAAATTTCCCAATGTAGGATATCATATTTTCTGAGATTTTAATAGATTTAAAAAAATCTCGAACGATTTTTCATTCAAAGTTGCTTAACGAAATAAAGAAAGGTTGTTGTCCTTGAAGCTTAATTTTTTTAAGTTTATAATTAAGGAAAAATAAATTTGGTTTTTATTTTTTTAAAGTTCCGCTCCTTCCCAAACCAGAGGTCTTTTCGGCGGAAAATTAAAATTAAAAAAAATATTGCATTTCTTTTTTTTTAATTTATATTTTTCTCTTATTTTCCATGAAATTTGAAAATATTTTCATTATTATTTATATATTTCATTAATTGAAATTTTCCGATATTTTTTATATGTCACGGGATACTGATTAGATTTAAGAGCAAAATCATTGAATCAAAATAAGGATTATAGTTGATTCTGATAGTAAATTATGATGCAGATGGGTTTTAAGAAATATTTGGATTCTATTGTTTTATTGCCCCAAGGATGTTTATCTATGATATATTTTATGAGTCTGAGTATATATGGTGGTCTGTTCTAGGATTGAAACCACAGATTACCTACACACAACATTGGAATGACCAGTTATCCTTGGTAAAAACTTGTTGACTTCAAAACGTAAGTTTAATTCTTTTTTTATTATTTTAATAATTGAAACATTTTAGGAGAAACTAGCCTTCATTTAAAAATTAGGAAAAAGCTATTTTGCCGATCCCTGCACAATAACGCACCCCGTTATTTTTTGGAACATAATGCTATGACTTTATGAAAGAAGCCTAAACTATTTATTCACAAAAAAAAAAAAAAAGAAGATTTTCCTTATTCGGTTATGTTCAAGATACTCAATCCCAAAAGTTTTAGCTCATTTTTTAAGGAATACTGTTTTCATAGTAGCAGCAAGAGTCAGATTCGCACGCTCATTTAATTTGCTTTTTACGGAAAATTCCGAAATAATGTTTTATTTTTTTTATTTGTTCGTTGTTAGAAAAGTTTTCAAATTTTATTATTAAAAACTATCGTTGATATATATTTATTGAAAATTGCTCAAATTAATTTATTACAAAAGAAAATTATTTAAGAATTCAGATGAATAAACAACAAGTTTATTTTCCGGAAAAACGCAGACCAAAAGATCTTGCGAGGTTAACTTCTTCTGCTATTTTGAAGGCAGCATTCCTTTAAAAAAAAAGCTCAAAAATTCGAGAGTACGTATCTTGAAGATAACCAATCATTTTCTTTTTTATTAGAAAATGTTGATATAAAACATTGGATCAGTTGAAGAATCCCCCTAGACTGATCAACTTTAAAACCTCAAGCCCAACTTAACTGTAGGATCCTCTCACAGACTGATCAACTGTAGAGCTTTGAATTTTTTTTTTTTAAATGAAAGTTTCATTTTCTTTTATATTGGTTCTTTTTTGTAAGAAAAAATCGGAGATATTTTTTAAATAAAGAAAATCATTCGTAGTAAAGTAGAAGCAGAAATATACGCGATTTAAAGTGTGTTTACATTTCGGACGGTTTTAGTTTACTTTCAATTTTTAAAGATTAAAACCTGTATAAATATCACGCTCCTCAGGGATTTCAATAAATTTTCCATAAAAATAACTATTTTAGAATTATTATGTTAAAATAACAACATTCTACATTAAAGTTTAATTTTTTAGAAATTTTTAAACTAAACATTTTCAGAAAAATCAAATCTAATGTATAATACAACATTGACTTTTTATATTTACAAACTAACAATCTTAAGTTTGTAATATAAAAAGGTAAGATTATTTAGATGAAAAATTTCAAAAATTTTACGATTTGAAGTCTTTTAGAGGGATTTTCAAAATATTTTTAAATATTCATTTAGGATCAACTGTAGAATCTCCATTCCAACTCAACTGTAGAATCCATCCAAGCACCTCCGGAGAAAAGAGATTCTTCAATTGATCAAGTTTTTTTTTTTTTTTTTTTTGCATCGAGTATAGAAACACAAAAAAAGGTTAAAGATTTGTTTCACTAAAAATCAAAAACAAAGTTAAGACAGAAGTGCAGTTATTTAATATTGACTTTTTATATTTATTGTTTTAAAAACTATTTTAAAAGATGAATATGTTTTCAAAAACCGGCTGAATTGATGGAGATACAAAATGAATTGTTACTCAGTTCTCTGGAGAATAAGTTAAGGTTTAATGTAAGTATCAGAGATGAATATTTCTTATAAAATATTAATGATTTTTTTTAATACAAATGTTCAGTTATTTTTATTACGGCCATTACTATGGATTAAATGCTAAAATGTTAAATTATTATATTGCATATAAGAATGAAATAAAAAGGGAAAAATGTATAATAAAAAAAGGATAGCAAATTTCAAAAACTGTATTAGAGAAAAATTTAAACAATTATCGGCTGTCTAGGATAAACTCCTGTAATTATTTACTTCTATTTTAAGCAACATTTCCCTATGTCATAAGATCCGAATAAGTCACGAATGTGCCTAGCTAAGTTAGATAGTTCAAACATTATCAACTTTTTTTTTACAACCCCGATCTCAGCCTTCTGCCAAATTGTACCTTAGTACAATAAATAAAAATTCCCTATGCCGCTGAGTATGCTCTTTTCGTATTTTTTCTTTTCCTATTTTTTCTTTTTCTATTTTTTCATCGGCAAAAACTGAGGGGCGCGGAGTACCACAAGTTGAAAGCTACTAAAGAAGGTGAGGAAAGAAAATGTATTGCATCATTACATGTTTTCTTACAGGGGAAATGTGTATTTAAAGCAAAATGCAAAGACGAGAATGCTGAATTTACATCAGAACTAGGAGGGGAGGAACATGCAGAAAAGGCGAATATGATGGAGACCAATATAGAAATAAAAGTTAAAGAGGAATTCCCTGCAGGTATTGACTTCGATAAATAAATTGAAAGTGACAGGGATGATGTGAGAAAGGAAGAGACCTCCAGTGCATGCGGTAAGGAGATAAATATGAAGAAGGAACTGATGAAGTAAATAAATAGAACAGGCAAACACAGAGGTTGCTGTGTACGAAGACATCACATTTAGGCCACGAACTTACTCAGGGCAGTTGCTAGAAGATCTTGTAACATTTGGACCTAAATAGTTTCAAAACAAAAATGAACCGTTTGCGTCGACTGTAAGACCGGGGAAAATAGCCCGAGGGTAATGCTACAACACCGGTTTTACAAAATTATGGAGAATGGAGGGATATTATATAATAAAAAAATAATATAATATATAATAATGATATATAATAATAAAAAATAATTATAGAGAATTTGAGATTATGGTTGCTGTACTCAAAGACGAACAAATCTCTTTGTCGCTTCTTCCTGAAAACAACAGAAATCCAGGATTCCAAAAGTTCTGGGCGCTTAATTCTAAAATGCCTGAACATGAAAATTCTTCTGACTACCAAGGAACTTTCAAGGAATGGAAGATGTTGGAAATGACCCTTAATATAGCTAAAACTCTTGACAATAAATTACAACAAACTATGGGATTTGGAGACAGGTTTTAACACGGTTACTTGATGTCAGGAATTTTCTGACAAAACTGAAACTGCGTTTTAGAGGTCATCGAGAAGATGTATATAGTTTCAATAGAGGTAACTTTACAGTACTTTTTGAACTTATGAGTAAGTATTATCGTGTTCCTGGAAAGGGTTACTTGAAAGGAATAAGTGATAACCGGCGTTACTTGTCACCGAAAGTCCAAAATGAATTCAGTCATATCTTGGGAAACCACGTAAAAGAAAATATATTGGATCGAATGCGAAACGTCATTTATTTTGTGATCATACTAGACAGCACGCAGGACATTGTTCATACTGGTCAAATGAGTTTCCTTTGATGATATATCAAAGTGAAGATGCGGAAATCATTTCTTGGTTTTATCATTGAGTATGGGAAGAATATGATATCAAGATGTTGGGTCGACGGGAGAAAGAAACTTAATTTCAAAAACTTTAGAGGGATAAGGTTTGACAATGCGACTAGTATGACTGGAGTTCATGGTGATGTTCAACGTCTTCTACGAAACATAAATGGGAAAGCTAAATTTCTGCTATGTTCTAATCATAGTCTGAATTTATGTGGTGTTCATTCCTCAGCTGTGAATGTAAGTGCCAATATATTTTTCGGAATGATTGAGAGACTCTATACATTTTTCTCCTCTTCCAATCACTCGTGAGAAGTTTTATTTTCGTATATGAAGGTCATGATGAAGGGTTTGGTAACCACTCGTTGGAGTGCATGTTACGAAGCTATTCGAGCAGTGAAAACTGGATTTCAAGGTGTGATTCAGGCACTTGATTCATTAACCTCAGCTCCAGAAAATCTTCAAACGAGAGGGGATGCACAAATCATTTTGCTTTCAATTGGAAAAATCTCTTTCAGGTCACATTTGTTTTACAGGGAAGAAATTATGGGCAAATAAATCTCATCCAAAAGAAACTTCAAGAAGCTGGTATTGGTTTGGATATGTGTGTAACCCACATGGACGCGGCCAAAATTTTCTTTAATTGAAACAGGGACAGGCTGGTGTCTGAATCGGTTAATCAAAGTAAAACAAAGTGCGAAATGGAAATTCCAGTTGAAAACCGGCTTAGAAGAAAGAGAAAGATACCTTGGAGAAAAGGAAGATGATGTCTGTCAAACACTTGTGCATGAGGCATCTTTACGAATGTCATGATCGACTTATAAATGAACTAGGAGCACGATTTAATTCCATGTCTCATCTGCAAACTGTCTTCGCTGGATTATCATCGCAAAAAATCCTGGAAGATACTGAAGGCGATTTGAAACGAAGATTTAAAACTCTCTGTAGCAAATACGTTGCTAACTTAGACGTATCTATGCTGCCTTTGGAAGTTCTCCGACTTCTGGATTTTTTAGCGGTAGCTTTCAAAGTCTAACGTGACATGACCATGATGACCACATTATTTGCTATCGAATGGCTGAGATGGAATTATCGATGACAAGTTCAAGAAAGAGTGCCAAATTGTGATTGCTCTACGGCTGTTTTTGACGCTACTTCAGAGAGAAGCTTCTCAAAACTGAAACTCATTGAAAGTCACTTGAGATCAAGTATGTAGCAAGATCACTTATCCAATTTGTCCCTCCTTTCAATTGAACATGAAACTGTGGAGAAGATAGACTTTGAACAAGTTATTAGTAACTTTGCTTCTGCAAAAGCTCAGAAGGTTAAATTATGATAACGTTTGTTCAGCTAATTTTTGAATTTGTGATTTTTCAAGTACTAATCAACGTCATTAAGGATATTCCATTTATATTAAAAAACAAAAACAAAAAAAACAAGGGGGATAGCATTATTAATACGATCCCCAGGCGACATTTTGCCTAGGTAGGCCCCTGCCCTGATGTAGCAACATATGGTTTCTTTCTACTTTGTTCCCAAGCTTAACGAAGATTCCCATTTGAAAGCAAAAATTAACGTAAAATTAGATCTTTTGACATAATTAAATTAACAGGAATCTTAGTTATAACAAGTTTGTATAAATTGCTGTTATCCTCACCTGCAGAACTGATTTCATATTGTTGGACATTTTCTGGACAATAAAGGCTTATTTAAAAATTAAATTCCTTTTAAAAATATCTTTAAATTCATCTACGTTTATGATAAACTGTCCAATAATTACGCAGGAAAATATTTCAAAATTAATCTGAATATTTTTAAACATTTATACAAACAGTTATTTGCGCGGTAAATATCTAAGACAATTCGGATAAAAGGTGTTACCACAACAATAACAAAAAAATAATTCAATCTATCGGCAAATCATGACGTAGTAGTTTTCCATATTATATACTAGAAGCATCCGTGAACATTTCACGGTTTTCCTATATTAATAGGTAAAAATTTCCCTATCAATTTGTTAATTATTTTTCTTTTTTTTTTTTTAAATATATTGCAACAAAATCATAAATACAAAATCCGGTGGTTATTTAAAGTAAAGGGCTGTCAGTAAAAAAAATTTTGAAATTAACAACGTTTTTTGCATTTCACTGAAACAGACGTTAAACACATCGATCTTCTCTTTATATTTTTAGTCATCGATTTTTATCCATCTTTCTTTTATTTTATCACGAAAACCAAGTAGCATCTCCGATATGTCTTTTCCGTCTTTCCGTACGATCAAAACAGCATAGTCCGAGGTATTAACAAGTAACATACGGACTAATTAAGGAACTAAGATAAGTACCATTCCATGGAAATGTATTCACCTTTACGCACACATATGTTCTGATGTTTGCGTATGAACAGGGTCTACGTTTAATGTGTATGAGTAATAATGCTATAAAGGAATGTATACGCTGCAGTTGTCTGTATAAAGAATACACGGTCTCATTCTAATTACTTAAACATAAAAACATACGCACCATATACATATATATATATATATATATATATATATATATATATATATATATATATATATATATATAAAGCATGAAAAAATAGATCAGCCGATTCCACTATCTTGGTTTCAACCTTTCGGTATCTTCAGGCGATTTCGGTCAATTGATTTCCTAACGCTTTTGTTTAACTTAAAAATTAATGAACGTTTTATCATCTAAGAAGAAATAAATAAACGAACGGCGTTAAGTGTGATAGAAGGGGAGGAGAAGAAAAGCAAGCGTATTGGAAATGTATGGGTTGGGATTAAATAAAATTAGTTACCTCCATGAGATCGCTAAAAAAAGAGCATGACGAAAAAGACGCCAAACTTAACGAAAACAAAACAAAACTTTATCGTCTAAATGTTTATTTTACTATTAAGAGGAAAGATCAAAGTATTTTTGGCGTATTTTTTTTATATTTTTAATTATTTTTTTTAATTATTTTTTATATTTTTAATTAATTTTTATATTTTTAAATATTTACGTCTAAAAGAAGCACGTCCAAAATCTTCGTTTAAAATCTTTTTTTTTTTTTTTGAGTCAGAAAAATTGACAGATAATCATGTCGACCATTTTTTCCATTTTATAAAAAAATGAAAATCTCAGTTTCAAATTCTTTTAAAAATCAATTATCATTTTTTCAAAACTTATTTTAAGAAAATCAGAAATTATAATGTTTATTTTTAAATATTTTGAAAACAGCTTAACTTAGTTTCTGTGTCGAAAAGATGTAGTTTGAAAATAAAACAAAGCAAATCATAACATTTCTCGTCACTTGACAATGTGATGAAAAACATTTTCATGACGTATTGATAGCTTACGTGAGGATAATTTATTCTACGGAAATTCTATGCATATACACATGAACATATGAACTTCTTTGGCCATTTTGAAGGGTTTTATTTTTTCCTCAGTTTTGTTAATTTCTTTTCCTCTTTGGTAAAGATGTAGTTTTTGTGCTGTTTGAAAAATAGTATTTAAGAGCTTCATGAAAAATTGGAAAAGAAATTGTTAACGTCTAAAAGAAGCCTCCCTGACAATAACTAAAGAAGTGCTCGATTCCCCTTGGGAAAATACGGACAATTTTTACACTCCTTTACTGTCACCAAACGGAAAAACTGAATAACGTTCTTTTTCCCTGTGTGTCATATTCAACGAAGCAAATACATACATACACACACACACACACACACACATATATATATATATATATATATATATATATATATATATATATATATATAACATTTTATTTAGGTACCTCCAGGAGATCGATAAAAAGACCATAGCATGATGAAAAAGACGCTAAACGTGACGAAAACAAAATTTTATCGTCTAAATGTTTGTTGTGAAAAGATGAAAAACCAACGTATTTTTAATTATTTAAAAAAAAATTTCCTTTTTAAAACATTCTAAATTTTGAAAAAATAAACAAACTTTTTTTCTTTTTGTATCACCGGAACTAGTAAAATGACATATACAATTTTTAGCAATTTTTTTTTTTTTTTTTTTTTTTTTTGTATGACAGATATTAATTTGGAAAATCTTGCAAAAATAAAAATAATTGTCGGATGCTAAAGAAATTTTCAGAAACTATTCACAGATGATGGAAATTATTATAAATATTTTTCTTATTAAAGTCATGGCAGAAATATTTTTTTTATACTTATTACCGCTTCCTAACTAATTTTATGAAAACTCTAGAAATTCAGTCGCGTTCAGTTTAGTGATTATATTAGTTAAAAACACAAGCCTTTGAGTAAGGCAAATAATTTTTTTTTATAAATTGGACTCCTCTATCAGAAAATCGGCCCTGAATTGTAACATACAAAACTCAATAAAGCAAAAACATTATTTAATTTCAAATGCTTTTATTTGTTTTTAGTTGTTTTTATGAATGTGGGCAATATTTTCTGAAAGCAAAAAAAAAAATAGAATTATATCTGATAAACTTCAAGTTGGAAAGATAACATTTGAATTAGTAATGTTATTTCTTTACGGTTTTCCTTTCTTAATTCAAATATTTTATTGAAGTAAAACTGCCAAGAAAACGTTATTCCCTAGAAATTCAACGGTTGCTAACTATTCTTTAAGTGAAATAACCATTGTGTAATTATTTTATGTCATTCTTATGAAACTATTAATAATCTTCAAGGAATAAGATGGAAGGACTGCATTGGTGTTTCCAGCTCAAAAGCCAATCACTAAATCACTCTAAGGAGTAAACAACCGCAGATTCTATCGATAAGCCTTGCGGTAGTGGTAAGAAGTTAATAGTAAAATATTGGTGGTTTGCAACGTTGCGCGCGAAACTGACGTGACAATATCTCTGCTGCTAGAAGCGACCGTGATTAGAATGTGTGTACGAGATATTGTAATATATATATATATATATATATATATATATATATATATATATATATATATATATATATATATATATATACACACACTGGGTAGCAAAAGCATTAACACATACTTTTTATAAATTTCACAATAGAAATTTTTCAATTGAAATGATACTTACTTGAAATGTTCTTAATGAACATCGTCTACCATAAAGGAAAATATAGAAACATTGTTTTTGTGTATTATGTTGGTGCAAAAAATAATGTCGGTTTTTGCCGTATTTTTTAACGTCAAAAGCCATTATTGGTGCACCAAGCTAATACTTTTATTGCCAAAATTTCAAAAGTTAACTGTAAACATTACTATATTTTATTTGACAACTGATTCTTCTTATATTTTAGAAGAACGTTATTGCACCATATTAAACTTATCTGTTGTCAGTAAGATCAATTTCGATGCAGTATAATTTGTACATTATTCTTGTTGTACTGCTGAGGATATTTAGTCTAGAGGTATATGCGTTTGACTGACATTTTGACATTTTTCATTGATTGGTTTTATTAACACCCTATATGAGATCCTTTAGTTAAGAGTTGCATGCTATTTTCTATGCTCTATATTTTGATTAATTTTATATGATTTATATGGTTTCATTTTTGTTTGGTCTTCTTATTTTTTTTAATATTTTCTTTCATCTAAATATTTTTAATAATTTTGTAAGGCCCTTCATTTTTTTTCTTTTTGTTTATTTGTTAAAGGCCCATATTATTTACCGACTATAAAATTGTGACATTAACTCACAATGCATTACGTATGTCAAGTTCCTTATTAATTACGTTTCCATTCTCATAGGAAATGTTATGTGTCTTATGTGGACATTGTAGCTAACTTGCAGTTGTATTGAATATAACGTCTAACGTGTCAAGAATTTTAAAACGGTGTGTCATCATCTCTTACTTAGCGGAGGCAATTTTGATTGATGGATCTGATTATAAACAAAACAAACGCTGCTGATATCTCTTCCATCTTCTTTCCTTATTCTTCCTTTTCTCTGGAAAAGAGATTGTATCTTGTCTTTCTTACTTACTCTTTTCTTTTTTTTTCGCGTGGTAAGACGTTGTATATGGTTTTAAATCTCAATAAATTGTCTACTAATCAGTCATTTACTAACGCCTCATTAAAAGTGCTAATACACATTGAAACATAACAGTATTTGTGTAGTGTTATTCTACATGTTGATGTAATATCGTGAAATAAAGCATATATATATATATATATATATATATATATATTATATATATATATATATATATATATATATATATATATATATATATTTGTATACATATATATAATATATATTTGTATACATATATATAATATATCTTTGTATACATATATATAATATATATTTGTATACATATATGTAATATATATATATATATATACATATAAATAATATATATTTGTGTACATATATATAATATATATTTGTATACATGTATATATATATAGATACATAGATAGATAGATAGATAGATAGATAGATAGATTATAATAAAGAGAAAGTACAGTAAGATATATAATCCTGTGTTCTTATTAATATTTTTTTATTTTTACAAAACACCGTTCAATGCAAATGTACAGAGCATAAATATTAATTTACTTATTTAAAAATATGTTTCCATCGCTACACAGGAATTACCATGTTTCAAAAACAAAAGCTACAAAAATTCAAATTCAGTTATAGAATTAAATTAAAGTCCCTAGTTCTGATCCATTTTCAAGCGATTTTTGGAATAATTTATTTTGAGATTTACTGGGATTATAAGCACAAACATTCATAATATTGTTTTCTATGGATATGGGGAAATCCACTCATTTTAACAAGGGGTGGTATGGTATTAATTTTTCACTGACAAGTATTGTAACAAAAATTATGAGTTACTTTCGAAAATAGGCTAAGTTAGCGTAGGGGTGCCTTTTCAAACGAATGATGAAATCCGTTCAACGCATGTCGTCTGGTCCTTTTCAACGACAAAAACGTTTTCGGCACACTTATTTCGCCGTTAAATTTGTACATGTATACATAAAGATTTTTTTTTCTAAAAGGGTTGCTTGTATATGAATACGTTGTATTGAACTACAAATTTATAATATTATTCATAATTTTAATTACTTATAGACTACGTATCTTTTAAAACAAATAAATGTAACAGAATTACTCAAATTATTTAAAACTTATTATGTAAATATCAAATATAAATATGTATATATCATTTACCAGATTTTTTAAAACATTACTTAAGGAAAATTTTTGACATTGTCGGCAAAGAATAGCTATTTCATTTCTTTGATTAAATAAATTATTATTTTTTATAAACCTAGTAATAAAAAGTTTCTCATGTATGCACAAAGGACAAACCACAATATTTATATTGGAATTTCTGCTGGTAAATGGAAAAAACGACTAAATATCCATCGGCAATTGTTTGCAAAACCTTAAAATGAAATTTCGAACTGTACTTTCCCAAAAAATTTAGTAATTGAGGGAGAAAGAACTGAATCTTCAGAGTGACTGGAAAATGATAGATTTTGCTCAGACTTTAATTTTAAAGGTAAATGTAATCTATGCCTACAAGAGAAAATAATAATTATTAAATTTGGAAATCCAAATATACTTTTAAAATAAAGGAACGAATAAATTTAAATGTCGTCACCGAAGTAAATTTACACTTATCTAGACTCTCACTTAACTTTCGTGAATTGTCATCATTTGACAATTGCACTGAATTCTGCTTCTCCTCCGTTCTTCCTATATCCTTCCAAAAGTTGTCATCACTTACCGATTACAGAAATATCTTTTCTCTTTTACTAAATTTCTGTTAATATTAGTGCCCATCAATAATATCTTTAATTTATTACCTTACTGGCATTATTTTCCAATTTCTTACTATAAGTTATCTTTAGTGAATTATCTTTTATTACACATATTTTTATTTTAATTGGTTTTATTTAATTTTGACATATCTTTATAACTCTATAGGTAGATGGTAATTAGTAATGTTGAATTCGTTTTTATTTTTATTTAATTTTTCCCTTTTTTCATTTCTTATTACATTCTAATTTTAAATATATTTCCACATATTTTTCAAGGTTTTTAATAGGTATGAGTATATATATATATATATATATATATATATTGTGTATATAGTGTGTATATATGTGGTGATGTGTAAGTATATATATATGTATATATGTGTGTGTGCGCGTGTGTAGGTGAGTGCGTGTGTGTATGTATGCGCTTATATATATATATATATATATATATATATATATATATATATATATATTATAAGTTAATAGACTTAAAATATGGTTTTTCGCTACACAGTTCCAACCATGTTTCAAAAATGGAAGCTAAAAGCCCCTAATTTAATTTTGTACTTAAATTAAAGACATCACTTCCATTTCATCCTCAAGCGATCGCTTGAGGATGAAATGGAAGTGATGTCTTTAATTTACATGGTTGGAACTGTGTAGCGAAAAACCATATTTTAAGTCAATTAACTTATAATATTAATGCTCTGTAAATTTACATTGAGCACTATTTTGTAAAAATAAAAATATCTATAAGAACACCGGATTATATATCTTACTGTTCTTTCTTTTTATTAATATACACACACATATATATATATATATATATATATATATATATATTTATTTAATTTATATATCCCTTTTTGAATAATATATGGTAGTGTTATATAAAGGGGTTAATTTTTGTGATAATTATTAGGTTGGTTCAAAAATAATGTCGTTTTCTCACATATGTGAGAAAACGACATTATTTTTGCACCAACCTAATAATAATTACATAATACTTATCATAATATTAAAACAATACTACGTGATAATAATATACTAGAAAATAAATTTTATGCTTTGTTGGTATGTAATAATATATAATTATGTTTATATAGGCTCAATTGTTTGTAAGTAAACATTAAAAATTGTAATAATCCAAATTTACCTCCGCCTGATGAGATGTGATGATATGCATCGAAACGAGAATGCATTTATGTATCGGTTTTAAATATGTTCTAATTGTAATATATATATATATATATATATATATATATGTGTGTGTGTGTGTGTGTGTGTGTGTGTGTATGTGTGTGTGTGTGTGTGTGTGTGTGTGTGTGTGAAAATATTGTAGAAAATAGGAAAGAAACTGGTTTGGTAAATAATCCAAAGTTCCTTAGTATTTTTGTTATTATTTTTTTAAAAATAGTGCTCAATACAATAGTAGAGCATAAATATAATTATTTATTTAAAAATATGATTCCAACTCGCTACATAAGAGGTTTCAAAAAAAATTTCGCTTGAAGATGGAACAGAGCCTACTTTAACTCAAGTTAATTCAAATATTATTTTGAAGTTTTCGGCTCTTGTTTTGAAACATGAGACCTCTTATGTAGCGAGTTGGAATCATATTTTTAAATAAATAATTATATATATATATAATATATATATATATATATATATATATATATATATATATATATATATATATATATAGTGCTGTTCAATAAAAGTGACTCACCTGATTTTTTTTACTTAAAATTTTTTTTGCCTATTGTTTTGGGGGTCAAACTAATTATTAATCTTACTAATATAAAGACCCCTTTCCGACCTAGTCAAAAAGTTTACTCCCGTTAAGATATTCTATTGATAATTATAATTTTGGATATAAATGAGATTTAGGGAAAAACTCTATGTAAAAATGACTCACTTATTTCCTGCAACTAGTAATCAATAGAAACATAACCAAACAGCTTTAACTAAAGATTAATAGAGGTATAATTTATTTATAATAGGTAATATAGTTCGAAATATTTAATAATCTATGGGTCCTGCTTTAATTTGAATAACCTTTTCAACCCTTTTTGGCATTTACTTGATTAGGTCTTGGCAAATCTCATCTCCAAGAATTGAATTTCATTCGGATATGAAATTCACAAATCTTCTTTGTTGCTCAACTGCTTTCTCGAAAGCCTATACTATATAATGCTCCATAAGTTTTCTATGGGGTTGAGGTCAGGAGTTATCTCCTGCTAATTTCCCTCTGATACATGGCACAGTGGATAAAGGCGTTGGTTAGATCCAATGACAGGACCCAAAGAGTGTGAGTTCAATACCCGGTTAAGGCAGTGGAGAATTTTCAGAGGGAAAATTAGCAGGAGATAACTGATAACTGACATCCATCAAACAGGGCACGTGGAACTAGAACAGTCTACCCTAGTGAGCGAAATAAAGGGTTCAGTTCGAAATTCCAACCCCCTGAAGAAGGCCGGAGCGTACAACGGCCGAAACGTTGTGATAAATATGGCGACAAAATGAGGAGAATAGTCCAAATAATCTAAATAATGTAACATTTCTTTGTTTTTATTGGCTTTTGCAATGTTTGACATTAAGTCCAGTTTATCATGACGTTTCAATTTTTTTTTTTCATTCAAAATTAACCGGGGGTGGGGAATATAACTCGTATATTACCAAGAACATGTTTGTTAAGATATCTGGCGTATGGCCAAGGTTTTTTTTGTTTTTTTTTTTGTTTTTTTGAAGGCGCCGGTAAATTAACTTAATCTCCCGAAAGAATTACAGGTTAATGCACGAGACATTGTGACGTCCTTAAATGGCTGTTTATTTTTCTAAAAAAAATGTTATCAGTGTTTATAACAGAATCACATCCTTGAATTCCTCGTGTTACAAAGATAGAATAGAACTAAACGTGAAACAGAGGAAATAAACTAACAAAAAAAATCTATTGATTTGTATATAAATATGAAACGACACACACAATTACCTACACATTGGCTACTGACATTATGATTGGTATGTTAGACACGCTAGTTGGACTACAGATCCACATAATACTTTCTTACCAATGAGGTTATTACATAAAATAATGTCTGAAAAAAATGATTATTTGCAAACAGTTATTAATACTGGTTCCAATATCTTGAAAATAATCGTTAGTCAACAGATTTCTGTCAACACTAGAACCTGTTGAGTTATTTGAGGAAAACGAAAACAAAGACAATACATATAATTACATAAGTCTGTATCTCAAATATTCTGCTCTCTGTCACGACATTAATATAATACATACCGATAACACTTAACAAATATAATAAAATAAAGATTACTCGAAATTATCGTATTTAAATCCGGGTAGATATTTATTAACCGCTTATCATTGTTAGAAAAATCTGATTAATCCGAGTCTGCAAATTTTCTTATATATATATATATATATATATATATATATATATATATATATATATATATATATATATATATATATGTATATATATATATATATATATATATATATATATATATGTATATATATATATATATATATATATATATATATATATATATTATTTGAGGAAATGTTGGATGTTTAAAATATTCTCTTGCCAGTTTCATTGCTTGTATAGTGTTTTCATTGAAGGAAATTATGGCAAAACAAAATTTAATCAAGCATATATCTTCCACATATTCGATCTCAATTTCTTCATTAAGGTATTTTTTTTTCGTTTTTTTTTTCTTTTAAACGTTTCACCCGAAGCAAGGCGGGAAGCCACTAGGACGCAAGGCGTTGCAGAAATTTTGGAGCAAGATCAGATAGGAGTGATAGAAGAAAGGATGAGGAGAAGGGTAGTGGATCAATTATTTGATATATGCATATGCGTCTCATATATATATATATATATATATATATATATATATATATATATATATATATATATATATATAAAGGGTATTCCAATAACTTAGATCGATTTTAAATGTGAATTAAGTTTAAGCGTCTAATGAATTGCCAGAACCTATATAACATAGTCCAATAGAGAAATAAATATTCACCAATAACACTGAATCAGGTACTACTGATTTTGATTCGTCTTAATGAAACACCCTCATATATAATCCGTCTTAATGAAACACCATATATACATACATATATATATATATATATATATATATATATATATATATATATATATATATATATATATTATATAAAAGAGTGTGTGTGTGTTTGACTGTAGAGAAATTTCATGTCTGAAAATCTGTATCTGAATTAACTCTTTATATCGTAGATGTTTGAAACACACGAAGACAAAGAAAGGACCTCTTCTGTTACACGTTTTTGAAGTTCTGTAAGTTTATGGGACTAACAACTTAGCCGTAGTGCTATATACCATTTTAGACTTATATGAAACAGCTAAACTATTCCTTCTATCAATAAATTTACAATATTTACTGAACCTTTCCAATTAAATAAGTTTTAAATGAATCCCACGGAAGTGAAATATCCCCCCCTAATGACCAGCAGAGATAACTTGACGACACTTATCTCTTTCATTCGCTATCCACTGTTAAACATTACTGAATGCATTTCATATTACAGAGTGTATTATCGATTCAATACTGCGATATGTATTCTCCCTGTGTCAATTTTCCACTAATTTTTACACACCCAGGTTTCAAGTTATCGGAATGGAAAATAAATCCTTGTTCAATTCTGAGGGGACTCTGAATAAAATTTTATACGATTTTTTATTTGTAGCGTAATTCGAACTTATACCGAAACGACTCATAAAATCGCCAATGTATAGTGACAGTAGATGAGCTCAGTTTACAATTATACTTGAGAATGCAGCATAATAAAAACAACTCAAGTGCACCGTGACGTTCGTTTTGAATGATCGAGTTTCAACTGTTTAATCTCATTATTTCAGGAACTTTTGCTGTTTGTGCCACCAATGCCAAATGGCCGTTTTCTAAACCTATCAAAGTAATTGACAACTTGAGAAAATAAAACTTTCAAGATATTCTTTTATAATGTAAAAACCATTGCTGAAGATTAAAATGACACCAGATGATATCATCTTACCTGGAAAAAGATATTGTTTCTGTTTTTACAGCTAAGACAAATGTTTTATTAGAAAGAACATGAATAAAATATAGTGAGTGGCGTTGGTTATTTAGCCGATAATTACATTACAGACAACCCTGTACATTTTTGGAAAAAAATATCTTCAAAAGAAAGAGAAGAAGCTCTGGAACAGGTTAATGTGTTAAATTTAAATTTGCATTAACCAGTTCTATGTAAATATTTCTCCTAGAACCCTGTTCGTTCAGTTTTTACCATTTTCTGTCCCCACCCCCGTCTGTGATTCCTAATGACTTTTCCTATTCCTGAAATTCTTCCTCATTAGATTGTTATAGCTTCTAATATTACATAGAGTACTTTACTGTATTTCTAAAAGTGTTTGTCAAATTCTTTTCTGCAAACTTATCTAGAATAATTATGCACGTTATGTCTATCATCTCTCGGAAGTCGCAGCAGGAGTATTTGGCGAATTTACCTTCCGCCTCTCGTCATTAAGCTTTTTGTTTTTGTTTGTTTTTAAGAAAGCTTAAATTTTTAGACATTTGAAAAAACAAAAAACAAAAATAACAAGTTATGGTCATCCCATTTTCGAATGGTGGAGTTTGTTAACATTTTTTAATCGCCACAATATCAGACAATTGGGCAAATTTAAAAATACTGAGAGTACTTAATGTAGAATTACCAAATTCAATTTTTAGTAAGGAAATAAAATTGTTTTTACAGCGATTTTCCTAAGTTTATGAACTTAAAGTGCTAACATTTTGATGGCAGAATGCAGTGCGAATTTAAACGAAAGAAATGCCGTGTTTCCGGCATGAAATGTAAGAGAAATGAAAGGTTAAATGTCAACTTTTCAAGAAGATAAAAGTAAAATTTATGAATTTTTCAAAAGAAAACAAATTTTTGAAAGGAAATTTGAAAATCCCAAAATGTAAAACAAAAAGTAAAATTGTGCTTAAGTTTTGAGAAATTCACTGCTCGGGTAATGATTCATTTCTGACTCCTAATTATTAGCAACATAAAATATTAAATATGCTTTATGTGAGTAAAATTAAAAAGTACGTGAGACATTGAAATGATTAATATTAGCATTTTTATTTTTTTTTTATTTTACAGTAGAAAAATTGAAAAGTGAAAAAACAATTCAGTGATAGAAACACAAAACCTGTATTAATATAACATTTAAAGTATTATTTAAATTACTTGTAGAATTTAAATAAAAATAAAATGATTGTCGTACGACGTCGTTAAATATATATTCAGACTAGCAGCATGACCCGGCGTTGCCCGTGCTTGATTCAAAAATCGTACGACTCATACAGCAATCGCTATCATTTGACTTAAAATATTTTTGGCCTTCCTTGCCTTTAAAGGAGTGCCCTTTGCCGGGCTGATGTTGCTACATGCCTTACTTCTTGCCTATCTCAGAATGCGTATTTTTCCTAAGCTCTATACTAAACATTAAATCTGTTGCGAAAAAAGAAAATGAACGCAAAACGATCAGCTTAAAAAAAAAGGTCTCGTAACTGGAAAAACCGAATGAAAAAAGAATGTTAGCAACAAATACTTTTTCAATACCAACCCAGTTCTGCGGAATCAGAATCAATGATGAGTTTAAGCAAGCAAATGTGCCAACTGGAGTAAAGTGCCGTACAGATTTAAATTTTTCCCTCTTTGTGACGAATGCAGGTATCGATTTTTTTTTTTGCATGCTAGCATGCTAGTTAACATTCGTGTCAGTCAGCTGTTGGCTCTCACGCTGGCCAATATAATCTGCCTGCCTATTCGTGGCAACCAGCTATTGGTTCTCACTCTGGCCAGTAGAAAATGGCCACAAACTACATGAAAACTGCCGTATAAGCATGAAAAATCAATTATTTCCACTATCGGTGGAAGCTGGGAAAGGCAAATTCAGTCTTGGCCTTCCCACTAACTTGGAGCATCTGCATGTAAATTTTTGTGCAAATCCGTCGAAAATTGCGGCTGTGCATTCGTTACACACACACACACACGCACACACACATCCTGCCGTTTATAGATAGTAATTAGTTCATAGAACAATTTACCACAAAATCGACTAGTTGGAGTAAAGACAGTTTCACCTAGTGTAGTGGCCTCGTGTATCATCTGTATGCTTGGTTAAGCTTGCTTTTTTTTTTCAAAAATCTATAGAATAATATACTAAGACTCCTATTTTAATTTGCGATGCAGAAATTCTGAATGGCTAGGTAAAAAAGCATTCTTTCCGATATTAATCTATTTTATAAATGTCACCGGAAGTAATGCATAATAAAGAAATTCAGTTTATGTTCCTGTTGGTCGAGACGGGAAATTCCGGTAACGCCTATACAAGAACATTAAAGATGTAACGATCATAAATGGAGTTCCTGCTGGAAAAGAGTATAGTATGTTAGTATGCAGTGTCACTACTGAACTTTTAATTGAGAGATATAAGTACAAGTTAAAACAGAAAGAATATAATCTACTTTCAGATTAAAATAAGACTCTCAAGTCTTGTAGATACACGCAAATACATGAACAGAAGTAGCAATAATATTTAAGACATAAACTAGAATCTTACGCAAATTGATGTAGAAATAGCAATGTGCATAAATTTACCTTTAGGTAAACAAAAACATAGTAAAATTAAACGATATTCAAGATACTTGTACAAGTACTAATACAGAAAAATACGGTTAATTTGCAGATTAGGACCCGCGTTCAGTTTGCATTAAAACTTTTCCGAATACTTATATTTAGGTGTAAATGTTCATGCTTCATAAAAAATGACAAGATAAATTTGATAAAATCTACCGTTTTGGAGTTATTAAAAGTAAAAATTCGGATTCCTTCGCGTCGTTGGCGGCAGCCATTACTGGCGTTGTTTATATACGTTTGTGTGATAAACTAAGCGCGGAAGAACGTAGTTAAGAGCCTTTTTTAACTGATCTTAGTCGTCTAACTTGTCCCAATTACTGCGCAAGACAACTATATTGCGTGCGTAATAATCAAGAAAAGTGAATATCCCACCCATAGCTATTGCCTGCCTGCTTCTAACTCACGTCTTTCAGAATGCAGAAAGAAACGGTTTAAACAAGCGATATGTGGAAAACTTGGTTTCATTCAGGTGCCCTGCTGTACAAAAAGCTGCGTGGGCTCTGAGGTAGATAGACAGGCTAATAGACAGTGAGAGGAATGTGTCTAACGTGGCAGATTGCAGTGTTGTATTCAGGAGTCGCGGATTCGAAATAGATTCCCTGTGTCAATCCTCACAACAGAGAATAAACCGGTCATATTGTCACCAACCAGATTACATCTTTGGCGTACATGTGCCTTTACATGTTCAAGAAAGAAAATCAGCTTTTCATCCGAAGATTTTAAGCATACTGGTTGAAGCCCCAAAAACATTTCTGTAGCATGAGCTTTTACGCAAAATCAAAGATTATAATGGCACCAAACGTACTTAGCGTTAATACCTCGAATTTTCATCATATATGAGAAAGAGAGAATGAGTGAAAAAGAAAGAGATATAGAGGCGAGTTATGTTATTAAAGTGCATCAGAATTTTATTGATTTTTAAGAAAGCTTCTTCCATTTTTTTTTACTTTTTTTTTTTTTGTTCTGTTTTGGTAAATTGAACATAAAATATATATTCTTTTGTTTATCCCTGAAGTTGAATTCTGGAAGAATCTTTCGAAGATATTACAAGATTAATAATTTATATATATTTGTAAAGAAAAGGAAGAATTGATTGGCCATGTAACTGGTTCAACGCATAAGATACTTTCTTCGAAAACCTGCATTTATTTTATAAGAAAATGTATTCGGACCTATCCCAGACTGTATTTATACCATTTAATATTGTAAGCAATTGTTCCTTATTCTCACTTGTCAAATTATATTGCCTTATAGCCGAGCAGATTTGAAGTAATTTTATTGACGATGCCTTAGTATTGTATTTGGAAATGACAGCAGACATTGGGGTAAACATTGATCTGAGAGCGTATGAATACATTTTTAAATGATCATTATTTTGTAACAAGATCGTATTTTACAAAATTTATCTGACACTCAAAGAAAGACAGGAGTGGGCTCTCAACGAGGAATGAACATATGATATCAGAAGTGGCGAGATGAACTAGTTTAATACTACACCTTAGGAATTAACATTATAATTTTAGGAGTTTTTGTTACAAATTCATTGCAGGACCTTATTCAGTGAGGCCCTCCCGAACATATATATATATATAAATATAAATATATATATATATATATATATATATATATATATATATATATATATATATATATATATATATATATATATGTGTGTGTGTGTGTGTGTGTGTGATCGCCTGAAGATCATAGTAGGAGTGAAACTCAAGTGGCTTTGTCTCTTTCTGAGTTGTAATGGTGAGGAGTGTAATCGCTCTGCTTTTGTAAACTAGGATTTGAGCAATGCTTACTGCTGAGGTAGCTGTCTTTTTTTTTTTCTAAATTTGTTTCTTTTAACGCATTTTTTATTCGTTTTTTTTTTCTTTTTATTACTTTTCCTTTTGTTCAGCGAGCAGGCTCGCGACTTTTTTGTACCTATACATTGTGATTATATATATATATATATATATATATATATATATATATATATATATATATATATATATATATATATATATATATGTATGTATGTGTGTGTGTATTTATATATATATATATAGTGATATAAATTATATACATATATAGTGATATATATATATAGTGATATACATTTTATATATATATATATATATATATATATATATATAGTGATATACATTATATATATAATGATATACATTATATATATATATATATATATATATATATATATATTACACACACTCACATGGTATATCAAAAATACTTTTAGAATCTTTAGGGGCGGATTTCACATACCCCAAAAAGCAATGTCAACAAACATATGTCCGCAAATCCTTAATGTTGAGTTAGTACGGGAGATGACGGTGTCTTGTCATGTAGACTAAGTTACATTTGTCATTTGTGTACATTTATGACTAGTCTGTTTTCAACGTTTAACGTGTGTCCTACTGAATTAACTGATAATTGTTCCGTTCGACAATGGGAGGATATTCATATCGCGAGTAGCCAGATATGATTT
>OZ010574.1:45054610-45162110 GCA_963932145.1 Acanthosepion lycidas | reverse complement strand
TGAACTACACCGGAAATTAAGGTGATCCGACACGATGTGTCATTGCTGTGGTTTGAACTCGCGAAACTAAAATATAGAGGGCACCTTAACATTGCCGTAGAAATAGCAATAGATTAGTGACAGGTTTGTGACTTTTCATCCGCGGGGAAAAAGTTGGTTTGCAAAGATCAAATGATGTAAACAGACACAGATTATCATTATGTTAGAATCTTGTTATATGAAATGTTACTTGACAAATGCACTGATGCAATAATTGCGGACAAATTGATTCGGTTATCTTTACTAAGCAATCATAGTTACGAACGTGCAACATTTAACCTGATATTTGTATAATATCAGTAGAATATTCGAAGAAACAAAAGCTATATCCAAGTGGTCTTCTAGTTCTTCATATTTAACAATATTTGGGTCTCCATAATTTATCATCTTTGAATATTCCAACGAAAGGTAAACAGAATGAGGTAAACACATTTGCTGTTGATATTCCGTCACTTTATTTACTTTATCTGTAGTACGCTGTCACTCACTCGACGAAGTAAAACATTAGTCATTATTGATTCTGATACTGGCTCATCATTTGGTTTTGTTTTGTTTTTTCGTGTTTTTTTTTTTATTTGCTTTGCCAACTGCGATTCCATTAAAGCTTCTAATGACATACACACTCATAGATGCAGGAAAACATTAGGAACTTAGTTCCGTCTATCAAATGGAACATAACATTCTCCCAGGTAATTGGGTTTTTTTTTCTTCCTTTTCCATATAATGCATTCGGGGAGTATATAATTTTTGTAGATTGAAATCAAGGTAGCTTTGCCATCGAGGTTTAATCTCATGATCTGTCGCCCATGTAGCGCTGTTTAATAATTTCTGTAATCTCTCGGATTCCAAGAGGTTTTGGTTTCTTTTACATTTACTTTCTATTAGTCCGAAATATATTTAACTGATAAATCTTTAAATATGTTAGAATTAAATCATAGTTTTTGTGAAGATCTGAATTCTTCTTAAGGTAACATTGGTATTTCTCTACGAAAACAAATTGAACATTTTTTTCATTTTCTTTCAGATTTGACGGACTTTTGGGCGATATAATTTTTATTAGTATTTTTCATACATAATTATTATTATTTTTATTATTATTATTATTATTATTATTATTATTATTATTATTATTATTATTCAATCAATATAATTTTTCACACATTATTATTATTCATTATAATTTTTCACACATTATTATTATTATTATTATTAGTCAATTATTATTTTTCACGCATGATTATTATTATTATTCAATAATTATTATTTTTCACACATAATAATTATTTCTATACACTAATTAATGTTCAAAAGTTATTATTTTTCACACAAATTTATTATTATTATTCAATAATTTTATTTTTCACACATAATTATTATTATTATTCAATTTTTATTTTTCACATATTATTATTATTCAATAATTACTATTTTTCACAATTATTATTATTATTATTCATTAATTATTATTTTTCTCAATTATTATTAGTATTATTCAATAATTATTATTTCCCACACATTATTATTATTTGTATACAATAATTATTATATTTTACACATAATTCCAAGATTTAAATAACATGATGCAAAAGAGAAATGGCATCACCAAATGAAAATTCTTTAAGTATTTTAGCAGGCACGTGCTGTTTAATCCTAAACGATGTGTCGTTGTACCTATGTAGTCGAGTCCACAACTACATTTAAAAAAATAAATAACGGAATTAATATGATGGTGGACAGAACGTCTTTACACACAGATGAAAGGACAGACTTGGTTTGAAAAACAACACGAACGTTGGCTGCATAATAACACTCATGAAATCCGCTTGTCAAAGGACTCACTAATCCTACACAACCACGGTAAATGAAGATAGACCGGACATTTACCAGCCGTAGAAAGTTTAATTTTATTAAACACTGCAGTCTTATCCCGAATAACCGATTGAACAATATCCAACGGATAACCATTGTTCACAAGGATACTAGTTAAACAACTAATTTCGTCTTTGAAGATGTTATCTGAACAAATCATTAACGCCCTATGGGTCAAAGTTCTAATCAAATTAATCTTTTGTTGTTTAGGACAAAAAGAGTCCCATCATGTACAGAGATCCGTAAAAGTACGTATATATACAACCGAACACGACCTTTGTTTTGACGGCCAGGTCTCTTCAGGTAGAGGTGGTGGGGCAATAAGTGATCGTAATAATATATTACAATTATACAGCAATGTCACCGGAAGCAGAGAAGGGGAGCAGGTGTAGAAATTTTTAAAAAAATTGTAATTTTTTTTCATTCAGAGTCGTAGGGGCCGACAATATTTTTACTTATATATCTACACCTGGATATTATTTTAATTTGCTAGTAACCAACATACTGCTTTTCCCATAACATGGTATAGCCAACTTCTCTTCTTGGCACAGCCTATAAATTCTACCACTTGTTTTACTCCGTTTAACTTTTTTTTAGATACACGACTTTATGCTTGTGTTTTAATTTCCAAACTTGATCTGCCACTTTTGTATTATATATATATATATATATATATATATATATATATATAAGGAAAAATTAGAAGATGAGTATCGTATTGAGGGACGTTATCAAGACAAATTTCTTTATTCATACAGACCTTTTACAGATATAATCTATCTTCAAAATTTACAGACACAAGCACATTCATATATATATATATATATATATATATATATATATATATATATATATATATATATATATATATATATATATATGCAAGCTTCATTGAATAATACAGACATATTATGTCGATTTACTTTTATAATAATCCTTTATAATTCTCATTGCGTTGTTAAGTTGAATTTTATTAAGGAACGCGCCGTAGTTCTTGTTAAACCAAGTAATTTTGATCTCCTCTGAGATCATCTTAAGGTGTGAATTGTGTAGACAAACTTAATGTAAGTGTGACCGTTGTGACAGTGATTTTTGCAAACACGCGTGAAAGCAATCTGTTAATTATTTTAAAATTTAGTGTCGTTGCTGCAATATTTTTTTTTGTAACCAAAATGTAACTGCACGAAATGCATTTTAAAACATTTTAGTACACTCGTAATAAATTTTTCATGATGAATTGCAACTTTACACCACAAAGAAAATATGAGGATTATTATAAAAATGAACACATGGCTATATTATTCAATGATATATGCCTGTATGAAGATATACTGTCAATATATATATATATATATATATATATATATATATATCATATTAGGCAGCATATATTTTATATATAAAGAAATAATCATACATAGAATCAATGAGCCATATTAATGGAGAAATCACTTCGCTAGTAGAACATAATGTGTGCATTAAAATACTCTTAATCACTTGAATGATGTGATCCTCATTTATAAAACTGTTGTCAGATGTTTCTAGTGTATATATATATTTTTTAAGTTAAGAAAGTACATTCGAAGATCCATGTCTTCATCATCAGGTTGTAACTGTTTGCCTTTAAAGTTAAAACTTGAAGACGAAATAATTGTTTGTAGACCGAAAGATGTTTTTTTAAGAATGTGCTATTTATCGACAGTTGTACGATCTCGGAACGTCCGAGGCGTAACGCTAAAGTTCAAAATTTCAAGTGTGAATTTTTATATGAATTTTGCAATATGGAATCCACGAATTCTTTTTGTTTTTACAAGTATTTTTCAGTTAACATGATATGAACTAAGTATATAGTTCAATTAATATAGTGATATGTCTTAGTTAATCGATTTGGGGATCAAAATATGAAAGATACCAAAATCGATTAACCGCAGGCTTTCCGACAATTCCTCCAATGAATCCATATTTAACAAAGCTAAGAAAGACTACGAAACAGCCCTAAAAGATAATGGATTCCCAGCAACACTCACATACTCACCACAGAAAAAAAAAGCCAACAAGAAAATAAATATTATATGGTTTAATCCACAATATAGTATAAACGTAAAAACAAACGTAGGAAAAATATTCTTCAAACTCTTACACAAACACTTCCCGGAATCAAGCACCCTACACAAAATATTCAACAAAAACACAGTAAAAATCAGCTACAGTTGCACCAAGAAGATGGCACAAATAATCAAATAGCACAACAGGAAAATTATCAACACACCACACGAACAAATTAAACACACGTACACATGTAGAATAAAGAACGAATGTCCCTTAAACGGTAATTGTTTACAAAACAACGTAATATACCAAGCCACGATAAAATCACCAGATAATGAAGAAAATGTATATATAGGAGTAACTGAAGAACCCTGGAAACAATGAAATTATACACACAAAAATATTTCACAAATAGTAAATATGCAAACAGCATAATGCTTTCTAAGTATATCTGGGAAATTAAAAACAAAATACACATCACACCAAAAATATATTGGAAAATAAGTAAAAGATCATCAGCCTACAACAACCAATCAAAAAATTGCAAGCTTTGCTTGGAGGAAAAATAGCAATCATTACCTTCTCGGACCAAAATAAATTATTTAATAAAAATCCGAGCTCATCTCAAAATGCAGCCTTGAAAACAAGATTTTACTACGTTACTTAAAAATCGAAAACGGAAAAATAAAATAAAATATAAATAAACAAAATAATAAAATAAGCAAAATAAATTAACCCAAACAAAGTACCAAATCACACATATTAGAATAGAAGAAATAGAATAAAAAATAAGAAACAAAACCAAGGAACCCAAATAAATAAAGTAAATAATAAACAAATTAGCAAGCCATTATGACCAAAATATTAATCAGACTATAAAAATCAAACCAAAAATCGGACGAAAAAAATAGCTGTAACTGTTATATAACGATAAAAGAAAATAAATACTACGTTACTTAAAAATCGAAAACAGAAAAGAGAAAATATATAGTATAACAAATAGATGATAACAAGTAAAATAAACTGACAAAATTCATCCAATTAAATAAACAGATCGCGATAAACTAACCGTTAGAAAAACAAATAAAGATAATCTATCCAAATAAATAAATACATGAATAATAACAAATTTAATACTGTTCTCGCCAAAATAATAGCTAGAATAAACTACAACAATCAACCACTAAATTGAATAAATAAGCTTTAATTATCTCTCCAAACCAAAACAAAACTATTAAATAAGCGATATAAACAATTTTCGCTACGTTAATAAAAGCACCGAGTAAAATAAAAAAGGAATAAATAAATATATAATATGACAAATAAAAAAAAATAAAAATAAATAAAAACAAGCAAAATAATTTAACCTAAATTAATAAACAAATAAACGACTTCGGGTAAAATAAACGCCAAAACAGACTACCCACAAAGCACCACTGACCTGTATATATAAATAGCCGAGAAAAATAACAGCACCCGTGGCCTGAGGATTGCAGCAAGAATGAAACAGATTGTCGCCTCTAAGTGTTGAATTCTATGTTCACTTTTATATTTACACACGCTCTATATCTGAAATTGGGCATTTTATTCCATAAATATATCAGATCTTAGGACTATATTTATTCATATATATATATATATATATATATATATATATATATATATATATATATATATATATATATATGTATTTATGGATATATATGTATGTATGTATGTATATATATATATGTATTTATGTATATATATGTATTTATATATGTATATATATATATGTATATATATATATGTATATATATATATATATATATATATATGTATATATATATGTATATATATATGTATATATGTATATATATATATGTATATATATATGTATATATATATGTATATATATATATGTATATATCTATATATATGTATATATACATATATCTGTATATATGTATATATACATATATCTGTATATATGTATATTTGTATATGTATATATCTATATATATGCATATATATATATATATACATATGTAAATATATATATATATAGATATATATATATATATATCTATATATATATATATATCTATATATATACGTATATATATATATATATATATATATATATATATGTAAATATTTCTCTATCTACATATATGGATATCCATACATATTCATATATATATATATATATATATATATATATATATGTATATATATGTATATATATATATCTACATATATGAATATCTATCTATCTATCTATATATATATATATATGTATATGTATATCTATATCTATATATATATGCATATCTATATGTATATATTTATATCTATATATATATATGTATATCTATATGTATATATATATATATTTCCATGTATATATATATATATATATATATATATATATATATATATATATATATATATATGTATATATATATCTATATCGATATATATATATATATATATATATATATATATATATATATATATATATATATATATATATATATATATATACAGTTTTATTGGTTCCCGCAGAGGGGATGTATCTCTGTTAAAAGTGTGTGTGTGTGTTATTTGGTTCTTAGGGAACCTAGTGAATATGATATGTGTAAGCCTGTCTATTGCTGTGGGTGTGTGTTACCCTTTCGCTCATTAAGGAGGGAGTGAGTATGATATTTTAAGTGTGTATGTTCGTGTGGGTGTGTGTATAAGTGTGAGCCCTCAACACCTCCTTAAGCATGATCTGTCTTGTGTGTGTGAGAAATGTGTGTAGGTTTTGATTTGTAGTGTTATATATTAATGCTATCTATATTGTTAAATTTACGGTTTAGCCCGGCTGGATAGTGTGTTTTTAAACGTTGTATCCACTTATTTTCATGGAACTATAAAATCTTTCTGATGTTTCCTGCTCTGCACTTTTCTATTCTCTCAATTATAGTGAATTTGGCCTGAATGGACCTGAAATTCTTCAGAAGAAGAATACGGTTAAAAGCTCAATACGGGGACAATGATCACACACCTTCCATACTTGATACATTAAAAGAGAAGAATACTATCTACACCGCGCAAAACACAGACTTTACTATACAGAGATTTGAAATAGCAGTAGCAAATGACATAAAGAAAACAATAGCACGTAAGCTGCCACGTGACAATATTACTGAAGGGGAACGTATAGCAACCGACATGCACATGAACTTATTTATCTATTTGTTTTATGTAAATTCTTTTCATAACGTCTGATAAGCTTAATAATATTATCGTTAAACGAAGAAAGAAAATCACAATATTGATACATATCTATATTTCCAGCTGCCTTTTTATAAATATTTTTAAAGGAAAAATTTTGACAATGACGGCAAAGAATAGCTATTTCATTTCTTAGAGTCAGTAAATTTTTATTTTTTATATACTTAGTAATATATTGTTTCACATGTATGCACAAAGGACATTGGTCATTTATGACCTACATATATATATATATATATATATATATATATATATATATATATATATATATGTATATTTGTATGTATGTATATATATATATATATATATATATATATATATATATATATATATATATATATATATAATAAAAAGCCTTAAATATTAATATTCCATGGTCATAATTTATTCCACTGGAATTGCAAATACGATCCAATTCATCAGACCTAAAAATTCAAAAAGAAAACAGAAAAAACAACTCCAGGAATAAAAAATAAAATTTAGTGAGAGTGTATGTATGAAAGTGTGGGACGCATGTTAGAGTAAATGAAAGCTATATGGAGGGGTAAAAGACGAGAGAAGAACAAGAAGGTCTAAAGATGAAGGGGGGGATTAAATTTTGACAGAGAGATGTTTTAAAAAAGGGAGTCAAAGGCAGTTTAAGTGAGAGAAATATGAATGTTCTCGGATGTCTAATACATTAAAGATGTAACCGGAAAGGATACATTTTGTGGTGACATACACACAATAGACGATGTAATCTTAAAGATTTATATATATATATATATATATATATATATATATATATATATATATGTATATATATATATATATATATATATATATATATATATATATATATATATATATATGTATATATATATATATGTGTGTGTGTGTGTGTTACATAAGCCATCATCAAAGCTTAGATAGTATTAAAAAAATGTATGAATATGGTGATTTCCTTTCGTCTTTCAATGATAGTTATTAAGCTCATCAGAGCATATGCAAGTAATTTGTTTAAAATAGACAAAACTTGTTTATATTAATTAATGTAACATGCATTAATGAAAAACGATGCCTATATGCAGACTGTATATATATATATATTTATATATATATATATATATATATATATATATATATATATATATATATATATATATATATACATGTGTGTGTGTGTACATGAGGTTTTGCGTAGCATGGAACCTCCTTTTAATTGCTGTTTTTCCCATGTCCGCCCTGACCCGCAGTATTAGCACCTGCTAGGACCCAAGTTATGGTCATATAATGCCTACAAGTACTCACCAAGCTCTTTAGTGTTATAAGACACGACTGGTCTAGCAGAAATCTCTTATACGTTTAGACCGAGGTCTATTGTCTGCTTCGTCTCTGGCATTTATCGGCACCGACTATATATATCAATAGTTCCGAAAAATGTGGATGGTTCTGCAAAAGGCTTCACCGCTTTAATCAAATCACTTGTGTGGTTGTTCTGTCTTCTGTGACAGACCGATATTTGATTGCCGTTCTTTCACAAGCAATTGTGAAGTCCGTGTCTTCCATCGGTATTAAAACAGCCTTATTTAGGGTCTGCACTGCTTTCCCTATTATGGGGAGGGGACGATAAAAGGAACCCTACACATTGGCAGTACGCTGCAGCTGTCTGGTTATCCATTTAACGCAGTTGAAACTGCAATAATAAGCAAAAGAAATATAAGAATCTAATGCTAACAGCTCTAAAGACAATATGTTGCAGCGAACCATGATCGCGTTTATCTTGAAAGGACTTGTCACATAGAATAACTCTTTTGTAACCATTCAGCTGTAGTATGACATTTAAAAATCTAGATTTCCATTATTTTACGGTGGGGATTTCTTCTTTCCAGACGCTGTAAAACGCTATTTTAGCGTCAGACTCTGGTGTAGGCACTTGAATCGGTTAAGGCAATCGTATATCTTTTTAGGGTTGCTTTTAATCTCACATTACTACGATCACATTAATAGAAACTTCTGGTAAAATCTATTCAGTAAATTTCAAATTAATACTTGCTTATAAATTACTCGGTTCGGGAAATTGCTGTTAAAAATAACTCATTTGAAAAAGAATGAGCAAATTATTTTCTTAGTGTTTATGTCTACCGATTAATTAACAGCATATCTTCGGGCTGAAAATACATTTCTTCAAACGATTCTCATCTTAACACAATCACAGGTTTCGTTCCATGCAACAAACTTTGATTACACAAAGGTTTCTGGTGTGATCGAGTAACCTGAAAATTCTATTTCTTTAAATGAAAACAGGAATAATAATTATATTGTCTGACAGTGAATTTTGCATCAGACGCCGTCCAAGTAAGTGTATACTATAATTATGAATATTTTAGTATTGTATCATGCTTCAACAACGAATTTAATTCATCTTAAGAATATTTTTATTTCAAAATATGCATCGGCAATACAAGACGTGATTCGCGTTCAATATAGTGAAGCTTTTTTTTTTTTGTTTACTTTAACCGTATCATTAAAGAAAGCAGATTATAATCGATTCCTGTTTAGTTTCATCTTATTTAAATGTTCATTTGTTTTAATATTTAAGTGTAAGATGTTTGAATACTAATTGACAACAGACATGTAAAATACAATTTACACAACGCCATATATTAATAGTTAAGCTGAGCACACCGAAGTGTTGTAATGGTTAGTAACCTTATTTCGCTAAAACAATTACGAATGAGTGGTGAGTTCAGTCTTCACTTGGTTCCCCATACTTTCAGTCTTGTGCCACATCTAAGCTACGTTTGGAAAATCACTATTAATAGTTAAGTGTATCATAGATCATGCACCGTTTTTTTTTGTTTTGTTTTTTTTTCTTGGGAGATGGGTTTACAACGGCATTTTCTAAGTCGTTTTTTTTTTTAATCTCAGCTCTTCCTATGGTGTACTAAAGCACAAAATCTGTTGTCTCATTTTTAGTCCCTTAAATATCTACATATAATTTTAGTTAAATTTGTTTCGCCAATATATTTGGTGCGGCATTGTTCATAATAATCAGTAGACTTCAGCTTCTTGTCGTACATATTGAACATAGTGGGATAGACAATTTGGAAAATGTCGGAATATCACAGAAAACTCATAAGATAATATCAAGATATTAGCGTAAACATTCACACTAGCTTAATCTTGTTGCCCCTGGAGCCATACGATTTTATACAAGCTTGTTAAAACAAGTGAGAAATGTTAACGGATATTCCAGTAAATAACTTTATAATTTAGATTGAAGTCATATATTTTGATTTAGTTTTCAGCAAGGAATAGAATCTAAATCTCACTAGGTAAGAAGTAAACATTATGCCATTATTTCTCGCAATGATGGGTCCAAATTAACGATATTACATTAAACCGAGTATAGAAATACCTTTGGGAAATATAGATATTTTTGAAATAGGCAAATGTATGACATTTTTTTATATTCAGAGTAACCATCTTCTAAGGAGGCAACACGAATTTTGAAAATAGAAATAACCATTACAATATTGTCATAACAAAATAAGTATTTTTTTTACTCGTTTCAAAATATCGCCACCTGTAATTCATTTATTGCATATAAAATATCGAGAAGTTTTTTATAAACTAATTAAACTTTACAAGTATTAATTTCATTCTTAACTTAGTTCTATACAAGGAAAGACTCCTGTTATTTTTTGTAAAGATTAATAATAAACTGTAGGGTCCCCCACGAAAGAACAGGAAATTTTAGACTTTCTCTCTCTCTCTCTCTCTCTCTCTCTCTCTCTCGATATATATATATATATATATATATATATATATATATATATATATATATATATATATATATATATATATATATAAACTAAAACATTAAGAAACATATAATTTTTTAACCATTTGTTGTCGAATGTCGCAGTTATCAAATTTTCAAAGCGATGAAATTGTTCTTCAACATCCAACTCGAGGACGGAAAAATGACAAGAAATTTTGCTAGAGTTTTTTTTTTAGCATTAACACCACATCTAATATCAATTTTAAGCGACTATATTTTTATTCTTTGCTTTTGTTTCAAATTACTATGACAAAAATGTCAACAATTACATAAACTATATCTAATTCCCTGTTTTCTTTTTAGTATTTGTTTGTTTTTATTTTGTTTTTATTTGTTTTGTTTTTTGTTTTTTGTTTTTTTTTTTGTTTTGTTTTTTTGTTGTTTGTTTTTTGTGGGGCACCCTGTACAGTGGAAATTTCAATAGTCAACCTTTTTTTTACCTTTTCTGAGAAACTTTCCAATGACGGAAACGGAAGTTATGCTTCGTTAAATACATTTCGGTATAAAATATTCTAGTAGCATTATGATCTCCCACCTGGTGAAATGTTAAAAGATTGTTTTTAACGCTGAAGCAAGATGTAGTGTTTGTAGTGGGTCTATGCATGTTCTAATGTAACACTACATAAAATTATATATACATATATATATATATATATATATATGTATATATATAAAATACTATATATTTTTATTATATATATATATATATATATATATGACACTATATATAAATAACATTATATATTCTTAATATATATATATATATATATATATATATATATGTTAGTATATATGAATAACACTATATATAACACTATATATTTAATATATATATATATATATGTGTGTGTGTGTGTGTGTGTGTGTGTGTGTGTGTGTGTGTGTGTGTGTATTAAGAAATGGACAAATCCGACAATTTATTTATTAAAGACATTTTTATGTTTAACGTTCTGTTTATAGATACAAGTATTTAAGTAAATGCTCCGTTTATAAATACTTGTATCTATAAAAAGAACGTTAAACATAAAAATGTCTTTAATAAATAAATTGTCGGACTTTGTACATTTCTTAATGTATGACGTCATTTGTTTACATTTGATACGCCATGAGCAGTTATGAATGTACGAGATTCATGAAAGATTGAAGTTTATAAGCAGTAAATTCGACTTTGCCAACCGAACGACCCTTTGTGGCCGAGCGGTAAGGCACGTCAAGCTAAATGGCGGTTCCGTATAGGATGCAGTTTCAAATCATGTCAATGGTCGAATATTTTCTATGAAAATTTCTCGGACATTCAGGCCGGGAAATGTTATTTAATACTGTTTATTATAAACGGAGCATTTACTTAAATACTTGTATCTATAAAAAGAACGTTAAACATAAAAATGTCTTTAATATATATAACTGCATATATGAATAAACTAAAAATATTAATTGTTTAACAATTATTTTTTCTTCCAGTATGCCGCAGTTTTCAAATTTTCAATGCGATGCAAGTGTTCTCTTTAAGAAAGAACATCTAAATTGAAGACTGAAAAATGCCAAGAAATTTTGCCAGAATTCTTTTGTTTGACCACCACATCTATCATTTGTTTTTTAAGTACCATATTTTCATCCTTTGCTTTTGTTTCAAGTAACTGTAACAAAAATTCCATCAATTAAATAAACTGTAACTAATTCATTGTTTTCGTTTTTGTGGGGCACTCGGTACAATGGAAATTACAACAACTCTTACCTTCAGGAAACCTGCTAGATCTATGTATTCCCACATAATATTTGATTCTTAACTTCTTGGTTCAAACCTTATATCCGCTATCTTCAAAACAGATTTCCAACAAATTTTGAAAGGAAAATGTTTAAGCCGAGTTATCGGTGAATGCTGTCAGGTTTTAAAAGGATAAGCTTTATTCAGTCTTCCAAAAGATTTTTCTCGATATTTCTTTAGATCTACTCAAGTACATCGCTCTCCAATTATTTATAATTGCAGATTCACAATTGGTTTGAACAGCACACATTCCACCTCACATACATACTCACGAAGACATCGTAAATTGTGGGGTACAGGTTGACTTCTATATGTTTAGCTCATTTTAGGCTTATACCTATCGTATAGATCGACACCAAAACATACGGTAGGCGACCAGTAGCCCAAATCTTCGAACCACCGATAAATGAAGTAGGATTACAGTATACAATAACCTGTGCCAAAAGTACATAATGTCACACCACTTACATTTATAATGAGACACTTACTGTGGTATCTTTCTGTATGAGTTGTATAGCTGCCAATCTAAAATATATATAATATTATATATATACAATATATACAATGTATTATAGATACTGTATATATACAATATATGACAATGTATTTTATATATTGCATATATACACACTATATACAATGTATTGTATATATTGTATATATAGACAATTTATACAATGTATAGTATATAGTGTATATATACACAAATTTTTACAATGTATTGTATAGATTGTATATTTATATAATTTATACAATGTATTGTATATATTGTATATATACAATTTATACAATGTATTGTATATATATATATAATTTATACAATGTATTGTATATATATATATATATATATATATATATATATATATATTTATACAATGTATTTTATATATTGTATATATATAATATATACAGTGTATTGTATATATTGTATATATACATAATTTATACAATTTATTGTATATATTGTAAATATAGACAATTTATACAATGTATTGTATATATTGTATATATAATTATATAATATATACAATGTATTTTATATAATGTTTATATAATATATACAATGTATTGTATATATTGTATATATAGACATTTATACAATACATTGTTTATATATTGTATATATACAATTTATTTAATGTATTGTATATATTGTATATTTATATAATTTATACAATGTATTGTCTATACTGTATATATACAATTTATACAATGTATTGTATATATATATATATATATATATATATATATATATATATATATTGATACAATATATTGTATATATTGCATATATAATTTATACATTTTATTTTATATATTGTATATATATAATATATACAATGTATTGTATATATTGCATATATATATATATATATATATATATATATATATATATATATATATATGTATGTATATATATAATATATACAATGTATTGTATATATTGTATATATATATATAATATATACGATGTATTGTATATATTGTATATATATATAATATATACAATGTATTGTATATATATATATATATATATATATATATATATATATATATATATATATACAATGTATTGTATATATTGTTTATATAATATATACAATGTATTGTATATATTGTATATATAATATATACAAGTTATACCGATTCAATATACTTTGCCGGTAATAGATCTGTATAACCTGACGAACATGTAAAATTTGTCAGGTCTACTGATAGATACTTTGCGTGTTATTAAACTGTCATTGTTTCTGCTTATAGAAGCCACTTCTCAGTCAGAGTCAGGGGTCCGGCAGCCACCTATAAGAGCATACATGGATGACCTTACAGTCACAACGAACTCGGTAACAGGTAGCAGATAGCTTTCGAGGCTCTTGAAAGAAACATGAACTGGGAAAGAATGAAATTCAAACCAGTTAAATCATGGTCTCTTGTGATTAGAAAAGGGCAGGTCACCGACAAATACAGTTTTTCTATCGCGGAAACAAATATACCAACTCTCTGAGAGAAAACAATCCAGAATTTAGGCATGACATTCGATAGTAAGTCTGAGAGTTTCCAACCCTTACCCGTCAAACTACTGACGCCCTGGACACATCATTATTAAAAAAATGATAAATCAGGCCTACCAGGTCGATTTATACCCTGCCTTTTCTAACACTCATTATTACCCAGAGTGCTATGGCCTCTTTAGCAATATGAAGTCCCACTCACTACGTTGAAAGCATTGGAGAGGAAAATAACAACGAGCTTGAGAAGATGGCTTTCTTTCTTTTCATGTACTATGTCGTTTCAGGACATTAGGCGTTCATGGCTCTCTACCTCCCTCTATTCCTTACAGCCCTCAACAAGTTCCTTCCCTCTGCTCTCTCCCCCAGACCACATTTTGTCAAGCACTTTGTTAAGGCCGCTACGTATGTCATGCGTTGTTTTTCTCTTATCTCCCTTTCCTTAATTCCCGTGAGTATCAGATTCTCCAGGCCATCATTCGTCATTATGTGTCCCAGAAACTTCAGCTACCTCTTCCTGATGTTAAGTACAAGGTTCCTTCTTTTATGCAATCTCTCATCGTTGCTCATACGCTCGGTCCATGATATCTTTAACATCCTTCTGTAAAACCACATCTCTGTCGCCTCGAGTCTCTTCAACATCTGCTAGCATAAATAAAGACAGACGTCACGTAACAGCTTAGTATTCTTTTTCTTTTTTACATGCTGAAGCCCGCTAGCTATGTTTCTCTTTCCTTCTATTCAGGCCGCGAGTATCAGATTTTCCAGGCCTTCGTTCCACGTTATGTATCGCAGTAACTTCAGCAGCCTCTTTCTGATATTCCGGACGCCACTGATTCCCATGTAGGCATCTACGCGGACGACACTACAATTTAATCCTGCCTCAAAAACAAATCTAGTGTCGCTGACAAAACTAACCTGGCCGTTCGTCTCGAAAAGGACCTGCAATCGGTTGTGTGTAATTGGCTGGTTAACTTTAACGCCTCCAAACCAAAACTGCTCTCTATTAATCACCACAGAGATCCTTCCCTGCCCTCCATTAGAATGTCTGACGCTCAACTTCTCGAGAGCACCTCCTTGCGGCTGCTCGGTCTCACGTTGTCTACTGACCTGAGATGGAACAAATACATTGAGTCAATCGCTTCGTCCACCGCAAGGAAAGTTGGCTCCCTGTGCCGCGCCAGGAAATTTTTCTCCTCGGAATAGATCCTCCAGATCTACAAATCAACCATTCGCCCTTGCATGGAGTATTTCTGCCATGTATGGTCTGGAGCACCACGGTTTGCCTCCGGATTCTTGATAAGATCCAGAGACGAATATGCAATATAATTGGCCCTGACCTTGCATCTCGTCTACAGTCGCTCTCTCACAGACTCGCCGTCGCCTCTCTCTCTCTCTCTCTCTCTCTCTCTCTCTGTCTCTCTCTCTCTCTCTCTCTCTCTTTCTTTTACAAATACTTTCATGGTAATTCCTTCAATGAGCTGCTTTCACTGGTTCCCAGACTTCATGAATTCAAGCGTTTTACGAGGCTGGCATCCCGCTCTCTTTCGCTTTCGAAACTGTTAAATATAGCCGCCTCTTCTACTCCAATAGCTTCATATCTCGCACCTCTCGCCTGTGGAACTCCCTTCCCTATTCCTGTTTCCCTGATAGCTATAATCTCCAACTTTTCAAATGTAATGCCAATCGACATCTCCAGTTGCCTTGATCTATCATTCTCCCCATCCTTTCCTCTATCATTCCTACCTGCTCTCGCTCCAAATCCTCTATAACCCCTTACATGCAGGTGGCTTCCCGTCTTGCTAGGGGTGAAATGCCTAAAAAAAATAATAAACCTCCTCCTACAGTCATTACTATCATGAAATCCAGCAAATGACATACATACCATACCTAGTTGTCTGAATGGCCGCCTGAGTTAGTGACAATGTTTATACTTAAATGTTATATACGATGTGGGTCGTAGAGTTAAGGAATACTAAAATTGTGTTTTTATTAATTCAAATTAATTTCTGTATTAACATGGAAAATACGTTCACCTAACACAGGTTTTAGTTAGATATGTATGTGGTAATCTGCTGGAGGGACGGCGAAGGTTGTACAGTAATCTTTAGGGGTGCTCTTCCACTTGTTTACAACTATGTAATGGTTTGCATTTTATAACCGTTATATAAGTCGACTCCTAGCTTTGAACAAATGTTTTAGACTTGAAAACTCGACTTATACGCCGCAATATACTGTAACAATCTTCAGAATAATTCTTGGGTCGTCACAATTTTATGACCCATCAAAATACAAATAGAGAATGGGCTAATATTTTTCTATGCTGGATTTTATATCAGCTCGTCAGAGCGGTTACCATGAAATCATTCATAAGAAAAAAAACAGAGGGAAGCAACGCCACGTCGGTGAAAAAGGGATTGTCGTGAAAATGCCAGTTCAGGATGTTCTTTAATGGATTTTATATAAGTTCTTGAAATGACCGCTTATGTAAACATGTCGGAATGTATGTAATGGGACATTACGTTTTTTTAATGACATAAGCGACACAATTTAACGCCAATAACCGCTTTATCTCAGTTTAAATTGTACCTCCGATACAGAGCTTGATTTGTCCGTAAATATGGCAACTTTCCTAGTCTGTTCATTTATTAAAGTGTTATTAATCTTAAAATTTAAAGAGATAGTAGTTTGAAAAAAAGCAAGGACGAAAGAAAAATTTTCTTTTTTGTCAAAAATATCTAAGAAAGTACATGAAGGAAAATGAAAATTTTCTAATTTGTCTTGTTTGGTTTAGATAGAGAATACAAAGCAAACCTGACAAAATATTCAAGTTTGACGCTTTCACATTTCAATGGCAATGATCACGTGAGAGAGAGAGAGACGAAAGAAAAGACGAATATCTGCGCGTCAAAACAATGAAATGCATAACTGACAAATATCAAGCCAAAGTTGAGATTGAAATGTACGCAAAAGAGGAAAGAGGATAGCACTGGAAGATAAGAAAATTTAAAGAATCTGCACACATGTTAGGTACTAACAGTTTGCTCAGAAGATCTCTGCATCCTCACAAACCCAACATTGGTATTGAACGTAAAGATATTTTGGTGCCTTGGGAACGATACATTGATTAAATCTGGTTAATCTAAATCGATATAAAAATCAACCTATGTATGGAAAGCGGGATAAATACGAAAGAGAATAAAAAAAAAAATGCGCATTCGCCATATCACACACTCTTCTGCTCATGTGTGTTGTAAGTTGGTATTACTGTGGTCACGTGATCGAACTTTGAGCTTGATCCCGCCAGTTTTCTTGCTGTAGCTACAGTGTAAACATGGCCGCGCCGCTAGAAGTGTAGAACAAAGATCAGGGGTCCAATTTCTCTGGTCGGAAGTTGTGTCAGGCCGAAATTCATCGAATGCTTTTTAACACAATGCGACGACAGTAAACTACCACGTGGAAGTGTGTATGGGAAGTTTAAACGGGGTCGGACAAGGTGATTAAGGCAGATAACTAATACTGAGGTATCCGAAAGAAGCATGACACATGGACCTAGGACAATCTACACCTATGGATGCAATAAAGAGTTCAGTTTGAAATTCCAGTCACGGGAAGAAGACCGAAACGTACTATTGTCGAAAAGTCAGGAATATGGCAACAAAGATGAGGACAATGAGTCCGAACAATGTAAGTAGTGTAAAAAATAACTTTTATTCCCTTTTGTAAAGGTGTTTTCAGGCTATTACCTATAATACTATACTTAACTCAAAAAGCTCGCTTTTTTGAAACCACAGAACTGTTACACATTTATTTTCTAAATATTCAGTCGCTTATTCTTTTTATTAATTATACACTTGATTAAACATTCACAGTGACAGATCGAATATCAACACATTCCTCACTATTACTGAACATTCATCTTCATTTTCTAGTAGTTTTCAGTAGCGCCGTTGTTTGTGTGGATAAGAATTTCTTGCCGCATTTGCATTTGTTTCGCCTTTCTTGTTTTTTTTTCCTTCGTATTGTTCACACTACGTTAAAAGCAAATGTCTACTATATATATATATATATATATATATATATATATATATATATATATATATATATATATTAGGTTGGTGCAAAAATAATGACGTGATAATGTCGTTTTTTTACGTTAAAAATACGTCAAAAAACGACATTATTACGTCATTATTTTTGCACCAAACTAATATATATATATATATATATATATATATATATATATATATATATATTATTTATTTAAAAATATGATTCCAACACGTTACATAAGAGTTCTCATGTTTCAAATCAAGAGCCGAAAACTTCAATATAATTGTTTGAATTAAATTGAATTAAAGTAATCTCTGTTCCATCTTCAAGTGAAATTTCTTTGGGAATAACTTAACGTAAATTTCAGAAATAAGTTATTCCAAAAAAAAATTTCGCTATATATATATATATATATATATAACTGATGTAATGAATATGCATATACCTGGGTTCTCTTCACAGTAATATGATTGGCTGATGTCAGCAATAAATACAGACCTATTGGCTACGCTTATTGCCTACCACTACGACAAGGACCAGTCCATTACGGTTACCTGCTAGATTGTTCTACTCGGTTACAGTAGTCCGTAACCACTTTGCTACTTTGAACAAATAAATCCCTTTCCGGGACATATCAATAACTATTTCAATAATTTATATACATTCTTAACACCAGCCCGCTTCTATTTCTTTCCTTATTACTCTGCTGTCTATTAATAAAATTAACTTTTTACCAGTACTGACTGTTTGATTAAAAAACAGAAAATCTAGTAAAATAATTAGCTTATATCAAAAATAACAAAATGATATTTAATAAAGCCGACCCTACTTACAAACGGAAGCTATTTAGTCTAAAGCTATCATCACGATTTTTTTTAAAGGCCGGTTTAACTGAGAAGAATCATCGATTTGTAAACATGCATCTTAATGTGTCTTAAAATTTAACAATTACTTTGATCTAATTAAATCATGTAAAGATTAATGTAATTATTCCAGGTGTCCATGGTACGCTTATTTCTTTAACAGTGATTGGTCCTGGAAAGGGATATATTTGTTCGAAGTAGCAAAGTGGCATTGGACTACTGTAACTGGGTAGGACAATCTAGCAGGTAACTGTAATGGACTGGCCCTCGTCGTAGTGGTAGGCAATAGGCGTAGCCAATAGGTCTGTATTTATGGCTGACACCAGCCAATCATATTACTGTGAGTGGAACCCAGCTGTAATGGACTGGTCCTCGTCGTAATGGTAGGCAATAGGCGTCGTCAGTGGGCGTCCTCCTGTACCTTCACATCAGTCTGTATTTATGTCTGACACCAACCAATCATATTATTGTGAGGGGGAACCCAGGTGTATGTATATTCATTACATCAAACAGTTTTAGTTTTATTTGTTTACAAGATCGATTTTTTTTTTGTCAATCAAATTACGAACATTATTTTTTTCCGATTCAAGAGAGAATTTTAAATTTTGTAGTCTCAGTTCAACCTTTATTATTTAAGACTTTTTTCTTTGCATTATGCAAATTTCGTTCTTATAATTATTGTTAGAATAAAAAAAAATAAAGAACTCACTTTTTCTTAAATAATATTTTTCAACAAGATAAGATTTTCATGAGACATACTTTATATAGATCTAAAAACAAAAAAAAAATGTGGAGCATATAAAACACGTAATTTATCCAATTTTTTATATGTAATGTATCTATCTTCCAAATGTTGTTACAATCGGAAGTTATAGTTTTTAAAAAAGTCTCACTGTCTGTAAAATATCATATATATCATGATTTTCTGATAGTCTCTGACAATTAGGTCCAGTTCAAGCCGGAGAAGTAGCTATGGCGGATCAATGTCGCTACTGCGAACCGATAGAACTCTTCAACTCGGGAATGTATTCCATCTAGGAGAAGGAAATCTCAGATTTTAAAACCTCATCCGTCTGCCTGTCGCAATATCCAACCATGGAAAACGCTATGGAAATCCAGACCGAAAATTAAGAGTGGCGCCCCGAAGGCGGGCGGGCGGTTGTCAACACTGCTAATACCGTCAACTCCTTTAACTAAGTCAACAGCAAACCTGAATGCACTATATTATGACCACTGTTTGGAGGTTCATTCTGAAATTCATCAAGACAAAAGTCTTAATTCTACAGCAAAATAATTGGGTTGAGCAAATTCAACTGCACATTTCAAATCGAACCATCACGACCGATCACATATAATTATTTAGCAATAACTAGCGACATTTTTAATCATTTCACACACACAGAGACACATACACGGAGAGCAAGGAGAAAATACGAGTACACAGGGGGTTACAGGGAATGAAAGTGAGAGTAAAGCCTGAGTATAGGTAGGATTAACGAAGGACTAAAGATGAACGCGACTCAAGATTATAGAAGATGGCGATTGACGTTGGATTTAAATTTCAGGGAATCAAGTAAACGACAGGGAGATCTACAGGTGGGTAGTACGAGAAAAGAAACTTCTGGGGTAGAAGTGACGGTTACATTTAGCGTTTTCAACAGTAAACAGGTAGGACCTATATACCAACCTAGTATTACGCAGTAATTCATGTAGTCAGGGCACCAAGGAAAAGAACTCGTCAGAGAAGATGTCTTGAAAATATTTGTAAGAAAGACAGACAGCAGCCACAGTGACCAATTATTGAAGTTAAGATGACAATTCAGGATCGATTACATTACAGATTCTTCTTTGGATTTTGTCAAAAACCCCGCAATGAATAGCAGGAACGCCAGTCAGAGCAGATATGGCAGCAGTATTCAAAGAATGGAGGAATGGTAGATTTGTAAATGTGCAAGATAGATTCTGACGAGAAAAAATTTATAACTAGAGACAGTAACCCAACTTCCCTAGCAGTAGATGCATCTATAGATTCAATGTAGTCGCCCCACATCAAGCGGCGACTACATTGAATCTATAGATACATCTACTGCATTTACAGTGTGTTGCTCTTCAGGAATGTGGCATCAGCCATGCCCATGGCAGGCAGAAAATGTTTTTCTCACAGAGAAAAAGATTCTACAAAAAATCCTCTCAATAGACATGCATTTTATTATTCTAGTTTGTATTAGTTTGGTGCAAAAATAATGTCGTTTTCTCACATATGTTACTATGTGAGAAAACGACATTATTTTTGCACCAACCTAATAATACCGTCGACTTCATTAGTTTTTCTCCAGCTTTATTTCGGAATGTTTTTTGAGGCCATTTCCAGCGGTAATCAAACTAGGGATGAAGACTGTTTTCCTATTTCACATTTTCTTAGCTTTCCGGCAATTTTGATGTAATGATTTATTTATTTATTTATTTTTGCCTTCTTTCGGATCTGAAAATTTGGAGAGAAAGAAGAATCCACAATTGGACATGTTTTCTTCCTGGTTATTAATGCCAAATATGCTCGTTTTGGAGATAAGAAATATAGCAGCTTACCCATTAAGCCCTGTATATTATTTTATTCTTTCTGCGTTAACTTCCTATACTATCTGATTATATAATCCAATGTCTCATAAGTATTTTTCTATCTCTTTATTTACATTTTATTTTTCTTTCTTTTACTATCATGGTTTTTATTTAATTCATTTTAATTGAATTGTTTTGTGCTACATTTAAGGGCGACTCATCTTTCTCAAAGTTTGTTCTTTGGTATTTCTACGTCAATTTTTCTATCAATCCTTCAATTTTATTTCTGATAGCTACATGTGATTGTTTTTCATTTCATATTAGAATTTTCGTTCTGTTTCTGAACTTTATTTCAGTCTTCTGTTTGTATTTAGTTTTATGAATTGTGCTTCCTTGATCATTTCAATTCTCTGCGAATGCATTACTCGATGTTGAATAGTCTTCTTCCTCGTTTGTTTAACGTACCATATATCGACATGTCGCTTGTCTGTAGCCTCTTAGAGATTGCTATTAGTTTTGTGATACTGGTTTGTAGATTTCATATTTCTACCGTGCAAGAATTGTAGGAATGTCTAAAATATTCCATTTGCACATGTTTATTTTATTACAATGTTTGGTCTATTTCTTTTTTTTTTCTGGAGATTTGTTGAGGTGTCTTTCTTTTATCACTTTCTGTTTCATGGTATCTCGTTCAAAAATGCGTGGGCATTTGTCATCTTTTTTTCTGAATGTCCTAATAGTTTCGTAGTAGTGGTTTTCAGTTCTTTCTCTTGTTTCTAGTTTTGCCTTTTGTTATGAATAATCAAGAGTCCGTCCCTTGTTTTCTTACTCTCCTCTCGGAGAGAGCTATTTCTGTTTACTGGGACTATAAAAGAACACTATACGTTATATTCGCCGTTGAATGAAGTTTTCTTAAAGTCTACCCCTTCGTACTCTTGTCATTGCATCGTGTTCATTATCCTGTTTAATGACTGACCGTTTCTTTTCGTTAACATTTCATTTTGTTTTGAAAAAGATTATAATATCACCCCTATAATAAAACCTTTCACCTTTTCTCACATCTTTAGGATTGATAATTTTCTCGTTTATCTAATGTAGATTTCAGCGATACGTTCACCATCATAAATATTACTGGCTGTTATGAGTCTAAGAAAGGTAACTATTTTGACCACTGCTATTTACTGCCTTCTTGCTGCTAAGTTCAACTTCGCAGTTTGCAACTGATGTAATGAATATGTATACACCTGTGTTCCCCATAACAGTAATAGGATTTTCTGGTGTCAGCCATAAATACGGACTGATGTGGAGGTATAGGACGCCTATTGACGACGTCTATTGTCTACCACTACGACGAGGACCAGTCCATTATGGTTACCTGCTAGATTATCCTTCCCTGTTACAGTAGCGAACAACCACTTTGCTACTTCGAACATATATATCCCTTTCCCGGACATATCAGCCACATATGAAGTAACGACTTGCCTTAAATTTGTAACATCTCCAGGCATTGTTATTTGGGGAGGTGGTATCGTTTTATGACTCCTTGTATTCTAAGCCAATACAAGTTTTTTTTTTTTTCCTATTTTAGCTTCTTTGAATACGCTTGCCCAATAGTAAATTAATTACCCCTCTTGTTTACTTTCTGATATCCTATCGATTTCTCTAGTAACTCTCCTTATATTATTTTGCGTCAGTCATAGATTGTATCGATTATGCTGAAGATTTTCCACATTAGTTGCAAGTGTCCTGTTTTGTAGAAGCGTCGAGTTGTTTCTTTCTCGGCATGTTTCTGAATCTGGACAGTTTTTTTTTTTTTCTCTCGTCATCCATTCAAGGATTTTTTTCCCCTTTCAGATATCGGCGTAGTTGTTGTTCGAGTCTCAAATCAATGTCCTTGTATTAAATTAGAAACTCGGAATAAAAAAAATCAAATCAAAACGAAGAGCCAAAATGAAAGAATCAGCGTACATTAAGCACTGACAACCTCCTCAATAGTCCTAGCATTATGAATAAAGAATAACATATGGGAGACATCTGGCGGCTGACATTAACCATTTCTGAGATTCATCCTTGGGTCGGATATTTGCTACAAAGCCACATACTACTACTGTTCACTGTTAGAAACAGAAAGGCGACACAAAGGTGAATAAAACTGATGAATATGAAAGGATATAAAATGCATCTCAAGATTGAAAAACAGAATAAGAACAATGTACGATGTAAACTAAATAAAGATTTCCATCTAAAATTCCAAGATGGTTTCCAAATATGAAATATGAGTAATAGATTCTGTCGAAAGTGTTTTGAGGATTTTCCCCCATTATTCTGAAAGGTTTAACGGATTAAAGTTGCTTCGAATTCTTTAATATCTTTCTGGATGAGGTTAGTTTTTAAATAGAAATGCTAGAAACAATCAAGATCAGGCACTTAGAAAATGACAATTTAAAAATGGTTAAGGGTTATAGATTTATTTCAGCCTCAAGACAATGTTTTTTTTTTCTTTTTACCCGGCCATTAAGGATGCCTGTAGTTCTTTTAACCTATAAACAAAATTGTTTTCTTTTTATATCTTTCTCTAATTTTTATTCACTCTTTTCCACTTTACTTTTGGTTCAAACCATCTTACCCTGTTTTGAAATATTCTAATCTCTATATTTTGGACATTTTTATCCTTCTCTTACTTTAGTCAAGTATTTTTTTTTTTACCATATCACCTCCAGTCTATTTCGTTTATTCGAATTTTTCTGGTACTGCTGTTTCTGTTTATCGGTTTGTCGCCATTGGCTCTTCACGTTTTGCTCGCTTCTTCTGTAATATCTTTTGTAATTTTTTTTTTTTGTAATTGTTGCTCCAGTTTCATCTGCCTTCAACGATTAACATTGTAAAAAAATATTTTCTTTGTGCTATTTTGCATCACCGCATATAATGAGCGTGTAGGAAAGGGCGAACACTTTCACACCACCCGCTGCATTATCATATTAGAATTATGCATATTCTTCTTTTATTATTTATCGCATACGTTTATCAGATGAATAATGGGCCATTTTAGTGACTGCTAGGAAAAACGTAAGAGAGTTATACCAGCGAAGCAACTTGGTTTTAGTTGAGAAAGAAAAGCACACTGAAGAGAGACATAAATAATTAATATAGGAGACAATAACGTGTGCTCTAGTGAAATGGAAAACCTCATCAAGTTTGAATAGTTTCATTTGAAAACTCTTATTTCATTAAATAACAGTCTAAATTCATACTTATGATTGTTATTGCAATATTTTGTTTAAAGCTGATCAGATCAAATACTTTACGATGCAAGAGGGAATTTCTACGAGTATTTTAAAGTCGTGGAACTCTCAAAGAATTTAATTCAATCATTAAATTATGAATAATGATTCATCAGAAATAAATAGGAAAACCGTAAAATTATCAAACGTACTGTTAGTCAATAATATGTGACTATATAATTATATCAGTAATTTTACTAATATATTACAACGCATTTTATACTAAAGCTTGTTGAATATATGTTTAAAAAGCAGGAGGTCAATTAAAATATGCGATCACGTTTTCGACCTCTTCGAGCGATACTTATAAAATGGCCACTTTAAAGCCTTATTTTTTAAAAAAGCTACAAAAAAAGCTAATAAATTTAAAATAAAAAAAAAATTTAAAAAAAAAAAAAGCGTTAAAGTGGTCATTTTCAAAGTATCACCCAAAGAGACCGCCAAGTCGAAACTATGGTTGCATATTTTAATTAACCATTCTTAATACTACAGTTTCCTGGTCTGGTTCAGCTCTGATCATCAACCTCAAATAAATACATATATATATATATATATACATATATGCATAAACACACACACACACACACACATATATATATATATATATATATATATATATATATATATATATATATATATATATGTATATATACACATATATATACACATACACACACATATATATACACATACACACAAACATATATATACACATACACATACATATATATACACACACACATATATACACATACATATATATATATACACACACACATACACATACATATATATACACACACACACACACACACATATATATATATATATATATATATATATATATATATATATATATATATATATATATATATATATATATATGAAGAAATATAGTCTTAAGGTGTGCTATATTTATGGGATAAAGTGCTCATCATTAAGATTCCATTAAGTAAATGATCCTTTTTCACCTCGTAAAATTAAATCTACAGGACTTTACAGTCAGGAGATGATTTTTTTTTTTTTTATTAAAAAAAAAAATACTTAAGGGAAGGAATGAAGGGAAGGAAAGCATTAGAAAAAAGATGAAAAAAGGAAGGGGAAGGTGGCAAAAACAGGATCGTGTAACAGCAAAATTGTCCAATTAAGCCTCGAACCGTTGTATCTTAGAAATGATTAAAGATATCTTACTGGAATTCTTTAAGGTTTTTATAACACAATTGGGCTTTACTTTGAACAATAAGAAATGAAATGATGATCCTCTTGCTGTTCTGAGATCCTGGTCCAGATTTCCTCTCTTCTTTTTTTTTTAACTTAATCGCCGTTCTCTTGATGGTTCGTGAGTGGACTTTGAAGATGGAAGCCAGAGTATGAATGCTGGTACCATTACTGAAGTTCTGAATGTTCTTTTTTTCAAACCATTGCTTAAGTGGGGAAGACATAGTGGAGCTAATACAAAACGAGTTTTACGTGTTCTGTTTCTAGGTGAATAACTCAAATTGTTTTTCAGTGATTCTTATGACAAATGGCGTCAAGATGGCTAAACGTCTTATATGAAAACATGAAATAGAAGAAACTCAATTGCTTTAGAGTTTTTTAGATATTAAACATTTTATCGGATGGACAACGATCCGATACTGCTACACGATTTGGACAAATTTGGACAATATTGCTGTTGCACCTAGTATTTGTGTGTGTGTGTGTGTGTGTGTGTGTGTGTGTGTGTGTGTGTGTGTGTGTACTTCTAGTATATAATTATACATTTCTGACTTGGCATTTTCTCTTATCAAAATATTCCTTGACAAAAGTTGTTGTTTTTTCTTAGGTCATGGTGAGTTATCTATGAGAAAATTATTTTTTTCAGCTTTTCCTTTTTTTCATATACTAAGTTTATGTAAAGATAAAATTTAATTGTAATACATCTGCTAACATATACACCAAAATATTAACGAAATGTGTTCCTTTATTAAATTATATATATATATATATATATATATATATATATATATATATATATATATATATATATATATATATATATATATATATATATATATATATATATATATATATATATATATATATATATATATTGCACCTCGAGGCGTTGTAATGGTTAGCAAGCTTGGTTCGCTAGAACAATTACGACTGAGCAGTGAGTTCGATCCTCACTGAGTGTACCCTAATTTCGGCCTTGTGCCACATCTAAGTCACGCTTGGAAAATCACTATATATATATATATATATATATATATATATATATATATATATATATATATATAACGATTACTGAATAATTTATGAACCTACTTTGACATTTCTTGCGTAAACATACGGAACAAAACCAGAACTGCTTCTTCCGTGGCTGTGATTTTCACCTCTTTCAGTAGTCGCTGTTGAAGATTAACCAACATATAACATTCCAAATGTGTCTAGTTAGTATATCCGCTTCTCATATTCCGACGCGAGAATAAGCTAAGCTTATATTACAACGTCACAAAGGTGACCCTATGTGGGATCATATTTCTTTTGAGTAACAGTTATAAATAGATATACGGCATATCATCAAAAATGCAACATGTACACGCAAACTTGTAAAATTCTCTATTTGGTGTCAAACAAAATATATACCTACTTTTATATGAATCTTCTAAGTTCCATTAACTGCGAAGACAAACAGTTCCGAATCACCAATCAATATATTGAAGAGCAAAAGGGAAAATACTGTTATTTAATTAATTTAAATCTGAAATATAGGAATAAAATATCGCTGCCGACACTTAAGTTTGAACATAGATGGCCAGTGAGCAAACACAGGCGATTGTATTATTGAATTAAGTAGACCACGTGACCATAGAAGAAACGCATCTAGATTGATTATCATTTCCTAGTCTATGCTCTATTACTTTTCTAATCGTTATTTCTAGACTGTCCTCTATTACTATTCAGATCACTATTTCTCTTCTATCCTCTGATCACTATACGGACCGCTATTTCTTCTCTATTCACTATACGGACCGCTATTCTATACTCTATTCACTATACTATTTCTCTATTCGGATCGCTACACTGGTTACTATTCGAGCGAGTATTATCGACAGTGATATTCGAAGGTGTCTGACACCAGTATTGTTCAACGGCGTTACTATAGTTGTATCTGCGATTACAACGTCTCTACTACGACGAGCATTTACGAAAGATTTTTGTGATGTCAACGAACACTTGTTGCCACTTTTAGATACCAACAAGTTGTTGGTATCTAAAAGTGGCAACAAGTGTTCGTTGACATCACAAAAATCTGAGGTTTTCTTTGCATTACGCTCAATGTCTTTGATATTCAACTCATAAAATAAGCTTATGCGACCGGAAGGATATGCTTTAGTCATTTATGTGAAACGAAATCTATATTTCATTAGGCCATTTTGCGTCTTCATACCTTCGTTAGTACCGCTAAGTGTTTGAATAACGCACATTTTACCTTATTTAGCAAGTGGCAAGTTCAATTTTCTTGGTTACTCAAATAGATTTTTGGATATATGCGAAAAGTAACTACAAATATTTTCTGGTTTTATTGATAATATTTGTGAGAATTACAATCATGCCTGTATCGTCCTGGACATGGCGATAAACTACATCCGGCAGCAAGGCCTCTGATCAAGAGGTTTTAAGGAGTGTGAAGTCACCTCTTAATTGCCGTTGTCCCCAGGTCCACCCTGATCCGGAGTGGTATAACCTGTTAGGGTACTCCTAAACTTGGGTAAAACATTATGAAAGTATAAATATAGATTTCTATAGTAATGTGACACTAATTAGCTTGCTTAAAAGGGAGAAAGAAGAAAAGAAAAAGGAAAGAAAGAAAAAAATAAAGGCGACAGTTAAATTTAGATGATAAAAAAAGGCCATCACGAAAGGGACATTAAAATGTGTTATTTTGACAAGGAAAAATGGTGAAAATTTTTATTGCCATTGTCGAGAAGAAAAAAAAGGAAGATACTGTAATTAATCTGATTCAAGTTACGGGTCGGGTGAAAATTCCAGGTTGGCCAAATAACCTCAGAGACAGAATTCTAAATAGATAAGAATTAACTGTGTCGTAACCTGGCTATCGTGGCGAAAAGCTAATTGACGAATTCCAGGTTGGCCAGATGGCCTCAGAGACAGAATTCGAAATAGATAAAAATTAACTGTGTCGTCCTCTGACCGAGAAACGGAGGTGTCCGTGGGCCACACACGAGTTGCAAAAACAAAGAAAACCAAACCATAGGTTAAGTCTTTGTCGATGGGAAGATATCGTTGGACAAGGTGTCTGTTTTGTGTTGAAATTATGACAGCGAAATTATATTATCAGAAATTGGCACCAAGAATGCAAATACGGCTAGGATAGCGAAACTACCTTATCAGGACGAAAAGTTGGCTGTGTTACGCTAGATGGCCACCCACTTGATGCTGGCGAAAATCTTATTGACGAATTCCATATGAAGTGACATTGAGATTATCACACTACGGGTCGTATTGGTCTGTTGGCGGCCAGAGGAAAAGAGAGAAAGAAAAGAAATAGAAAAAGAAAAAGAGGAGATAATTTTTTTTTTCGAGAAAGATTTAAAAAAACAAAAAAACAAGGCTTGTCTGGTCACACCCACACTGCTGAGCGCCCATTGGCTGAATATTAACGAGAGCCAGGCGGAGGTGATCATGTGATGCAGGGGGGAGGCCTGCTGACACCCATTGAGTGGTTAAGTATGAGAGGGAAAACCGTTGACGCCCTCGGAAGGTATGGTGAGATACCCATATGAGAACAGAAGAAGGTGGGAGTAGGAGAAGACTTCTAAAAATGGAAAGGAGTGGAAATTTCCTGACCGAAAACAAAGAAGTGGATTGTGGGTTTAGAATGATCAAGGAACCTCAAACCCCGACGAGCCCAACCCGATTTTGGTCGGCGTCCATATAAGCAAAGTCACAGCGAGCGAAAATCAGTTCAGTTAAGTTTTAGTTGAGTTAAGTTCGAGTTCAGTTCGAGTCCGAGTTCCAGTGAGTTCGAGTTCCAGTTGGGAGCTCTGAAGACCCACCACGCATTAGCTGACCAAGATACACGCAATTCCGAACTCATCTTCTAACCAAGAACAATTTATTTTTGAAGAACGACTTAGACTCATACCACCAAAACAAGTTTTACAATATCGCCTGAAGACACACCAAGAACCAGTTTCTTAAAGAACGGAGAACTTAAGACTCGCCTAACAAAAACAACGTGTCACGGATCCATATAGCGGGTTGGGAAGTAGACGCAGTCCTGTATCCAGCAACCAGATATAAAATATTGTTATCCTTTTTTTAACACATTTGAACTTTTCGAGTTGTTATTTTATTTTCTTTTACATCTATTTGTGCGATACCACCCTTATTCGAACTTAGCTTGCATTACAGCCCGGCAACTGATTGATTTCGTCTGCCTATGATCAGTTCACAACGTGGGTAGGTAGACTGAAAATCAAAGCAGTTACTTCGGTAACCAGACGTTGGAAGCGAGCTGGGAACGACGAGGCTGATATCGAATCTAACCAGATTCCCATCCGAATCACCAAAAAATTAGAACGTCACATTTGGGTGCCGCGACCAATACCAAGCCAGCTGGTCGTCACAGGACAGGATAGCACGACTGACGCAGACAGGCAGACGTCACGTTTTGGCGCAGCGACACCGGGGGACGTCACAGTAAGAATACCAGTCATACATTTAAAAAAAAAAAAATATTGCCAGCAATATATTTTACTCTCGACAAAACCTCTCTTTACAAAAATACGTCAATGTAACCTGATAAACAAACTTATTTCTTACAAAGAATACATATTCTATTCATACGAGCCTGTTCTAGAATCTTGTCGGCATTAAATAACCCTTTGAGGTGTCGATATGCCCTAAGACAAAATAAGCCAAACCAAAGCAGGAGTAAAATAAAATCCAATAGTTGTGATAGAAACTTACGCGAAAATCACAGTAAACTTTTACTTGGGTTGGAATGCGGAAAACATTTGCAGATGTGTCAGGTTGATCACAAATTATTTTAAACGATAGTACTAAAAATGGATTCGAATTCCAGTCGAATCCAATACATTCACTTATGTGCTAATATCTCTTCATGCTATGGTTAAATAGCAGGTCTGACCGGGTTCCATATCGTTGGATGACAACTGGTCTACATGGCACATAACTGACTGACAAAAAAATAGAAGACGTTTTCATATTCGAATTTTTTAAAATTATTTCATTATTTAATATTGAACTTTAAATTCGTTTTTCAGAATAGATCACATTCTTACTCATAATATAAAAACCACACAGAAAACTCAATAGTATATAACACAAATATTGAGAAATAATACATATTTTAGATAGATATTTGAGAATATAAATTTAAAACTGATAATGTTGCACAGTACTAACGCAGGGTGAAATGAATTAAATCCAAACTAAATGTGTTTCTGTATGCATTTTACAAACATATCTGCTAAACGCTTACATTAGCTGTAACAAATCTTGTATATATATATATATATATATATATATATATATATATATATATATATATATATATATCAACCACGTTTAAAATTTGCAAATACTCGAGTTGCATTGATTGACAGTCAAATTCCAAATTTGATTCGCTTAGGGTGACGAATAATGCAGAAGATATCATTTAAATGAAGACATTTATTTGAAACATTATTAAAACGTCAATGCAGAAATATGCTGTCAACTATTCAATTACGGCGTAACCGTGTGAGAACTGAAAAAAAATGAGATTATGACATAAACGTTTGGCAATTTGAAAAAAGTCAGAAATGAAACCGTAAAATATAATTATTTCATTGGAAAAAACTTATCATGAAACGTTGTGTACTTATGCGAAATGAATTGATGAAATAAACAGAATACACAGCTAACAGATGTTAATCTAACTGCAATAATATTTAAAGCTTGATTTTATGGAGTAAAAATGGATTAGATTGAGAATTTTGATGGAAACTTTGAAATGCCAGAACAGACAAGGGACAATCCGTGATCATAAAAGAAAATCGGCATTATATCAGCTTCTTCTTCTATGTGTCTTATGCCTTCAGGATGTTGATGATCATGGCTCTCCATGATTTTCTGTCCTTTAATAAATTTAGTCTTTTTTATCGCTACTCAAGCTTATTCTGCCATTCATTTTACCCAGGCTCGTTAAATTATTTATGCGTTGTTTTCCTCTTCCAATTACCTTCAGTCTGTCTTGTGTGTATCAAGTTTTCAAAGCCCTCTTTCCTCATTATGTACGCTAAATATATCAATTGTATCTTTCTGATGTTAAGTATAAGTATCCTTTTTGTTTACATTGCCTCTAGAACTTAGTCATTGCACATTTGTTCTGTCCATGGTATTTTCAGCATCCTCCTGTAGAACGACAGTTATTATTTTAAGTCTTTTCTTCATTTTTGAGGAGATTGTACAGCATTTACACCGATATCGGAGGGCTGATATTACATAAGAGTTCAGTGTTCTTTTGTTTTGCAGGTTTAATGAAAATAAAAAAAAAATTGAATTATTTTTTTTTTATAATTTTTCAATAATAATTTTACATGTTTTAGAATTTTTACATCTTATTCCTAAATGAAAATATCCAGTTTTAGCCCCCAACTAATTTTGCTTGTCGAGATATAAGATGAATTTATAAAAAAAATTACCTACGTTTTAATCTCAAATCTATTACCTTTTCCTTTTGCAAAGATTCCCTACCTTCTTAAAGAGCACCTTTCACCTTCTTCAACCCTCATAATGTTTTCTCGGCATTGTTCGTAAAGAACAATGAAATAATTAGAAAATAATTGACAACCACATTTTTACTATTTTACATTTATCTTTCATAATTAAAATGGCGAGTCAATTATAACAATTAAACCAGTTTTTCTTACGAGATTCGCCGACAATTCAGATTTTAAAGAAATTCCCAGACTAAATACGTACATTATCGATATGTGACAAATAAAACAATTGCTTCTTCTAGCTAGACTTAATTAGAACTTTTTGAAGGTTTATAGTTCTTTTACATTTTGTTAATAATTAAATTTTATCACAAATAAAATATGAAATTTTCAGTAGAACAGCGAATATGCATATTGTTCTCATAAAATTGACATCATATCCATGCAATAAGCATTTTTATGAAAACCCAGTAATAGATTGTGAACTTCGGTTATCTATCGTGCAATATTTAAACTTCTGTAAAATTCAAAATTCTCTTTTGTATATTCTTTTTCTAATTGTAGGGTACTGTCAGGAAATATGATATTATGGGTCTCCACAATATCCTGTCCATCTTAGATCTTAATTTTTGTCTGTTATTTCTCCAAAAACGAATTCTACATTTACTCAAGCTCACTAAGTAGATTATGTGTTTTCCTGTCTCTCTTGCTTTCAATCTGTCCTGTGAGTATCAGATTTTCCAAGCCCTCTTTTCTCATTGCGCGCACTAGAAATTTCAATTGTCTCTTCCTAATGTTAATTATAAGTTTCGTTTTGGTTTCCTTTTTTTTTCTAAAACTTCATCTTTTCTCCCATGATCAATCCATAGTATCATCAGCATCCTTCTGTAGAACCAAATTTCTGTTTCTTTGTGCTGTGTTCTCACGTATACTCGGCCAGATGTCCGAAATAAGGTAAAGGATGACTCGCTCGAGAAAATAACTTTCTTCCACTGTTCTAGGGACCAGTTCTATAGGTTTCTACTCCACTCTAAACGTTTTGCAATATTGCTTTGTGAAAGGAGTGGTTTTCTAATTGCAGCCCTCCCGTGAAATCCGGCTTTGTGCAGCTCCCCACCCCCTGGGTTCTGGAGATGGTCATTTAGCTCTGCTGTAATTTTTCGGAGCTGTATTCTTGTGATTCAACAATCCGTGTAAGAGTCTTGACGCTTTCTTCCAGAGTTTTGCTTTAGAGAGGAGGTTTTTCGTTCTTTCTCAAATGCTGTCATTACTTTCGAGACAGTACACATTGCTACACCAAATATTATATTTTCACTTTTTCTTGCAGAAAGCATATATTTCACTTCCTCCTGAAAAATTCTTTAATTAAAAATGTCTGTGAAATAATTTACATTTACATTCTTACCTAATGCAAACATTGATTTTTCTTGGAGTAAAATGTGTAAATTCCATTTTCATATCTCTAATAGATAATGCATAAATTACATTTTCTCATGCAAATTATATTTTCATATTTTTATGCATAATAGGTAAATTACAACTTTTTGTGTACTATACGTCTTACCCCAGATCGTACCAAAATTGATACTGTACTTAGTGACCCTCAGAGTTGACAGATTGCAGGACTGACTTTGGGATGACACCCTGGCCTCCGTTTGCCTACCCACGTAATCGGCCATCTGCGCTTGAGTGAGTGAAATTGATTGATTGGTTTACTTTTTTACGGCTGATAAACAAGAAAATATTTTCTGTAGACTGTTAAAAATATTGTTGGAGATAGTGATTTACTGATACAAGTGATACTAATTAATCCATAACTGGAGAGGAGGGGGTGAATTCATATTTTCACTAAATTAATTGCGCGTAAGTGAATATAACGAACCAGACTGAAATTGGAACCCTGCTTTCCTATTTCCAACTTCGAGCTTTTATCCATTACACCATCTGCACATCCAAGTTTCCCGCACCGAGTATTCCTAAGTGGGCATCTATATAGGTAGTGACCAGGTACAAAGTTGCTTAACTTCGTTAATCATGGGATGTTTCAAGTTATGCGCGTGCATTTAAACAACAAAAAACAAAAACAAACGTACGGTAAATAATTATATAAACTAATCGAGAGTCAAAGAATGTCTCTGACAACGCACTTAATAATGAAACATCTACACCTGGCTGAAAGTTCCAGATACATACAAAGTGGCCAAAACTAAATAATGAAATCAAGTGCTGAATGAAATTCAATATTACATCTGAATGATTTGATCTACTTTTTTCATCTGTAACGTACGATGATAATTCATTACATCTGCATATGGTATTAATTGCATTTCAAATTTTATGGTATATAATACAAAATTTTATCAGAGAAAAGACATTTTGTTCATGCATAATGAATATATTATGTTTTTACATTTTCTTAGGCATAATGGACAAATAACATTTTCACATTTACCCATCTGTATGCTTACGTTATACACTTACGTGTTTTTGTGCTAAAACAATGCTGAAAATATCTTAAACGCATTACAGTTTTCACTTGATAATTATTTTAGATTATGCTAAAAAAAAAATAATCATCATCGATTGTCCGTCATATTCGTTGAAAACACGACGAGATTCATCTAGGTCCGGAGGTTTGAATCACGTGACAGCAATGTTTCTGGGTCGATGCTCCTGGTAACTGGCCAGCCTTGATTGTTTCTACACCAGTAACAAGTGTTCGGAGTCATGCAGGGCGCGGTCCGCAACCAGCTGTGTTCCCAGTTGTTTACAGCAATCTATATTGCTTTCAGGACCATCTTGATGCAGTCTTTATGGCGGAGTTTTTCAGCGCCTCGACGTCGCTTTCCGCATTTAAATTCACCATACAAATTGGTTTCTGGCAATTGAGATTCGTTAAAACAAGCATACCCAGTCTATCGCAATCTAGCAGGGATTGTATACTTGGCATGTTTGCTCTGGCAAAGATTTCGCTGTATGGAACATTGTATTTCCAATTTTAAAATATGTTTGGTTACTTAACAAAATATGTCAATATTTAGCAGTTGTAATCGTTCATATATACGGACAAGTTTTCAGAATATAGCGACGTAATGACTGTCCAACAAAAGCCATATAACTAATTAAGATTATTATATTAAGAATATTCATTGATTTGTTTTAAGTTTTAAATTTTATCAGGTTATTTAAAACCAAAATATGTTTAGATTGTAATCTTTAGGTCATAACGATTTACAGATACAAATTCTATTAATTAACCTTAGTTGAAAGGGAAAGTGGTGTATTCATACCTTTTCCAAGCATATTCGAGCGTAATTAGATATAAAGAATCCGGCTGACATTGGAACGCGAGTCTCCGATTTCCAACTCAGAGCCATTATTCATTACATAACCTCACATATTCAAGCTTACAGCGCCTGGTATTCGCAAACATCAGTAACCAGGCTCGACGTTGCTTAACTTTGGTGATCTCCGTAAGCCGTATAAGTATCTAATACCAGTCATACGGACGGGATATCTGTTTATATTATTCGGGCTGTCATCCTCATCTTCATTGTCATATTCACAACGTTTCGGCCGTTGTACGCTCCGGTCTTCTTCAGGTGATTAGAATTCTCGTTCCACGTGCAATGCATCTCCTGGATGTCTCAGTTATTTACCTTTAACTAAACACTCCAAGTTTTTTTTTTTTTTGTTGTTGTTTTTTTGTTTTTTGTTTTTTCACCATTGCTGTAGCCTGGTATTGAACTCACAACTCTTTGGGTCTAGTCAAAGTTTCTATCCACTGAGCCATGAGTCCTTGAAGGCCGGAGCATACAACGGCCTAAACGTTGTGAAGATGGTAATGGAGATGAGGATAACAATCTGAATAATGTAAATAATATAGATAATCATAATACCTCATCTCAGATATATAGACGGACGGGATGTCTCTTATAATCACAGCTCTTTCTATGCTATTCCAGGATGCAATTTTCTAAGCAGAATGTTTTATTTTATATAAGACCCATTTAATTTCCTGATAATGTTTTTGTCAGAATAGAATTTATAAATAAAAGTTATCTATAACCGTTACGCACTTATTGAGTACTGTCAATACATATCCGTAATGAGTTAATGTTAGAAAAGAAAAAGTCTTGGCAAGATGGAGTGATTCGTCTCGAAAAGTTAGCAAAATTTCAGTGTTCTATGCTATCACTACCTAGAGAAGTCTCTTTAATTATTAAAGTTAAGTATTTCCTTCGGCAGAATCTCTTCACATAAAGCAGTTTAATTTCTAGCTGTCTATCGGATTATTTACTCATGAATTTTTCAAAATGCTATGGAATATGGCTTGAATAAGATAGTTGCTTCGGTTAAAGATTTTATGTATTTAGTTGTGCAGCCACCAATGGCATAAATCATTTCCCTGGCGTACTGATAAATTCGTTTTTTTTTTTTCTTTTAAAGAAAGAAAAGTGAGATTACACTTAAATCTGCGTGTCAACTGCTGAGCTGTTTTAACGGCAGAATTACCTGAACCTTTTTACCTTTTTACGTTTATTTTTGCATTTATTTGTTTAATTCCACCCCCCGCCCAAGAATGTTTTCATTTTTCTTTTTTGTAGTTCTGCTTTTTTTTTTGCCCAACCTTTCTTAAAATACTTAATGTATTTTTCACTATCCAATAAGTATTCGTATTTTCCTGCATTTATTCTTTCATTGTTTACTTCAAATGCATTTCTTTCTTCAAAAATATTCTTTCTTTTTTAACATATTTCTTCCACTGAAAAAACTTTTATTTTTTTCTCCTGATACTTCACTATTTTTTTAATTTCACTGAAACTTTCTATTTCTTTTATTCGAATAGTTTCCTTTCTATTGTTGTCCTCCGTCAATTATGGAAAACTGAGTTCAGAGAGGATTATAGCCTTCTGACACTTTCACACATTTGGCGTTAGCAGAATTTCTTCGTATGAGCAAAAGAGTTTTCTAAATTCGTTCTATGATATAACTTGGAGTAATTCATTGGTAGAGAAATAAAGAGTTGATTAAAGAGTCTCATATTTTGTCCAATGAAACAATTTCTGCCACACTGATCTTGGATTAATGAATGTTTCTAACAATAGTTTCCTAGATATATGTCTTTTGTATAGATACAAATACATGAATAACTTATATAAGTGTACATTAAAGTCTACAATTAGAGGCATGAAACAGTCTGTCGCCTCTGAGTGTTGATTTCAATAATCTCTTTTATATTTATATTGAACACTTAATCCCATAAATATAGCATACCTTAAAACTACATACTTCATTCATATATATAAATGCATTAGAACATGCACATACCTACTAAAAAAACTGTACATCTTGTTTCAACGTTAAAACTTTAACGTTTCATCAGCTGTATCGTGATTCCCCACCTGATGAAACGCTAAAAAAGATGTTTTTTAACGTTGAAACAAGATGTACAGTTTTGTAGTGTGCATGTGCATATTCTAATGGAACACGGCATGATAAATAAAAATATATACGGCTCTACTTTTGTATTGAGCTCTGTTTTAAATTAATCTTTTGAACGCTGAAATCTTAATCTTCGTTCATTTAAATTTGGAGATTTTATATATATATATATATATATATATATATATATATATATATATATATATATATATATATAATTTCTATCATGTGTACATCATTGCTTGAAGCGGTTTTTAATGCTCTAGAGTGAGCGGCTTGGTGATAGTAGTCGTGGCTCCAGGAGGCCCAGTCCTATGGCTACAGAGAACTTAGTAAGATTTCCACCGCGGAATATGTGAGTGAGGCGCGCTATATTGAGTCTGATTTGCAATCTTTCATCACTGAGGTGGAATAGTTGGTATGATGTTTGCTTCACAACCTAACTGTCAGGGTTTCAATTCTCGGTAGCGGATGCGCACTGCTGATGCGTCCCAAATATAGGACGAAACTGCCGTCCAGTAGTTTCTGTTGAGGTTTCTTTCAGACTCAATGAATTACTTTAAATATATATAGTCTGATTAAAAAAAAAAACGACAATTCTGCGTTTAATTTTTTTTTTTTTTCAATTTTCGAGGAATATGTTCACTATTGAGATAGAAATTATGCATAAACTGACCAAGCCCATAGTGCTTTGTTCAAGTGCGTTAGAAGACATTATCAAGAACAAATATGACTTGTGCGGTGGCTAGACTAGAATCTATATCCTGTTATTATTTAGAAAGAACGTAGCTTGAAATAGTCTATGGTGACATCATGTGCAACGGTCATCGGGAAAGAGACAGCATCAAAAGATTAGGCATAAATATACTGTGGAGGAATCGGGGAACCGAGTTCGAATTCCAGTTGAATCCATTACATTCACCTACGTGCTAATACCCTTGTGAAAGGTACGAATCCTCTTCCCCCCAGTTATGGGTAAATAGCAGGACAAACCTTGGATAGCAACTGGTTAACCGTAGAAAGAAATGGTGTGACGTCCCCCCGGTGTAGCTGCGCCAAATGTGACGTCTGCCTAGCCGCGTCCGTCGTGCTATCCTGCCCTGTGACGACAAACTGGCTTGGTATTGGTCGCGGCACCAAATGTGACGTTCTAACATTTTGGTGATTAGGATGGGAATCTGGTTAGCCTTGTCGTTCCCAGCTCGCCTCCAACGTCTGGTTATCGATTAACTGTTTTGATTTCCAGTCTACCCACGTTGTGAATTGATCTTAGGCAGACGAAATCAATCAGTCGCCGGGCCGTAATGCAAGCCGAGTTCGATCAGGGGCAACACCGCACAAGTATATGTAAAAGAAAAGAAAATAATAACTCGAAAAGTTCAAATGTGTTAAAAAATGATAACAATATTTTATATATGGTTGCTGAATACAGGACTGCATCGTCTTCCCAACCCGCTATATGGATTCGTGACACTTTGCGTTTTTTAGGCGAGTCTTAACATCTTAAGTTGTTTGTTCTTTAAGAAACTGGTTCTTGGTGTATCTTCAGGCGATATTCGTAAAACTTGTTTCGGTGGTGTGAGTCTAAGTCGTTCTTCAAAAATAAATTGTTCTTGATTAGAAGTTGATGTCGATAATGCGCAAATCTTAGCTTCTGCGAGGCGTGTCTTCAGAACTCTCATCTCACTGCAACTGCTTGCCTGTCTGTCTCCAACCCTAACTGCGAACTTCACTCAACTTAACTGGAACTCGAACTGAACTTAACTCGCTGCGACTCTGCTTATATGGACGCCGACCAAAACTGGGGTGGGATTGTCGGGGTTTGATGTTCCTTGATAATTCTAAACCCACAATCCACTTATTATTACTTATTTATTATTTTCCATTTTTGGAAGTCTTTCGTCTTCCCACCTTCTTCTGTTCTCATATTGGTATCTCACCATGCCCTCAGAGGGTGTCAACGGGTTTCCCCTCTCTCTCACAGTGGCATCTCACACCTATCCCTTCAGAGCAGCGCAACAGCCTCCCCTCCTTCTTCACATGATTACAGCGTGGTGTGTGGCCAGAATAGCCTCGGTTTAAAAAATCTTGCTCAAAGAAAAAAAATTATCTTCCCTTTTTTTTTCTTTTCTTTCTTTTCTTCGAGGAGACTTCACACCCTAGACTCTTATCTTAACCGAATCACCTGGAATTTGTCAATCAGATTTTCGCCAGTATCAAGTGGGTGGCTATTTGGATGTATTTGCATTCTTGGTGCCAATTACTGATCCGATAAAATAGTTTCGCTATCATTGCCAGCCCTGACGATAAACAGATGCTCCTCTCAATGATATTCTGCATATAGACAAAGGCTTAACCTTTCCTTCATGGTGGTCAGCGGACTTTTTTTTTCTTGGACAGTGCGTGCTTAATTAATTTTTATTTTATCCCTTTAGAATTCTACGGGAGGTAACTTGTCCAACTTGAAAATTCCCTTTACCATTGCTATGGGCAGATTGGACATATCTTACTCTCCGCCCCGTAACATAAGTCAGATTAAATTCTGTGTTTTACTTTCTCGACAATGGAAATAAAAATCTTACCACTTTTCCTTGTCAGAAAAATAACACCGCTTAGTGTCCTTTTCGTGATGGCTTCTTATCACCTAAATTTAATTCTCGCCTTTTTTTTTTCTTCTTTCTTTCTAGCGACGTAAAGTGTGTCACAATGGCAACCTGCCTCGTCAGTCATGTATGGAAAGATACATGATCACCTAAGCATGTATCACGCATGGCACATAACTTACTGATATATATATATATTATGCATTTCAAAATATTCCAGCTTTACAAAGAATATCAAAATCTAAAATAATAAATTCTATCACACTGATACCACATTTAGGATGGTCGAAAGCACTTAGAAAGCAAAAACAAGACAATATGAACTTCGAACGGTTCATCCACATTTTCGAGCACAATGCTGAAGACCTCGGTCGGAAATAGTAAAACTGGTCGGTTATTTTTAATCTGTTTAGGTGTATACTTGCTGCCTCAATAGACCTCATATGCACACTGATACAAAGCAGTATTTTTATCATATAAGAAACGAAATTCTCATTCAATAATTTTTTCCTGTAATGTTTTGGTGAAGTTGAGGTATCACAATCTTCTTAAAATGTGTTTACTTTTAAAAAAAAAACCGATAGCCTGGCTTTAACATTAGCAGACACATCAATATATTGAGAGCTTAGTTTTTACATCAATCTAAGAGTTGAAGAAGCAAGAAAAAGAGGAACGAAGTGACTGTAATCCCTGTATTTGATAGGACAGACGAGAAACTAAAATTCTCTTAAATTAAGCCGAGAAGAAAATACATTCCGAAAACTTTGAAATGGTTGCAAATGTTAAGTCTGTCAAAAATGTCAATATCATTTTGAAAGCTTTCTAGGGCATCAAGTGCTATTTATTAAATGTCTTGAAATGCTTACAATATTTCATTGTTAGCTTACACAATAAGAATTATAAAGATGATAATTATAATGATGGTGATGGTAATAATTATGATTTATTTTGATAATAATAATAAAATTAGATTTTCTTTGCTTTCAATTCATTTTAAGATTCTTTGACTTTTTCATTCTAATTGTCTTTTATTCTTATCTATATTTTAAAGTCATTTTCCACACACTTCCAGCGCTTTTTAACTCTGCATTATGCGTCTTTTTCGATATATATATATATATATATATATATATACATACATATATATATATATATATATATATATATATACATACATATATATATATATATATATATATATATATATACATACATATATATATATATATATATATATATATATATATATATATATATATATATACACGTATGAGTAAGGATTGTATTGGCTACTTTTTTTTTCCACTCCCTCATTCCTCCGTTCGCATTTGGCTACCGGTGGAGTAATCCGACGCTGTTATACAGAGATGAGAGTAGAAATAGTTTAATGACAGAGGATGAGGTACAAACTACAATAAATACGATGAGAAATAATAACCTTCCTGGAAATGAAACCGAAGAATCAACCTGTGGCATAACTTGCAGTTATCCAGACTATGTCAGTGAAGAAGACTCAAACATTAAGAATTTGCTGCTAGGAGCTTAAGAAATGGACCCCAACTGTAAAATCTATTTTGCGTTATTTTGTTTTTTTTTTTTTTTTTTAGTTTCTTTTCCTTGTTAAACGAATTCCTTGTTGACCCTTCCGCTAACTTGTAGTGGTTGGGTGATCTATCCTATAGAATTTGATTATTATAACTCTCATTGGCGTGGGAATGTTGAGCATTTATCGGATGGCATTCTGTATCCACCTTTCAATATGTAAGCCATACTAAATTTTATACAATTTGAAATTACATTTTTCTTTTCTCTGATTTCATTTTAAGCTTCTATGACATAAGTTAACTTTAATTATTTCATTTTAATTTGTGTGAGTGAGCGAGTGAGTGAGTATGTGCGTGTGAGTGAGCGAGTGAGTGAGTATGTGCGTGTGAGTGAGCGAGTGAGTATGTGTGTGTGAGTGAGCGAGTGAGTATGTGTGTGTGAGTGAGCGAGTGAGTGAGTATGTGCGTGTGAGTGAGCGAGTGAGTGAGTATGTGCGTGTGAGTGAGCGAGTGAGTGAGTATGTGCGTGTGAGTGAGCGAGTGAGTGAGTATGTGCGTGTGAGTGAGCGAGTGAGTATGTGTGTGTGAGTGAGCGAGTGAGTATGTGCGTGTGAGTGAGCGAGTGAGTATGTGTGTGTGAGTGAGCGAGTGAGTATGTGCGTGTGAGTGAGCGAGTGAGTATGTGTGTGTGAGTGAGCGAGTGAGTATGTGCGTGTGAGTGAGCTAGTGAGTGAGTATGTGCGTGTGAGTGAGCGAGTGAGTATGTGTGTGTGAGTGAGCGAGTGAGTATGTGTGTGTGAGTGAGCGAGTGAGTATGTGTGTGTGAGTGAGCGAGTGAGTGAGTATGTGTGTGAGTGAGCGAGTGAGTATGCGCGTGTGAGTGAGCGAGTGAGTGAGTATGTGCGTGTGAGTGAGCGAGTGAGTGAGCGAGTGAGTGAGTATGTGCGTGTGAGTGAGCGAGTGAGTGAGTATGTGCGTGTGAGTGAGCGATTGAGTGAGCGAGTGAGTAAGTATGTGCGTGTGAGTGAGCGAGTGAGTGAGTATGTGCGTGTGAGTGAGCGAGTGAGTGAGTATGTGCGTGTGAGTGAGCGAGTGAGCGAGCGAGTGAGTGAGTATGTGCGTGTGAGTGAGCGAGTGAGTGAGTATGTGCGTGTGAGTGAGCGAGTGAGTGAGTATGTGCGTGTGAGTGAGCGAGTGAGTGAGTATGTGCGTGTGAGTGAGCGAGTGAGTGAGTGAGCGAGTGAGTGAGTATGTGCGTGTGAGTGAGCGAGTGAGTGAGTATGTGCGTGTGAGTGAGCGAGTGAGTGAGCGAGTGAGTGATTATGTGCGTGTGAGTTAGCGAGTGAGTATGTGTGTGTGAGTGAGCGAGTGAGTATGTGTGTGTGAGTGAATGAGTGAGTATGTGTGTGCGAGTGAATGAGTGAGTATGTGTGTGTGAGTGAGCGAGTGAGTGAGTATGTTCGTGTGAGTCAGCGAGTGAGTATGTGTGTGAGTGAATGAGTGAGTATGTGTGTGTGAGTGAATGAGTGAGTATGTGTGTGCGCGAGTGAATGAGTGAGTGAGTATGTGTGTGTGCGTCAGTGAGTGAGTATGTGTGCGTCAGTGAGTATGTGCGTGTGAGTGAGCCAGTGAGTATCTGTGTGAGTGAATGAGTGAGTATGTGTGTATGAGTGAATGAGTGAGTATGTGTGTGATGAATGAGTAAGTATGTGTGTGAGTGAGTGAGTATGTGTGTGTGAGTGAGTATGTGTGTGTGAGCGAGCGAGTAAGTTAGTATGTGTGTGTGAGTGAATGAGTGAGTATATGTGTGAGTGAATGAGTGAGTATGTGTGTGTGAGTGAGCGAGTATGTGTGTGTGAGTGAGCGAGTGAGTGAGTATGTGTGTGTGAGTGAGCGAGTGAGTATGTGTGTGTGAGTGAGTGAGTGAGTATGTTTGTGTGAGTGAGCGAGTGAGTGATTACTTACTAAAAAAAAATTACTAAATAAAAAAAATGAATGAAATGGGCAAGCGAAGAGTCAACAAATAATGGCATCCTTTTTCACTGCACTTGAAAATATACAAAATAACCCCACGGATCAGATATACCAAATATGGAAAACTACGGTAGGTAGTGGAATATGGCCCCATCTCAAACTAAACAAGATTGCCAATGGCCGCAACAACATCGTACAAATCAAAAGACACTCAAATGCAGAAGTAGATAAGATAAAACTAGATACAATACAAAACAATAACTCATCCCGCAAACAATACAGAGATGAGAGTAGAAATAATTAAATGACAGAGGAGGAGGTACAAACTAAAATAAATCAGATGAGAAATAATAACCTTCCAGGAAATGAAACCGAAGAATCAACCTGTGGCATAACCTGCAGTTATCCAGACTATGTCACGGAAGATGACTCAAACATTAAGACAGGATTCCTTAAAAACTACAGAGGTGAAATCACCGAAACAAAAACCCACATCATCCTCAGAATAACTCAAATGTTGGAGAGCAGCTCTCTGAAATATCACAAAGTCCAATATGCACACTTTTCAGATATACAACGTTGCACTGCAAGCACTGTTAACGAACAAGAAAGATCACAGAACTTAATGTCATATACGCAAGAGCTTTAAGAGCTACTGGGAAATTTGCGATTAAGACAATGTAAAGACCAAACTACAAAGAGAGCCAACTTGGAAGGCAAAACTAATGCGATAAATAAAGGAAATCAGATGTGAAATTTCGATACAAGATGGGATCACAAGAAACCGAAATATCCCAACACGCAAATGCAGGAAGATCAAGCGGAAAAAGAAAATTAAATCCCTTAATGAAATTCCAACAATCAAGGAAATACTAAAACAGAAACTGCAGTAAAATCCACAGAGAACAAGACGGTACGAAAAGCAAATATGTAAATAGGGCTGTTCCAAATAAAATATTCGAAACGGACCTTAAGAGATTTTACAGGGAAATTAAGAAATTTATACATGTGAAAAAGCCAGCATCTATTGAAAAAGCGCAGAAATTTTGTGAGAATATTTCGAGTAACCCAACGGAATATAACCCCAATGCAGAATGTATCCAACCTGAAGAACGACGAATTCTGGATAGATATATAGAAGAATAGAAAAATATAACTATGAATAATGTTAGGCATGCTCAAACGAAATACTAGAAATGGATATCTCCAGGAAATGTCAAGGTACCCAATTTCTGGTTGTGTCATCCGTCATCAAGCCATATAACCCTTGCATAAACTACCAATGCTTATTAATGATCCCAATGTAGTATGGATCTCTGAAACTCATACCAAAACCGAGAGAAACAGATGATCCAAAAAAATTATATGTGGTGGACAGACATTGTCTACCACATATATTAGGTTGGTGCAAAAATAATGTCGTTTTCTCATATATGTTACTATGTGATAAAACGACATTATTTTTGCACCAACCTAATGGGTTGATCACGTCTATTCTGACAAACCGTACTTTCTCGAGGCAAACCAAATTCTTCCACTGAAACAAGAAATGCAGGATAGGTTCATAAGGTTGCAAAGATCAACTACTAATAAACAAAATGATCCTGGAAAATTTCAGAAAATGATGCAGAAAATCTTACCACAGCAGGGATAGATTACCGTAAAGTCTTTCATAGTGCGCCACACTCTTGAATCCTTAAGACTCTGGAAATGTGATTGTAAATTTCCTTAAACACAGCATGTGAATGTGGAAAACCAGATTATACCTACATCACACCAGAGGCAATGCCACCTCCAACCGCCTGAATATCCGACGAGGTATCTTTCACAGAGACTCCATGTCACCCCTTCTGTTCTGTCTGTCCTTAATCTCACTTCTGCATGAACTAAATAGTAATAACTATTCATACAAACTAAACAAGAATCTATTCATTCACCTACTCTCTATGGATGATCTAAAACTCTTTGCCAAAGACGACAATGAATTGAAGGCTCTTCCCAATACTGTAACGACATGGGTATGGATCTCTAATTAGATAAATGTGGAAAAGTAACATACAAAAAAGGAAGAATTACAGAAACACAATCAATAGATTTAAATTCTGTCACAAAGATTAGGGAACTGGAACAAGTCGCATATACGTACTTTGGAATTAACGAAGGATTTGGAATGCAGCATACCAAATCGAAAGAGAACATAAGAAAGGAGTACTACCGGGCATATGCGTCTAATATTTAATACCAAACTGAATTGAAAAAAAAACAGAATATCAGCATTAACACTTTGAATGTTCTGGGGGTACAATACAGCTTCAACATCTTTAACTGGATCATAACTGACATTAACGTCCTGGGTATGACGATAAACTACATCCGCGACCTGGGTATGGCGATAAACTACATCCAACACCAAGGACTCAGATAAAGTTTTCGGAAAAATGTTGCCAGCTATACGTTTTTGAAACAATAATGTTGCCAGCTATACGTTTTTTTTTGTAAAGAATAATGTTGCAGTTACAAGTTTTTGAAACAATGTTGCCAGCTACACGTTTTTATTCCATACAAAATAGGTATTTAAAATTCATATAAACTGGATTTGGCATTAAATAACCCACAGTGGTTGATATGCCATAAAACCCAAACAAACAAACAATAACTGACATTAGGCGAATGGACGACAAAACAATAAAACTTCTCTCCTTTCCGCCGCATGTATCATTCCAAGGCTGATGTTGATCATCTGTATTTGCCCGAAGGAGGCAGAGGACTAGTTCAACTAGAACGGTCATACAAAAATCCAACAATTGGCCTTCGAAGTACCTTAAAACTTCAGAAAAACTGAAAGATCTGTGTCAAGAAACATAATAGAATAAGAATCTTAATTCATTAATAAAGGAAGAATTTCCGTTATTTATCACATCAGTTTTGCCTTCCAAGCTGATACTCTTTGTAGTTTGATCTTTGCATTGTCTTAATCGCAAATTTCCCAGTAGCTGCTAAACCTCTTGCGTATATGACATTAAGTTCTGTGATCATTCTTATTCGTTATCAGTGCTTCCAGTGCAACGTTGTATATCTGCAAAGTGTGCATATTAGACTTTGTCATATTTCTGAGAGCTGCTCTCCGACTTTTGAGTTGTTCTGAGGATGATGTGGGTTTTTGCTTCGGTGATTTCGCCTCTGTGGTTTTTAAGAAATTCTGTCCTAATTTTTGAGTCATCTTCAGTGACATAGTCTGGATAACTGCAGGTTATATCACAGGTTGATTCTTCGGTTTCATTTCCTGGAAGGTTATTATTTCTCATCTGATTTATTTTAGTTTGTACCTCATCTTCTGTCATTTAATTATTCAGAATAGAGTTTCAATGGGCGAAGAAATGCAAGTAAAGCCTAATACTCCAACTGCGCCTGAAAAATACTTTTTTAAAAGTAAGCAAAGGCAAATTCACCAGATCCAGAAAAGACGGCAAGAAAAACCGCTTCACAGTCAATATTCTGCTCGTACTGAACAAAATGATGTACACAAACCATCTACATATCGGTGGCTATGTAACCCAGGTTTAAAAGAAGAAACCGAAGGTTTTATTCCTGCTGCACAGGACAAATGCTTTCTCATAGAAATTAACAATCACACATATTGAAGAATTGTGATAGCCCAAAATGCAGATTCTGTTATAAATATATAGAAACAATTGGCCATCTTGTATCAGGTTGCGCGGTACTGGGGTACCAACTGAATACAAAATTCAGCATGACCGAGTGTGTCAATATCTACGCTGGAAAATCTGCAACTTTTACAGAAATGAAAGTGCAAGAAATTGGTATGAACACCACCCAGACCCGATTAGATAGATAAGACCTATAACAATTTTATGAGACATAGACAGAACAATCAAAGATGATCGCCCAGACATCGTGATTAGAGAGTGCAAAGATAAAAATGTGTTTTTATTGACATAGCAGTTTATCCAGACTGCAATATATCTTTGAATATCTTCCAAAATCTATCAAAATACAAGAACCTTCAAAGCGAAATCTCAAAAATGTTGCAAGAGGACATTAATAATTCCACTTGTAGTTGGAGCCCTCGGATTGATTGGAAAACATTGCAATAGACATAATGAAGGGATTCCTGATAACCCATGCCTTAAAGAAATACAAAACATTTTTCTCAAGTACATCCCACACCTTTCGAAGGGCTTTATGTAAAATATGTACTATTTTGTTTTCAAACCTGCTCAGTGGAAAATATCATGCCATTTCTGACCTTAGGTCTCTGTTTGAATCCGGGAAGAAATGGATGTACACCGGAAATCAAAGGAAATAAAAGTAATTATAATAATAATTATAATGATGATTATAATACTAACAATAATTATAATAATTATCAGAACAGAACTATGACCATTAATAACCTTGCCACCCCTTGGACTCTAAATAATATCGACGAATGGATTCTAAGAAAAGAAAGCTACTTTTTTTAAGCATAACACGCATTATCCAAAGGCTGATGTAGACCGTCTATACATACCTCGTAAAGAAGGTGGAAGAGGTTTTATTCAATTAGAATTGCTATACAAGACAACAACTATTGACTCACTAACATACACGGAAACAACAAACGACTGGATGATACAATTAATCAAACATGAAAGGTTGTAAATTCGAACGATATTTACATCAATTCTTGATAAAACTAAAACAGAACCAAAGAACTTTATGGCAGGTAGCAGAAGTGAGCTGCATGACCTGACCAACAAACTGGTTGAAAGAATCGCCACAGAATGATAGAATAATGTTCAAAGTAACGGCGAATAGAACAAAAAAACATCAGTATCAGCAATGACATGGACGGCAAACCATTGGAGTCAAGGACATATGAAGGCAATGAGGATATCGACTCAGTGTAGAGGAATGGCGTGTCCTAAGTGTGAAGTTCTGGACTAGTGGAATCATAGAATGTAGTCATGCTGTCCAATTTCAAATAGTTGGGAGACACCTAGTTAAAACATGGCAGCTGTAACTCAGAAATCCGCACACGAATGGCTGCAGCTAAAGCAGCTATGGCCAGGCGGGAAATGATATTGGAGTGCAACATCAGCTGCCATACCGAATTCAATCTCTATAAATCGCTGGTCGTTTACATCCTCTTCTACGAGCGTGAGACTTGGACACTGCTGGTTGAAGCAGGAAAAACATCCAGGTGTTCAAGAACGAATGCTTGTGAAAGCTCCTCCGCACCTTTTACAGAAGGGATAGAATCTACAATATATATCTACATTTCTGAAATGAGGTATTGTAACTATTTACACTATTTATATTTTTCGGACTGTTGCCTCATCCCTGTCGCCATATTTACGATTTGACAGAATAAACCAAAAATGAAATCAGACCAATCCATAGACGAATGAAGAGCAAAAGAAATGTAACGACACAGGGAATAACATGGAAATAAATTCTCGTAAGGCATTTACATAGCGATATAGACTCTAGTAGTTAGGGTAACTTCTCTAAAAACGTAATATATTCAAGTTACAAGACGTAAAAGACAAGTATGTCATTTATACGAAGATAAGAGCTGTAGACATTACTCATATATAATTCAGCAAATTATCGTAGTCGGAAACAAGTCTCCAGGAAATTTATACATGCAACTGACATTTGGCAGAGGAAAGCAGTGACATTTGTAACACCTGATCTCTCAAAGTTATATAAAAATTACATTTTAAAAATGTATATCTTCATGTATGATATAGAAATACAGTGTAACCCGGATATAAGAGAGTTGTCGGGACCGGAGAAGAAGACTCTTATATCCGGGTTTCTCTTATGTCAGGGTTTGGTCTAATTTATATACATTAACACAGGCTCTAATTTGGGAACAGATAAAATCTCTCTTATATCCGGGTGTCTTATATCCGGGCTATACTGTATATTAATCATTGAGAGGAAAAGCAAAGAAAGCAAAAAATATTTATTTAAAAAGGAAATGAAAGGTTTATAATACCCAGAAATCCATACAAAGATGTCACAAAGGACACATGGCACAGTGGATAAAACATGGCGTTGGTTAGATCCACTGACAGGACCCAAAGAGTGTGAGTTCAATACTCGGTTAAGGCAGTGGAGAACTTGGAGAGGGAATTAACAGGAGATAACTGACATCCATTAAACATGGCACGTGGAACTATAACATTCTACTCCAACCTTCACCCCCAGTGAGCGAGATGAAGGGTTCAGTTCGACATTCCAACCAGATGCAGGCCGGAGCGTACAACGACCGAAACGTTGTCATAAATATGGCGACAAAGAATAATGTAAATAGTGTTTAAAAAGAAAAATCAAGAAATTATAAACGTTTATTTCGATTTACCAATTTATGGTACTTGCTTTTCCTTCCGTAGGTTTAATAGATTTGTATACAGTGTAACCCGGATATAAGAGAGTTGTTGGGTCCGGAGAAGAAGTCTCTTATATCCGGGTTTGGTCTATTTTGTTTAGGTAAGTATGACTCTAATTTGGGACCAGAGAAAATCTCTATTATACCCGGGTTTCTCTTATATCCGGGTTACACTGTATATTAAGTTTCTCAAGAATTCATGGATTTATTTTTTTTTAATCTGGTATTATATCACTTCAAACGTTATGTGAATATATGCTGTTTGAAATATCCGTTTTGAAAAAACAGATTTTACCACGGCAAATTATGCTGTAAAAAAAAATAAAACATTAACAGACTACGACTAAACGTCGGAATAATGTTAGGAAAATACAAGTATAACAGAGTTAAAATATCAAAAACGTTAAAGAAAATAAGAAATAAACTTTAAGGCAAGCTGATAAGAAACAAAACAAAATGCTATTTGTTAACAAGCAAACAAGAATATGAAGTAAAATTTTCTGGGGGTTCAAATTTTGGTCTTGCGACGATGCCTTTTGGTGCCGCGGCCAATGCCTGTTAACAATTTGGGAGTTTGGAGTGTGTTGTTTCAAATTGGTAGCTTAATATTAGTGAGATCTAGGTCGATAAGTAAAGCATGTTAGTACAGAAATAAAGAGCAAAGACCAGTAGTCCTATAAAAAAAAGACTTCACACTGTGTATTGAAGTCAATGTAATAATGGGTTAGCGTTAATACCCCAATGATAAAGTAAAATGTCCTAGCGAGTTGAAGAAATACGAGTGTTGAAAAATTTCAACAGACAGGGGGGGGAAATATATTTGTAGTTTATTTCTCGAGAAAAAACTACAGTAACAGCATCCGACAGGGGTTATTAGAACAAGTTAAATCTTTTCTCTTTGTCGAAAAAAGTTTGAATAAGAAGTTGAATAACTTCTGGTAGAAATGCAATTCCAACAACTACTCGGGACGTAGAAAAAGCTAAGTCCCTTTCATATTATTTTCTTACACAAAGTCTTTGGTAATCCAAGCGAAGAAGGCAAAAAGAAATAAATCTATCGTCCTCCCCTGTCGAAAGCAAAATATATATTAGCCAAGTCAGACTTCAAGTTGGCAAGAAATTCCCGCCAACGTGAAATCTCGGGCAGAGAAACCAAATCACGTAAGCAAAGTATGCAAGCGTTATTTTGCTAATTTTACAAGCCCTCCCCACCCCTAAAGAAGTGGGGATCTCCTTAAAAAAAAAAAAAGAAATCAATCAAAAAGCAAGAAGGAAAATTTCTTTCAATGTAAGCTATATAAATATGAAATTCAAATAATACAGTATACCATAACAGAACAATATAATTTTTTTTAAATAATGAAATTCATTGTTCATAAAGCCTTCAAAGAATTCAAAAAAGAAAATATAAGTTTCGAACATATTTGGATATAGCCAGATATCAAATAAATTTCGGACATAAATGACAGATGGATTGAAAGTTAGATCGCATAGACTAATTTGGAAAATATCTCAAAGATGGAACAATTAGCAAGGAATTGAAACCAGCAAGTCAATAATATGACCGTATTTTCTTCGTAATCTTTAAGAGATTGCTACAATATTAGGAAAATTACTGTAATTTCATCTCGAGTAGTAGTCATCAGATATCTTTGGTGAGTAATTTCAATGAGTGCAGATATTTTTAATAGACATGGCATTGATCAAATAACGCTATTCTTGTCAGGAGACTAGACGTAGTTCTTGAAAATTGAGAAGAAACTCTCAAGCATTGAATATAACTTTCACGGCGGATGTATGAGAAACTATTAGGCGTCGAACAACAAACAATAATCATCAACTCTTTTCCTGAAAGAGTCAGAAATAATGGAATATCATTATTTTCTTTTGACAAAAGAAAATGCATCCAGCCATTATGTCGCTGCATTAAAAGTGCTTCTTAAAAGACATTTTCGTGTAACAATTTTGTTAATATTAAATTCAATCACAATTTTTTTCTTTCAAGAAAAGGTCAGATGCTTGTCCTTTTATTAAGATTCTATTACATTTAAAACGGAACATTCACTTTGTTATGGTCTGAGGTAATTTCTAAGATAAAAATAAATGGAAGCAGTAATTTGGAGCCAAATTCATATAGATATTATATTTGTAAAATTGTTAAAATAATCTATATCTATAAAAGGCAGGATATGTGTGTGTGTGTGTGTGTGTGAGAGAGAGAGATAGTGTGTGTGTGTGTGTGTGTAACGAATGCACGACCGCAATTTTCGACAGATGTGCACCAAAATTTACATGCAGATGCTCCAAGTTAGCGGGAAATCCAAGATCGACTTTGCATTTCCCAACTCCCATCGATAGTAGAAATAAGCGATTTTTTCATGCTTCTACGGCAATTTTCATGAAGTTTGCAGCCATTTTCTACTGGCCAGAGTGAGAGCCTATAGCTGGCTGTCACGAATAGGCAGGAAGATTCTATTGGCCAGCGTGAGAGCCAACAGCTGACTGACACGAGTGTTAACTAGCACGCTAGCATGCAAAAAAATCGATAGCTGCATTCGTCACAAGTGGGAAAAATTTAAATCTGCATGGCACTTTACTCCAATTGACTCATTCGCTTGCTTAAACTCAACGTTGATTCTGATTCTGCAAAACTGGGTTGGGTGTGAAAAAGTATTTGTTGTTAACATTCTTTTTTTCATTCGGGATTTCCAGTTACGAGACTTTTTTTAAAGCTGATCGTTTCGTGTTCATTTTGTTTAGTTCTTTTTTCGTAACAGATTTAATGTTTAGTATAGAGCTTACAAAAAATTCGCAGTGTGAGATAGGCAAGAAATAAGGCATGTAGTAACATCAGCATGGCAAAGAGCACTCCTTTAAAGGCAAGGAAGGGCAAAAATATTTCAAGTCAAGTGATAGCAATTGCTGTATGAGTCGTACGATTTTTGAATCAAGCTCGGGCAACGCCGGGCCATGCAGCTAGTTATAATTATAACAGGAATGAGATCGATAGTCACATCCAAACAGCAAGGGTGTTTAAGGCCGCCTAAACGTGCGAGCCTAGTTCAATGTCTAGACGCCGCTAAGGTATATTTTTTCCGACAATTATGATTATATTTTTTTTTCTTTCATTATTTCACCGCAAACAAAGCGATAATGGCACTAGGACGTGAAAAAGAATGAGACTTTCGTGTTGAGAAGTGAGCAAAAGGACAATAAGATAACACGTTTCTGGAATACAAAAGATGGCGATTCATGTTGCATTTAAAGACCAGTCTTGCCCGATGGATGAAATAAAGGGTTCAGTTTGAAATTCTAATCATCTGAAGCGACTGAAATATCGTAAATATAGCAATAAAGACGAATACAACAGTTGAAACAATATAGTGTAAAATAACAATAATTCCTAATAACAGAAACAGAAATAAGAATCTAATAAAAGCCATAAAGCAATTAGTAAATGCCATATATTCTCATTAATAATGGTGAATGCTATATTCATTTTTATGGTAGCTTTTAGAAAGGGTAACTAATTAGATAAATGCTATTATTAATAAAACATAACAGTCGAGGAAATCTTTTGAGAATATGTAATTGTTTGTATGACCCGACGATGCAAGAGTCATAAAACGTCACAATCGGCTGCAATAATGGGTCATAGTAACTGATCCAAGTAATAGAAATATAATATTTGAATCGTTATTAGTAAGTTTTTGCTCATGTTTCGATGTGTTTGCGTATTTACTTCATTAATGTATTTTATATGTAATTATATATTGCACGATAATTGAATTTCAAACAATAACATCTGATATTTCACTGAGAAAATAGTTCGACCAGTTAGAACCAAACACAGAGAAGATTCCAATTATACTGCTAAAAAAACTTTTTACAAATACCCATTGCACACACATTTATATAACATTTTATATAATATACAGGGTACGATGTGTAAATTGTCGCCATTTAGATTTTTAAATTCCCGCATGCGTTGTTTTTGTTGATCTTATCGAATGCACAAGAGAGTAGCGTCAGTTGGGCATCGTCTCTGAGTAAAAGAGCACCCTGATGTAATTCCCTTCGCCAGAAATTTGGAAATGGAATGTTGTACTGCTTTGTATTCTCGCCGGAAGCTATAATACAAACATTTCAAATGTTTGGGTATTATGCTACGGCAGTTCAGAAAACTCATGGATCGTTCTGATATGTAAATAACTCCCAAATTTGTTGATGAAGAACTCAGACTCAACACGGAGGCCTACATCAAGTGCATTGAGGAGGCAGCGCTGCTCTTGGTCAAGAGGGTGGCTGCTGGAAGAACCTATGTCTCGCAAAATGATTCTGCACCATGTCACACAAGACGGAGAACCCAGTCATGGCTGTCAGACAATTTCTGAGACATCATCCTTTACATCTGTCTACACTGCAACCCAGTTGATTATTATTTGTAGGACGCAGTTGCGAGAGAAACCAATAAAACTCCTTGTACCATCAAAGATGGACTAAAGGCCAGGATTACGACATCATTCACATGAAACAGGAGGCCCCCCAGAAGAGATACAGGCGGTTCAGAAGTCGTCTGGAGGCCGTGGTTGAAGCCAATGGCTATTTTATTGAATAAGTTTACCCTAGGTTTTCAAGATTATATATATATATATATATATATATATATATAGATAGATAGATAGATAGATAGATAGATAGATAGATAGATAGATAGATAGATATAGATAGATATTCCCAAGAGGATAAAATCCAAGTAGAACTTAATGTCCAGGACAGAGTAAGAATATGATATAAAAGGCTCAAACACTAATAGTCCATGGTTATAATTTATTATATTGAAATCGTAAATACGATCCAATTCATCAGACCTACAAATTCGAAAAGAAATTGGAAAATATAACTCCGGGTATAAAAAACAAAATTTTAGTGAGAATGTTTGTGTGGGAGTCGGAAACAAGTTTGATAGGGAAATGTATGAAAGCTCTAGAGAGAGGTGTAATAGAAGAAAGAAGAACAGGAAGGCCTAAAGGTGAAGGAGGGGATTAAAATTTAATAGAGAGAAGTTTTAAAGAGAGGAGTCAAGTAACGGTTTAAATGAGTGAGATACAGATAAATATGAATTAAAAGTGTGGATACATTTGTGGGAACACTACGCACAATAAAAAACGATATGATCTAAACTTAAAATCCAACCAATTCATACTACCAAGGTATATGTGAAAATTTTCCGTCTGCTTTGCATTAATAACCTTATGTATGCAAAAAAAGAGAAGATGAGAGAGAGGGGAAAAAAAGAAAAATTGAGCCCGCAAACTAAAAACGAATGTATTTATAATAGGACTTAAGTGTAAACAAGAATACCAAGCAATATTATGTGAGAGAGAGAGATAAAAAAAATGTGTTAGAAAGATTCTATACACAAACTTACTGTATAGACTAAAATGGGGATTGGAGAAAAAAGTCACCTAACATTTAATACAGCCATATTTATAATATTTGAATATTTACAGAGAAGAAGTAAAACTTTGTTGCTGACAATTGGATAGTCAGTATCTTTGTCTGAGAAAAATTATTTGTTTTTTCCCTTTTTTTTAAAGATTTTTTTTTAATTTAACGTTTTCGCTTAGCTTTCCAAGACGTTTTTAACTGTTTCTCTTTCCACATGTTGATGCTTATATTTTGTATGTATGAAAAAAATGAAAATCAAGGGGCGTAACTGGTTATATGTGCCGTTTATAGTAAGGTCATCAACAACTTCGAACCCATATTAATATATATATATATATATATATATATATATATATATATATATATATATATATATGATACGAAATCGTATTCGAAGACACCCGTCTACTAGGGCAGGTAGACAATCCCTATCACAGATGCTCACTCAGGCATATTTGTGTTTTCCCTACACCCACAGAGCCCACCTGTGTTTTAGGTTTCAACTATGCTTAGCAGACCTTAGAGTTTCTGGGAGAGGACGTGTTATCTAGCATAATCAACAATTTGAACGAGGCCAGCATGCTCAAGCGCACGGTTAAGATGCCTTGTGGCTTTGTCCTAGAGCACCTATCGACGGCCCTCAAGAGTTCTAACTACACAGTTTCAATCACAAGGCTTGGGTCAACCTGTTGTATGGTTTTCAGGCACTTTCCAAAGGTGCCGTACGCTGGGATCGACCTTGACTCATTCCGGTATCATCAGGAAGTCTCCTTCCTGACAAATCGACCATAGTGTGATTCGAACCCGGGTCACATCGGCCGAAAGCAAATTATTGACACCCACACAAACACACACACATATATAGCCTGTGATGCATGTCACCGCTACCTAACATATGTTACGCAAAGGTGGGGGAAATCAAGGGAGGAGAGAAGTTTTCCGCCACAGAACAGTTACTACAACCACAGCATCTCCTCCTGCTGCCAATCCCTCCGGAAGAATCCGTAAGGAAAACCCCAAAACGGCCAACTCCCTTCTCGGAAAATGTGCCTGCTTTTATTGACCCCAAAACATTTTTTTTTTTTTGAGTCAGGAAAATTGACAGATAATCGATCATGGCAACCATTTTTTCCATTTTATAAAAAAAATGAAAATCTCAATTTGAAATTCTTTTAAAAATCAATTATCATTTTTTCAAAACTTATTTTAAGAAAATCACCCATCATAATGTTTATTTAAAATATTTTGAACTAAGCTTAACTTAGCTTCTGCGCCGAAAAGATGTAATTTGAAAATAAAACAAAGCAGGTCATAACATTTCGCGTCACTTGACAGGTGTTGAATGACATATTGACGGATTACTTGCGGATAATTTGTTCTACGGAAGGAGAAAAGTGAAATTATTTAGATTTAAGTGAACAAATTATTTACCTCGTTATTTTTAAGGAAAACTTTCAGCGCTCTAATTTTTTTTTGTTTTTTGTACTTAGCTTTCACCTTTATGTTTATGATGCTTTATGGAAAATATATTGTAAAGAAATTAAAATAAGATTGTTAAGAGTGAGATTAAATTTCATAAGAAAAGTATCTAATTAATTTATAGGTACCTTTCTTATGAAATTTTATCAGAAGTGGACATAAAATACTATAATTTGTTATTTGTATTTCCATTCATTTTATTATTAATTATGATATTTCATTTATGGAAAAAAGTCATAACTGAAATTAATATAAAAATAAGATCATATAAATTTCATAAGATGATACTAATACTTGTAGGTATTCTTCTCAGTTGAAATTGAAAAATCAAATTAACTTCTCCACACGTTTCACAAAATTAAAGGCCTTAAAAGCGGAGAATGATGCTTAACTCAAATAACACAATTGTATTCGGGTTGGTCTTCTGTACTTTATAATTACAGCCCGATTATAAACTCAAAATTACATTTCTTAATTACTGCGGGTTTTCTGATTAGTCAAAACGATACAATTTACAACGCGCTAAAAAAGATCTATCTCATAAGGACACTTACGAAAGTGGATGCGGCTATTAAGCAATTTTATAAGATTTTAACAACTTAAATGTAAAAATCCATTATAATTAAAGAAATAACAAATGATTGTATTAAAAATTCATTTTTCATCGAAATTTTTTTTTTTTGCTTTCAGAAAATATTCGCCATATTCATAAACAACAACTAAAAGCAAATAAAAGTATTTCAAATTAAATAATATCTCGGTTTTATTGAGTTTTGTATGTTACAATTCAGAGCTGATTTTCAGGTGGGGGGTCAAATTAAAATAAAAAAAAACATGATTTGTATTCCTTAAAAGTCTTGTGCTTTTAAATATTGAAATTACTAAAAAGGACTCGATCGAATTTTTAGAGTTTTCATAAAATTAGTTATGTTTAGGGTAATAATTATAAAAAATATATTTATGCCATGACTATAAATAAAAAAATCATATTTATAATAATTTCGATCATCTGTGAATAGTTTCTGAAAGTTTCATTAACATCCGACAATTATTTCTATTTTTGCAAGATTTTTCAAATTAATGTGTGTCATACAAAAAAATAAAAATAAAAACGTGCTAAAAATTGTATATGTTATTTTACTAGTTCCGGTGATACAAAAACAAACAAGTTCCAGCTGTATTATTAGCAATAGATGGTCCCGGAAATCCTTCACGCTCAACAAAGTCTTGTTGAATTTTCAGTACCTAGCCATTTTATGCTTAGCCTTATCTAAGTTTATGCCGACCCGCACAAACTTATGGTCCGTATAAACTATACTATAAAAACTTGGACAACTTTAGAATCTTATGTCGACTCCTATACAGAACCTGGTCGATGTAGTTAAAAGCTTCACCAATCCTGGACCGCCTCTCTGAGTCCAAGTCTACCCTAACCCGCTTTGGCTCTTCAGTTCGAGATATATCAACCAGATCAAGTCTGGCAACAAATTCACGAAAGTTATTTTACATCAGAAGGAATGTTATTATCCATCCTAGCTCCCGTGGTCTAAATCACCCGCTAGGACCACCAGTTTCGACGTGATTACGAACCGATCAATCCCCCGAAAAAGCATAAACCCCAATGAGTAGGAACTCTTTCTAATATATAGTAACATCCAGCATACAAAATCTACAAGCCGTTGATATATTTGTGCGAATATTGTTCCTTCAGTTGCTGTTGGTCGTGTTGCTGCTGTGTCTTCTATTGTTGCTGTTGTTGTCCTTGCTGTTGATGATGATGCTGCTTTACGTCCTGCTTCTGTAGTTGCTGGTATTGTTTCTGTCCCTGTGGAACATCCTGCTGGGAAGGAGTGTCCTTTCTTTGTCACCGGCTTCCATTCACTTTGGCACCACACGAGCAGCAATGGGGACGACGGCTTTCCACAATTTTCAGAATATTCCGGCAAAATGTCGGGATATCAATAAAGTGCTTGTAGTACAATGGCACCTGTAAGAAGTCCTCCCCAGCGTCCTGATGATGTCGATTGACTTTCTCGTCTTTACATCTGTGTAAGCAGGAAGATCGTTCTGTACAATCCTACCTCAGAGACAGAGAATAGTTAGTACCTCATTCCATGATAGGAAGTCTTTGATACTTTTTAGTGGGGGAGGGCTCATAGTACTCCGGATCATTTTTAGGACTAACCACTGCCGATAGATTACTGTGAAAGTGTTTTTCGTGTAGTTGCGGAGTTGGCGCTACATCAGCACACAAACCGTCAAAAAATTCCAACAAAAAACACAATACTACAAATAAAAACAGGGAAAACGTATTGGACAAGCAGGCAAAAATTGGTCACTGACTTTTAAGCTCTAAAATGGCCGCATTCAAGAAAGAAAAAATCAATTCCTCTTCGCTACAGCCTGACGCCTTATTCTACTTGTTATATATACTCACTCACAGGCAGAACTTACATATGTGAAAAGATAATTTTGCGAGATAGTATCTGACAACGGGGTCTGTTTTAACTGTGTAACCCGCGAGGCTGCCATTTTTTTTTTTTTGTGGCGGAGGCGGGTACATGTTCGAATCTGTCATTTTGTTTTAACGTTGCAAAAATGAATGCAACCCTGGCATTCTTTACCCTTTGCAGTAGTTCACTACATCAATAAATATAAAGAAATGTGTGGATAATTATGATCCACTACGCCCTGAAGACACAAGGCATAAAATATGCATGGTTTATCAATAATATAAACGCAATTATTGCTTAAAAAATCCTTTAATGACAGAAATGAGGGACGCTTTATCAGCAAACTTAATGAATGAAGTTGGGTTTCGTTAAAAGAAATTCTCGAGACACGAATTCTTTCATGCTTTCATATTTTTTGCATAGAAATCATTAGAATTCTTTTCTCTGTAAACGCACAGAAACTTAGTGTTTGGAGTATTTCAAATACGAAACACCCAAAAATGATGTCAGAGACAAAAAGTATAGAATGGCCTTTCAAAAGTGGGAAACAAGGACAGAATAGCAAACTCTAAAACGAAAAACGTGGAAAAGGTATGGGCAATTAGGGAAAGTGTCATTTTCAAAAATAAAACCATCACATAATGTATCGCGATTGATCTTTTTTTTTTTTTTAGAATGTATGCGACAAGAAAAGCATTGTACAGAATTTAATTTTTTGTTTTTGTTTCCTAAACTTGACTCAAAAATACAAAGCTGGGACAAGAATGTTCTTTAATTTCTTAGAAGCGCGAATAAATTATTCAAAATGGACCCAATAAAAGATAAATTAAGTGTTCCAACATCTAAGAATAAACACTAGAACATGATTACATCATTGAAGTTAGTAAAAAAAAAAAGAATAATGAAAACACTGTCGCATATCTTAAATATTTCTTTCTTGTTCATATCAGGAGCTAAATAGAAACTAGGAAATTATCGACCATTTTCCCTTTTACATGTCCTTCCCAATGCACTGTTTGCAGATTATACTTTTTTTTCAAGGGGACCCGATCATGGTATCATTTTACCCTTTATTAATGAATGTTTTGCAGCAACAACATTTTACTCAATGTATATAAAATAAAATAAATCCTATTTTATTCTTCGACTATGGAAGATGATCTACATAAAAGACTTCAGAAACCTTTGGTCAATAACTTAGATATACATCAAGATATGCAGCATTTTTGGCGCAAATTAATGAAAATTTAAATTGGAATCTGCAAATCCAACGAATTGTCAAGACAAATCGGCATTATTTGTTGATGGCGTAAAACAAAGACATTAATTATTTTAATATTACATTAATGATAACCTACAATATGGAAATTTGATGTTGGATAGCCTCAAAAATTCCAAACTAAACAATACTGTTAGCTCTATTTATATTCGAAAAATTCTCCTCGTCTTTTTTTTATCACAGCGTTTCGACCTTTGTACCATCCGACCATTATCTTTATCGACTCGGGTAGCCTACAGGGAATGCCGGACAAAACCCTTTATTTAATCTACGGATATAGACTATACTCATTCCATTGCTCATGTATAGGCATATCTAGTCTAGTTCTTATTTTTAGTACTGCTCAATTATTACCCGCCCCGTTTCCACGGAGCCCAAGTACACATGGCCCAGGATTGAACTAACAATTCACTCAGTTATGTGCTATGTGTGGTACACGCTTAGGAGATTACGTATCTTTCGATACATGACTGATGAGGCAGTTTTTTTTTTCTTTCACGCAGTAGGTTGCTATTTCTTTCTGCGGTAGACCAGTTGCCATCCAAGGCTATAGAACCCAGTCTGCCCTGCGATTTATCGAGAGCTGCGGGGAAGAAGAGGATTCATACCTTTCTCAAGCACGTAAGTGAATGTAATGGATTAGACTGGAAATCGAACTCTGCTCTCAGATTCCTCAACACGAAGCGCTATCCACGAACTAACAATTACTGACAACAAATACTCGAACCGCTATTTTAATTCACCAGTCGTGTAGGACTCTGTAAAGATGGTGAGTAACAACTAAGCAATACTAAAAATAAGAACGAAACTAGATATACTTAGAAATAGGGAGCGGGACGAGAACAAGCTACCCTGCAGATTAAATAAAGAGCTCATTTATAAAGTCACAATAGGTTACCCAGATTGACATGCACCTGATGAAGACAACAAAGGAGGCAATAGTTCGAATGTTAACGGTGTAAAAACTCTTCATCCCTGGAATTCGGAAATTAAACAAAATTCATAGGCAATAAAATAGGGGCGGTCAGGACTGTGCATAAAGTTGTCCGAGATTCCAAATCGCAAGCATTTACGTTAAACAAGAAATTTCACATTTATGAGACCTACGTATTTTTATTTCAAAAATACGTGCCACAATTTATTTCCATGGCATAGACTTAAAAAATACAGAAAATAAGCACAAATATCCAAAGTAATAATAAAAAGCAACTTTCCAATTCAACAATGACACAAAGTATATACTTAGCTATCAATTTAGTGTATATATATATATATATAATTATTTATTCGAAAATAACATATTTGGTTGGTGCAAAATAATGACGTAATAATGTCGCTTTTTGACGCATTTTTAACGTCAAAAAACGACATTATTACGTCATTATTTTTGCACCAACCTAATAAAATCATTACAAAAATACCATTTTATTTCAAAATTTCTGGTGTCTTAATCAGGTGATGGCGTTGAATGTATGTATGTATATATGGTGATGTACGTATGCATATATGTATGACGTATGATATATATATATATATAAATATATATATATATATATTAGAGAGAGAGAGAGAGAGAGAGAGATAAGTATAGCAAGGTTAATTTGCTGTTTTTCAACTGCAATCTTCCCATGAACGATCAAATCAGCAAAATTTTCTGTTAGCGTAAACAAATGACAATATATTATGAAATGAACTAAGTCCGACAATTATTTTAATATATTTCTTGTTTATACGTTTTTTTTTATTTTGTTACTACTGTTTATTACTGTTGCTACCAAGTAAATGGTTAAAGAAATAAAATAAGTTTTGCAGATATATCATATTAAACAGTAAGTAGAACAGACAAGCTAGTGAGTGTGTATCGGTTGAGCCGACGTTCAATCTATTCGACTGCTAATATTTAGCAGCCCCCTCTCCGCGAGGGTATATGTGGCACAAGGCCGAGTTTAAAGTGGATTATACCTTCTACCTCCCCGGACGAGACTGCCCTTCGGCACAGCCTCGTCCGATTCCTCTCTCCCCAAAGACAGTGTTCGACAGCAGCTGCGAAAAGTCATAGCCTCCGTAGAACAATCTATTCGACTGTCCCAAGGGCTTCTCTCCTACTAATCTTATAGTAGGCGGAAGAGACCAACATAGACTCTAAAGACTATGTTAGAATTAGAACAATTGTAAAGGGAGCATTTATTTAAATATTTGTATCTATAAAACTTACGTATAAACAAAAAAAATATTCAAATAATTGGACTTGTTCCATTTTATTATATATATATATATATATATATATATAGTGAACATAGAATTCAACACTTAGAGGCGACAGTGTTTAATGCGAGATGCAATCGTCAGCACTCGTGACTTGACGATTGCATCCATAACAATATAGAATATAGACATTCAAAAACGAATTAATCACAAGGCAGTTGAGTAAGGAACACTGATGAGATTTCAATTAAACATGCATTTATGTACAATTAATGTATAATTTGAAAACTTGTAGTTTGATAATGCAAGAAATTGACTATTTGATAAATTGGGTTTCTTATTGATTTGCAGTTCAATATTGTTCAAGTGTTTAAGAATTGGTCAAACAGAGTTAAGTGGAAAATATTTTTTATACAGAAATTTGTGTAGTTTGTATGCGAGAATAAAATAGGAGTTTAATTGCGTGAATAAAGTTTAATTGTCTAAATTCTCCAGAGTTGTTTACCTTGGATTGTTTAGATATTTGATTGAATATTTACGAATACTTTTTAGTAGTGAGTTATTATCACTTTTTAGTATTGTAAGAAATTGTTCCTGGTAGAGCGAAATCCTGCGTGCCTTGAGTCAGAGAAATTTGCGCGGCAAAAATGTAGCTGGATATGATTTTTACTGGCGTGGATTCGTTTAGCACTTCTCCAGGATCAAATTCTGACTGCCTGAATCGAGCTGAACGTATCCTTTTTATTTTGTTCTGGAAGTAGGAATCAGCTCCAAACGGCTAAGCGCGAAAAGATATTTTGCGTGAATTTGCTACAGTTTGAGCCAATGAAAAGTCTAGTTCACTGGAACTAGGGTGTTGATTGGTTAATAGGTAATTTTGTGGTAGAGTTTATTATTCCGGAGGGGTGAAAAGGTATGTATGGACTATTCCATCACTGCCACTGACGTAATATAAAGTATTTATGAAATCAGCATGTAAAATATCAATGCCGAAATCAACTGCATGTTAAAAAATACGTCAAAAAACGACATTATTACGTCATTATTTTTGCACCAACCTAATATTAAATAAAACAAAAATCTTTATTGCTTTGGGACTTCGAAAATAAATAATTTTCTAGAAGAACTCTGTTAATTTTATTATTTTATGTTTGCATAATTTCATCGTAACAGCTTAGAACGAGAAATCGGTAGGTCGAGTTTGTGTACTAGTCGAGTTTGTTAGATTCATTTTCGCTTAATACCTTTGGGAAAGTTATAAAACCCTAACTTCCTCCACCAGTTATGGGTTAAATAATAGGCCAGAATGGGATTTTCAAACTCGGTTGGCAATCTTTCTAAAAGAAGCATAGAATTCAATTAACAAATCGGAAATCTTTAACGAGGGAGTGAATCGCACTTAGTGGAATAATTCGATTATGAAAACTTCACTGAAGTCGATTCACGTTACTGCCATTGTACTATCCCTGATGCCCTGTGACACACAATGTCACAGGGCATCAGGTATAGTCCAATGGTAGTAACATGAATCTACCGATGGTTATTTTTAATATAAAGTTGTTTCCTTTTATATATCCCTAATTGAGCAACCTGATATAAAATATAAAAAGAATATATAAAAAATATGGACCGCGGTTGAATCAGTAAGGCCTCCGTCGCGTTAGGACATTTTTTCTGGGGTAAGAAATAAAAGACTGAATCTCACTAAGCCTATTGATTATTTTCGATGAGCTTTGTTTACTACCATTTGAGACCACGATCTAACATTTTCAATAAATAAAATTAAATTTCAGTAAGAACTAGACATCCGCCATATTAATTGGCAATGTATTTATACAAACTAGACAAGAGATTTAAAAAAACAAAAAGTCGTATAAAGTTTTGAGAAAAGATGAGGAATGATTCCATAGTTCAAATTGAGCCACTGCAACGAAAAGGTTCAGTATCTTTATTGGTAAAGCTATTGACGCCTTTAGACAATTGAGGCAAATGGTTTCATGTTGTTGACTTAATTATATCCGATCAAATTTGATTATTAACTGTAACTGAATGACGGTCTGAGACATGAGATAAAAACAACTGCAGGATGAAAGAATTTCTATTTAATAAAGAGCTGTTTACAATCTTCCAAATTTCTTAATGTGTATTTTTTTTTTTTTTTTAATAATGGCTAGCCGCCTACCGTACTTGTCCTGGTTATGACAATAAACAACACCCGGCAGCAAGGCTTCGCATCCGGAGGTTTTGAGGAGGGTGGAACCATCTCTTAACTGCTGTTGTTTCCAGGTCATCCCTGACCCAGTTTGGTAGCACCCGTTAGGGTTCCAGCTATGAGCAAATAGTTTTACCCCTGATATGGGGTCAAAACACTACGAAAAGGTAGAAATACATTCTTGTAGTAAAGGTGTCAGAAATACATTTTCGTGTTTTTTTTTGGGGGGGGGGTTAAAGTTACCAGCAATGCATTTTAAAAATTACCAAAAATACATTTTCGTTAAAGAAATTATTAATGCCCCAAAGAAAATTAGCTTGACTGCAATTTGTTTTTCACAAAACAATTCCACTCACATCTTGTGCAGGACATTAAAATATAACCAGGCTTAGTGTAGCAAACAAGGTGGATTAAAATCTAATTGTTCGTATGAGGAAAACATTGCCTGCATACTGTCAGTTTATATGATGAACCTACAACCTGTGTGATTATAGCTAGAATGGTACCTTCAGGAAAATAACTTAGTTTCTCCATACAATCTATCGAAATTAAAGACACGTTTAAACAACTAATAAAAAAAAACTTAGAATTCACTATCTGTTTACACAAGCCCTATGCCTAAACTACCTGTGCAATCGTTCTTGTTATACACTTACGTGGAAATTCTCTTGGGAACTGCGGAGTGTGGGAATATGCTGTCTACGCCTTTGCTTTTTTGTTTCAGTGGATTAACATACTTTGGTCCTGCTTAAGCATTCATTTGTGAAACTAAGTCAACTCAGTTTTTAATTTTTATTTTCTGAATCTTTGATTTTATTTTTTCGGTTTTCTTCTCTTTTTATTTGTGCTTATTTATTTTTGCACATTTTTTTTTCTTTTTGTTTATTTCATTCTTGTATTTTTACCCTCCCCTCTCTTTTCGTATTCTATTTTTATTTCTTACGTGTTTTGTTGCCTTTTTTTTTCCACACTCTTGTTTCATTTTATTTGGTCTGTCCACGAATTTGTTTTCTCTTTATTTGTATACTTGTTTTAAAAAGAAATAATAGTATATAAGGCAAAAGTATATTTGTTTAGCCTGGTGGCTTTGGTCCAACATGGCCAATAATTGACAGACACCGACGGTGCCAACTCACTGTCAAAAAGAAAAAACCGCCAGGTCAGAAAACAGGCCAAAGCAAAAGGACTCGTTATATTATGCAGAAAAAAGGGCCAAGTATGACGAATATTTGCAAGGAAATGAGTCCTTCACGAGCCCGGAGACTCTGGACGCAGTAAACACAAGAATTATATCCCTGCTGACCTCTGACGTAAAGAGTTGGAAATTGATTGAAGTCAGCAGGAATACCATGGAGGAGACGTTGAAAAGTCTCCATATTGCTCCTAAAGCTCTTTGTAGGCGGTGCAATGCGACGTGGGACCCACTGCTAGGTACTGAAGAGGACGCCAAATGCTTAGTCAGAAGTGTTCTCTCTACTGCAGCGGTGTGGCTTCAAACTGAATATATGGGCACCCGACGTACTAAAATTACAGTTCATGAGGTACCCGTGGATATATAAGAAGACTGGCTTGGAGTGGGGGGGGGTCTTCTTCTCCAAATACGGTCAAGTAGAGTAAGTCTCGAGCATCAAGAGTAAAGCGGGTATCGCCACTGATAATGTAATGTTGCACGTAACATTGATAAAGCAGGCCTTTGAAGTACGAAATATACTAATGTGCCGTGAGAAGCGGATGTTGGCGGCAGTGAAGTGACGCAAGCCATACTGTTAATCTTGCGGGGAATTGGGGCATATGGCCAAGTCATGCCCAGCAAAGAATCCAGCCCCTCCACCCGGCTCAAAGAACACAACTACTGCACTAACAACAGTCGTAGCATCAAAAGAGGAGGTCTCCGACGGTAAATGGAAAGAGGTGAAGGGGAGGAAGGCAACTCATGCACCCTCCCCTCAAAAGAAGAATTCACAGTCGCCAAAACCTCAGCCAGATGATTAGCTACCTGGATAGAATGTTAATTAGAGGAGCCGATGTAGATTGACTTGATTGTCCGACGTTCCATTGGTTAGGCTATCCGGATCACAAACTTGTATGTGCCCGGGTGGCGTTAGACTGTAGGCCTAGAATGGCTGGCTACTGGAAGTTCAATCTGTCTTTGTTGGACAGGCGGGACTTCCAGGAACGGCTAATTGGTGTAGTGCAACGGGAACTAGTAGTGGTGGTTATCGGGAATAGGTGGTGGGGGAGGCTTCACCACCGACTTTAGCAAATGACTCGCGCTAGATAAGGCTAATAAGGTGAAGTCTGTTAAGTATAGTCTTTCCCTGGGCGATGGATGGGGAGAGCTAGGGAGACCTTCTCTTTTGATGCTACGACTGTTGTTATTGTAATAGTTGTCGTTTTCTTTGAGCGGGGTGGAGGGGCTGGATTCTTTGCTGGGCATGACTAGCGAGCGCTACATGGGTCAGGTAATTAAACATAGGTTAAGCAAAATGTCTACCGAAGCTGTGAATATGGGCGCAGAATTGCAAGGAAATGGTCTTGGGCGCTAGCGGCGGATTACCTCAGTAACTCTGTGTTTTCGCTTACTTGGCGACTGGTTCGGAATAGGCTATCTCTTAATGACTGGGCCTTTATTGGAGGATTTGCCAGACTGAATGATGTGACATTGGCATAGAAGAAACGGCTTCGCACGCCTTCTGTCCTCGTGTCCACACCCTATGGGAACATGTCGGCAAGTTGACGGCTCGTATCGCTCCCGAAAAGTCCATGCTCATTGATCACACATATGCGTGTGACAATGTGTCGGCCCCGTATTCTGGGGTGAAACAAATGGTGTTTCTATCGCTGCTGGTCGCGGCACGAATGATGATTTGGACGACGCGACAAGAGGAAGTCTTGCGAGGCGACTGTGTTCCACATCATGATCTGATATGATTCTTTCAGCTCAAGATGAAGATTAGAACTGAAAGAAAACGCTTGGTTTCGTCAGACTTTAGGGAAAGGTGGGTGACTGACGCGAGCTTGGTTCGTGTGAACGGGGCTAGCCTTGATTTTCTTTTTTAGGTCTACCTGTTTCACATCGGGTTTCTTTTCCGGTGGGTTACTTGCTTGGTTATGCAAGACAAGCTCTGTGTATCTAGTTAATGTGAGTAAGTATTGTTCCTGGCCTACTCCCAGATAGATCTTTGATTCTGATCAAAGTTGAGATTCCCAATCTCCCCAGAGTTTTTTTTTTTTTTTTTTTGGTGGGAAGGGGCTTTCATCTCGACTGGTTCAGCTTTATTTATTCCCCATGTTCGTATATATTTTCTCCTTTCCCTCTCCCTTAAAGAGAGAGCCTCTTGATTTTGTCGTAGGGCAGAATACAGCGGCCTCTCTTTTTTGAGGGTTGGACGGGTCCTACTAACATCAGTTATCCTTAGCTTGTTTGTTTTGATATTTAGTTTGTTTTTTGGTTCATCCCTTCCCCTTTCGTTGTAAATCATCCATAAATTTTTATGTATAGTTTTTATAATCATCAAATTCTTATGTCATGGGGTACGTTTTTTAGGTCCCTTGAGAGTATGAGGCATTATGGTACATGAAGGTTTTATTGGGTTGTGAATCGGATTAGCTAGATAATCAATGAAGACCAACCTCAACCCATTCCCCCTTTTCGGCCTTGTGCCATAATTTTATAATTTTATACAATAAATATCAATACCCTTGAGAACAGTATGAATCCCCCTCTTCGCCCCAAGCTATCGGTAAATGATTATCCCTACCCGCAAATTCTTACAATCTAAAAATATCGTCTGGCTTTATATAACCCGCAAAAGGTTCAGAAAACGTAAAACATAAATCCCTCAATATTTGAATATCATTGACTGCCTTCCAAAAGGTTGAGCAAAGTATTAAGAAACGGAAGAAATTCGTTAGGAAAAAAAAAAAAAAGTAGAGTATTATTATGTAATATCAGTCCTCCTCTATGGCAGTGAATTTCTCACGGACAAAGAATCTTGAAGCAACAGAAATGTGATTCTACAGAAGGATGCTAAGAATATGGACTGAACATATGAAGTTCTAGAGACAATATAACCAAAAAAAATGGCACTGATACTTAACCCCAGAAACTTCCGAGGCACAGAAAGAGGAAGGTGGTTGAAATTTTTAGTACTCAGAGAACAGATTTAAGGGGAAAAAAATCAGGAAGACAATAGAACATACCTCGCGTGTTTGGATGAATGGATGGTCGAACAAGATTTAGGAGAGATAACAAAAATACTAAATTTATCGAAACCGACAAAAGAAAAGGAATTGTGGCGAGCCATGATCGCGGACGGCCTGAAGGGACACGGTAAGCGGAAGACTAAACCAAGAATTACAGAAACTCTAATTGCTTCTATAATAATGCACGTGTATAATTTTTATTGATCGTTCAGGTTCTATAATTGACGTCGGGAAGGCGGACACAGAATTCTAAACGCACATAGGAATACTGAAAGCAATTTAATGGAAAATACAAACTGTAAGCGTTCTTGAAATTACTCCTCTCTATCAAAAAAGAATTTGATGCTTTGCAATTAAGTCAAAGCTTTAGGAATTTTCAGCATCCCTCATACAAAGAAAGTGCTGTTCAGAATCATTTAAGTGCCGTATATACTCGTGTATAGTACTAGGTTCTATGTTCACATTTTCTATGGAAAAAGTAGGGGATTGAACTATAGAGAAGTAATTATTTTGCAGATGTTAGAACTCATCCATTTTTGATAACGGTTGCACTATACAGAGGTTTTTTTTTTGGAAAGGTTTAAAACTCATGCCAAAAAATGAATGAATTCTTCTTACATATACAGTAGTCAGATAATTAGGAAAGAAGGCTTAGAGAATTTAACACTTTGAAGGTACATCCAGGGAAAAACAAAAACTAAACAGCAAGAAGCATACTTGATAATTTCAGCAAATGGATGAGAAATAAATATTATTAAACGAGTCCTCTTAGAAGAAGCAAGTATTGATAAGAGCAGTAAGACTTGGCACTGGAGAACCATGGTGCTCAATGTTCTGTCCGACGACACACACATAAGATGGTTGGTCACAAGAGACGAAATAAAAAAAATGAGAGAATGTATTGAAAACGTTCAGCTGTCTGCTGTGAATCTGATTGAGAATCAAAGGAAATCCATCTGTAAAGTAACTCTGCGAAGATTTTCCAACTGTCGATTCAAGCAGAAAGGTAATTTGTGCGCAAGACAGTGCTATTCATCGGAGTAATCGAAGCAAGAATGTTTATTTCTCGTGTAATCAAATGCTGTGCGGAGAGAAGGTGGACAAACAACAGACAAAGAAAATCATTTCGTCCCCGTTATTTCTGCACAGCTGTACGGACATAAATGTCTTTAGCATGCTCTATCTACAGAAATATATTAGCCTTAATGATAACTGCAAAAGTTTTCAAGCGTTTCTATTAATACTTAACGAAAAAAAAATAGCGTTTTGAATTTCTGCATTTCTCCGTATCGAGTTACCTGTATAATAATTTAATTAAGGGAATATATGTGCTCAGCCGTAAGAACCAAATGCGAAGTTTAGATAAGGAATATACACAAGTATTCGAATAAGATGTGTGTACAAAATTATTTGCCTATTTGTAACGTAAAGCATAGATTAAATATATTCAGTTGCATGTAGCTAAGTCTCTAGCACTGGCGTGTCGGTAAGAGGTAAAAATTATATGCTCAACCCCAAGGAAGCGGAAACCATAGGTCTTCTCTCCATCCGGTAGGCGCTAGAATCATTAGCTGTTCCTTGAGGCACATCCCGCCAAAAAGATAAATGAAGAGAAAGTGCCGAGAGGACACGAAATATTTTTCAACGGTCTGCGTACGCTACAAATCCAGATTAAACTCGCTATTATGACATTTTCCAATTTAATGATCCTTCAGTTAAGCACTTACTCTTTCGTCTTCTACAAAACTGGAAGTTGTAATAAGCGTGGCGATGGAACGTTTTTCAGAATATATATATATATATATATATATATATATAAACGTGGTAATTGGAATAATCCGCGGAATAAAATCAATCTAGAATTTATTTTAGTATTTGTGCAAATAAGAGGCTATTGGGAAAAATGACTGAGATTTCCTATACAAATCAATTTGCAAGAGAGATAATGAGACGAATTGGGAAAAGCTTTTAACCGACGTGTTAGGGCTGGCTTCATGTTTGAAGGAAAGACAAAAGTGTAAGAAAGACGTTAGGATTTCTGAGGATAACAAGAGCAATAAATAAAATTACCTTGTCAGATCCAACATCCAGTGATCATTCTTTCATTTCAAAATGAAGAAGCCGAACATAGCGCAGACGACGAAAAAAAAAATAGTATAAAAAAAGCGTCTCCACTTTGTCCCTTTATGTCCACTTTTGTTTCGCTCTCTGTCTGTCTCTCTCTGTCTGTCTCTCTCTGTCTGTCTCTCTCTCTCATATATATATATATATAGATAGATAGGGTGAATAAAGGGAATTTTTGAAGTGCGTATTGCCAGACATTCGCCATTTAGAATTCAAGATGAAATTAACAGTATCCCAGCTGAGATGTTGCAGCAGTCAATGAGGAATCTTCACAGCAGATTTCAAGAATGCATTCGTACAGAAGGACGCCATCTACAGGACGTAAGTTTTAAAAAATGAAAATTCCATCATTTTGTTTAGTTCCTTTTTTCGTAACAGATTTAATGTTTAGTATAGAGCTTAGAAAAAATTCGCAGAGTGAGATAGGCAAGAAGTAAGGCATGTAGCAACATCAGCACGGGAAAGGACACTCCTTTTAACGCAATCTTAATCAAATTTAGTCATTTTGCGTACTCGTATCGGTTTTGTTTTCTTTGGACTTTAGACTTGCATGCAAGACCATTATTTTCGCCTGACGTACATGTTCTTTGTTCTTTCTCATTTTATACCTGTTTTCCCCTTTGGTAATGGTTTCATTATTCGCAAATCAAGACACCGAAGGTTTTCTGAACCAGTATAATTCTTTATACTTATAAGGTTATTACTAATATATATATATATATATATATATATATATATATATATATATATATAATGATCAGCTACATCACAATCCTTCTGTCCATTTGTGAGGTTAAGTTTGAACCGCTCTTAGAAATGCTTAGGGTGATATTACTGGTATTCTTCGAGGTTTTTATAACACTATTGCCCTCTACTTTGGATAATAAGAATGTATAATTACTCTCCTTGATTAACAGAAGAATTGCAAAGAATTCGATCATAAACGAAAATGACATATTCATCATTAATTAATATTAGGTTGGTCCAAATATAATGTCGTTTTCTTACATAGTGACATATGTGAAAAAACGACATTATCTTTGTACCAACCTAATAGCTAAGGATCGGAAGTTCATGAAGGATTGAAATAAAGTTCAAATACACACACACACACAAACATATATATATATGTGTGTGTGTGTGTGTGTGTGTGTGTGTGTGTGTGTGTGTGTGTGTGTGTGATATTCCAAGATCATTTTACAACTTGTTCAAGATGATCTTCGCCCTCTGTAACCTAGCGTTCTGTCCTGGAGTAATAAAGTGCCTCCCACGTTTCACGCACAATTTCATTTTCAAGATTTATTTCACTGCTATTAGGAATCTAATAGCTGAATTTCCTTTCTCAGGTGACAAACGTCTTATGAATTGAGTTGGATCTTTTCTACTTGATCTCTTTAGCACTAAGTGAAAATGTTGATCCAATGTAATTGATCCAGTTTTCCTTTCTTATACTCCCTCCTTTTTTAAGCTTATTCTCCGTTCTCTTGATGGTTCTTCAATGGACTTTGAAGACGGAAGCCAGAGTATGAATGTTGATACCATTACTGAATGCCTGAATGATCTTTTTTCCTCCCACTGTTGCTCATATGGGAAGAAAGTAAGGCTGATAAAAAGCGATTTTAACCTGGTATCTTTCTTGGTGAATATCTCAAACGCTTTGTCAGTGATTCTTACGACAAGATGGCTATACGTCTTATCAGAAAACATGAAAAAGAGAAACGCAATTAGTTTAATGGTTTTCTATATATTAAACATTTTGTAGGATGGACAATTATCCTATGAAACGATTTGGACAATTTTGCTGTTGCCGCTGGTACACACACACATATATATATATATATATATAGTACGTGTGTGTGCGCGTAATTTCAGGAAACTTATATTGAATTGTTGTAATTGTTATGGGGTCCACCCCTTTTTGATATAAGTGGACTCGACCAAAGTGTTACTGGGACTGCTACCGTTAAATACCCAGAGTCAGTCAGAATATACGGAGTGAGTGAGTGAGTGAGTGAGTGAGTGAGTGAGTGAGTGAGTGAGTGAGTGAGTGAGTGAGTGAGTGAGTGAGTGAGTGAGTGAGTGAGTGAGTGAGTGAGTGAGTGAGTGAGTGAGTGAGTGAGTGAGTGAGAGATAGTGTGAGGTAACCGCTTGTAGAAGTCAGTTACAAGCACGTAGACTCTAAGGAAGTCCTATTTCGAGACTGTATATATATATATATATAATTATTATTGCGACTAACCGCGTTCCTGGATTTTCTAACAGAATTACCCATTGTATTTTTGTGTAAATACATTTAATTTCTTCTCTTTATTTCTTGCGTTTGTCATTCATTGGAGACCGAATTTCATCTCGGAATCAACAACAGTAATTATGAATTTTAAAACATTTTAAATATGCTAAATTTACTAAAAAAAAATCCTACTACAGTTATTGTCATCAGGCTGTGATGTGTCTTGACTTGTTTTTATACATTTTGCTTGTCTTGTCTTCACTTTTCTCGTTTTCCCTTATCTTGTGGGGTTTTTAAGCAAGTGGATGACAGAACGTGCTCTGGAGGAGGTGCAAAATTTGTTGAGGGATAGGAGGAAGTAGAGAGCCATGATCGCGTTTGTCGTGAAAGGACACGGCACATTAAAAAAAGACATTTCATTCTCATTGGGTTTTTTTTGTTTTCAATTCTGGTTTTATGGAACTATATATATATATATATATATATATATATATATTTTAATTTTCTAATCTGATTTTGATTATGGAGTAAAAGCAATAACAATCTTTTTTTAAGTAATCTCGAATTTCTCTTTATTTTATAAACTTTTTTTTCTGACAGAATAAAGTAAGATTTTGTTGTGAAGTTGGCAGTTTTATATGGAGCAGACAACGTGTGTCAGTGTGATTCAAACTGACACTAATATGAGAATCGATATTTCCAGATTTTAACAACGCCATGATGACAAGAAAAATATTCAAATGTTCAATGAAAATTGAATTATAATTTTTCGAATTTTCTTAGGACAAAAACATTTAAAACAAACGGATTTAAATGCAATTTGTTAAAAAACAAAATGAAGAAAAGGAACTATATCTTGTCAAATTTCATTTTAGGCGAAAAATTAGCAAATGAATGCCAGTCAGTTTAGTATTTAATACTTGTAGAATTTTTAATGTTTAACCCGAGATTTAGTTGCAGAAACCTGACGACCAGCAAATTTCATATTTAATTTTCATTGTAGCAAGAACAAAGAAAATGTGCTCATGGATTTTTCTATTTGACGTATCTTCATGTTTTTAAGAACCTGTCAGCCAGTTATGCGAAACCGTTTCAACTCTGTGTCCTTGGTCTTCATCATAGATTTGCTTAATGTTAAATTTGATCAATTATTGTAAAGTGAATTCCTTTAAAATAAATCAACTATAAAAAATACATGTCGAATAAACGTAATGTTAACGAAGATGCAATAATTTTAAGTGCGTCAACATATATAATGACGGACTGCTATCTTCGGTTTAACCGTAGGTAGCTAATCATTTTACAGACGCCAGCTCAACTAATGTTTCTCTAGAATCACAAATCCAACGGTGGACGGACAGTTTGGTTCTGGGCATTGGCGTTCCAGACAATGGCATTTCTGGAGAATTGCGTATCTCTGATAATTTTTTGAAGTATCATTTTTTTTTTTTTTTTACAGAGTTGTTTAATATGTAAATTTGCATACCTTTAATTATTCTAAACAAGCAGAAAGGTATTTATCATGTATAAAAAAGAAAGGTTTCTTTTTTAAAACCAGAGAAAATTAAATTAGAAGTTTCAGTTCAGCCAGCAGTGACAAACATCTAGATTCTGGATTTTATAAATAGTATTTTTATTTGGAACCCAGGGCCACGTTACAAGTATCAAAGAGTTGTGGAAAAATATTAATGAACGAGGAAAATTACAGCTACTATTTTATATATATATATATATATATATATATATATATATATATATAATAAATTAATTGATTTAAAATGTCTTCTTTCGCTACAGAGTTCTAACCATGTTTCAAAAATGGAGGATAAAGGCTTCGAATTTAATTTTGTAATTAAATTAAAGACATTAGTTCCATTTGATCCTCAAGCGAATTTTGGAGTAACTTATTTTTAAATTTACTGGGATTTAAAGGCACGGCAAAAATCATAATTCACGTTTCCAAGGATACGGCTAAATCTATTCATCCAGACAAGGGGTGTTTGGGTGTTCATTACCACTGTATTTTGATGTATCAGTTATTAGTTACATTTTGGTAGCGGTAGGGATGCATTTTTCAATGAATTCTGTCTCCGTTAAATGCATGTCGTCTGGATTTTTTTTTAATTATTGTTAACGGCAAAAATTGTTACGGCATTTTTTTCTATTTGTATACTTAAAGATTTTGGGGGTGTTTAGGTTAGAATACGTTTTATTTAACTACGATTTTAAAAAAAATTCCTTTTAATTTTTTAATATACTATATTTCTTTTTAAAACAAGTAAATGTATTAGAACCACTTACAGCATGTAAAATTATTTTCACATCAAGTATACGTATTTATATTACTAGGTCACAATTATTTTTTTAAATTTATATTTAAATATTATTTAAGTTAAGTTTTTGACAATGACGGCAAAAATAGGTAATTAATTTCTCTGATTTAGTAAACTTTTCTTTTTTATCTATTTTATATAAATACAGCAATATATAGTTTCTCATGTAAGTACAAAGTACATGGGTCATTCAATGGCTTACATCTTCTAGCTTTTCATAGTAATTTCATTTTACTGTAAGTGTTTTACTGGATTCTTGTAAGTGCTTGTAGTACATCGAGAGAGTTGTTTATGTTAGAATACGTTTTATTTAACTACAATTTTAAAAGATGTTTAGGTTAGAATTCATTTTAACTACAATTTTAAATACAACTTTAAAATATTTTCACTGTTAATTTTAATAGAGTATATTTCTTTTTAAAATAAGTAAATGTATTAGAATTACTTACGGTAAGTAAAATTATTTTTCTACATCAAGTATAAGTATGTATATTACCAGGTCACAATATTTAAAAAAATTATATTTAAAGATTATTTAAGTAAAATTTATGACAATTACGGCAAAAATAGCTAATTAATTTCTCTGATTTAGTAAACTTTTATTAAATTATATATATAGTTTTTCATGTATGTACAAAGGACATGGGTCATTCAATGGCCTACATCTTCTAGCTTTTCATCATAATTTCATTTTTCTGTAGGTGTTTTATTGGATTTATTTAAGTGCCGGTAGTACTTTGAGAGAGGTGTTCAGGTTAGAATACGTTATATTTAACTACAATTTTAAAAGATGTTTAGGTTAGAATTCGTTTTAACTACAATTTTAAATACAACTTTAAAATATTTTCACTGTTATTTTAATAGACTATATATATATATATATATATATATATATATATATATATATATATATATATATTTAACAAGTAAATGTAATAGAATACTTACAGTATATAAAATTATTTTTTCACATTAAATATAAGTATATATATTACATGGTCGCACTTTTCAAATTTATTTTTAAATATTATTAAAGGCATAAAAAAGATATTTCATTTCTCTGATTCAGTAAATTTTTATTTTTTATAAACTAAGTAATATATAGTTTTTCATATATGCACAAACGATAGGGGTCATTTAATGACCTACATATCCTAGCTTTTCTTAATAACTTCCATTTTACTGTAGTTGTTTTATTTGATTCTTTTAGGTGCCAGATGTACTTCGACAGAGATGTTTGATTTTTATTAATCCTAAATGAACTTTGATGTTGGTTGAATCTTTTTTTGAACTCATGGCTAGTGCAACCTGTATATATGTTTTCAGGATTTTCAATCGAAGAGATATTGCATTGGTATACTAATGATTCTGTGCGACATTTATTTTGTAGAGGGCAATTATAAGGGTTTAAGGGTTTCTAGTTACATAATTTTTGTTTATCGTCATCAGTTTCTATATTTATTTTTCCATTGTCTATTTTTTTTTTTTTTTTGGTTTTGGTATAAGTGTTTATTTAAGATGACTCAATTTTAGTGTGTGTGTGTGTTTTTTTTATTGAGTTTACTTTCACTAGGAAAATGCTTGGCTATTAATGCGAGGAATTTTTGTCCTAATTTGTTTTTTACCATTTGGTTGTATGGGGGCGTATACCAAATTATTTTTCTACCTCTATTTTTGCTATGGTATCCATTTTCTTTTTTTATATAAGTTAGTTTTGGGTTTTGTAGCCACTCTCTTTTAGAGCTTTATTATAGGAATTGATATGCTCATCGAAAATCTTGTCATTTGCTGAATTTGTACTAATTCTTTTACTGATAGATAACGGTATATGCTTAATTATAGATGGGGGTGATTTGATTTAGGGTGTATATATAAATGATTGCGATTGGGGTTTTTTTAAGGTGTGTATGTATTTTTATTTAAATACAATGTTATATCAAGGAAGTTCACTTTTTTAATTTAGTGCTAACCGTAATTTTTAAGCCAAGGCTTTTAAATTCTTTATATAATACCTTTCTAATTTTATCTATTTTGAAGTTAGTTATTTACCATAAGACCATCGTCTCTGTACAATCCAATGTCAGTTATATTAATATCACGGTACACTGTAAGTTTGTATAATATAAAACTACCTATGAGATCAGAAGACTCAGCTGAGTCTAGTGATCCCACTGTGATGTCAAAGTTGTCATATGAATTCTTTATCCAATGCTCACCTTTATGTATCAGTACCGATTTTTTTGCATTTACAATAATTTTCTTTTCTTCACTTGTAATATCCGTATAGTGGGTGGCAAAGTCCAACGCATTCATAAATAGTTCTTTAGATATTGATTGGTAATAATTATCAATATCAAACTGCAGTAGTGTACAATTGTTTTTTTTTGTTTTGTTTTTTATGTAAATAAACCAGTTTATCACTTCCTTGGTATTAATCCAAAATTACAGGCTTATTTTTTCTTTAATTTGTTTATTTACCCTTTGAAGGATTATTTTACTAATTTTTCCGATATCCGGTCTTGTAGGATTTATTATCCTTGTAGTGTGATTAAGCTCAAAATTTGGTTCGTGGTTCTTTAAGGTTATATAGCATTCTTTTTTATAAAGTTGACCTACTCTATCACTGATCTTCAGTTTATCAGTGATTTCCTTACTGTTAATATTGATATTCCGAACTATGTTGCGGTCATTATTATGCTTCGCTTTCTTGTAGTTCTTATGTAAGTCCTTATTTATTAGGTCGCTGTATTCCTTTGTGGTTTGTTTTATAAATGTTTCCATTTTTGTCGGATTATACTAAAATTTTATCTGTAGCGTTAATGTCTTTTAATATTTTATCTAGGCGTTTCTGGAAGTAGCATTTCTTATCATGGAAATTTATGTCGTTTATTATTCGCAATAGGTCCTTTTCTTAACCGGACAAACTGTGAATAAACGGTGCTGCTTTTTTACTGTTAAAACCGTAAATCTCCTTGTAGTTTTTGATTGTTCAGCTGAGTTTTCTGAATTCTAACTTAAACACCTCTCTCAATGTACTACTAGCACTTAAAAGAATCCAATAAAACACATACAGTAAAATGAAATTAATATGAAAAGCTAGAAGATGCAAGCCATTAAATGATCCATGTCCTTTGTACTTACATGAGAAACTATCTATTGCTGGATTTATATAAAATATATAAAAAATAAAAGTTTACTAAATAAGGGAAATTAATTAGTTACTCCAAAATTCGCTTCATGATGAAATGGAACTAATGTCTTTAATTTAATTACAAAATTAAATTCGGAGCTTTTAGCTTCCATTTTTTAAAACATGGTTAGAACTGCGTAGCGAAAAAGGATATTTTAAATCAATTAATTTATAATATTAATGCCCTGTAAATTTAGATTGAGCACTATTTTGTAAAAATGAAAATGTCTATAAGAACACCGGATTATATATCTTGCTGTTCTTTCTTTGATATATATATATATATATATATATATATATATATATATATATATATATATATATATATATATATATATATATTCTTTTTTTATAGATACAAATATTTAAGTGAATGCTCTGTTTATAATAAACAGTATTAACAACATTTACCGGTCTGAATGTCCAAGAAAATATGCGTCCTTCGACAGAAATCGAACATTTATCCTATACGGAACCGTCATATTGCCTGATGTGTGTTTACCGATTTAGCCACAGAAGAGCGTTTCGGTTAGTAAGGTCGATCTTACTGTTTTTAAACTAGAATTGTCCATGATTTTCTCACGTACATCCATATCTGCTCGATGCGTATCCAAATGTAAACAAATGACGTCACACACACACACACACACACACACATATATATATATATATATATATATATATATGCAGGTTGTTTCAATTATATACTTTTACAAATTTTGAGGGCGGGTCCCTCACACTAAACAAGGTCAACCGTCCATATAATCATATGTCCGCAAATCTTTCGTTTTTGCGTTACTTTTAAATGGTTAAATCTACAATTCAAAAATGATTATTAACATAAATTGTGGTGCCACGAATCCTATCTCAACAACTTGACAATAAACAGCAGCAAAGTTTGGATGACTCAGCTGCCTTCGGGCTGGAAACGCAGTCAGATACAGACGTGCATCCCTGCGTCCACTACCATTCTGACGGCAGTATGAAAAATGATGTCTGCCTTTTCACAATATGAATACCTGTCATTGCTAAACAGAACACTTCTCAGCTGTCTACTACACACGATAAAAGTTGAAGACACACTCCCCTCAAACGTGCACGAATAACAAATGTAACGTAGTCTACATAGTAACCCAGCACCATCTACCATAAAATTTATTTAAGCTAAAAGATGAAGGATTTATGAATGTGGACTTTTGTCCTTGCTTAGTGCGATGAATCCCTCCATCGAAAATTTATAAAAATATGTTCGCACACCCTCTATGACATATATATATATATACTACACGGGGATTACATTTTTAATTAAAATTAATGGTATGTATATATATATATATATATATATATATATATATATATATATATATATATATATATATATATTGTTCCAGTATGATTTTCCAATTAATTCAAGACGATCTTCGCCCTCTGTAAACTAACTTTCAGTCCTCGTGTAATAAGGTGCCTCATAGGTTTCTCGTATAATTTCATTTTCAAGCCTTTTCTTTTCACCGCACTTTGTACTGTCATTGCTGAAACTCCTCTCTGCCGTGCCAAATATCTTATGGATTGAGTTGGATTTTTTCTAGTTGATCTCTTTAGCTCTAAGTAGAAATGATGACCCCTCTTTCTGTTGTGAACTTTTGATCTAATTTTCCTCCCTACTCTTCCCTCTTTTTTAAAAATTTATTCACCGTTCTCTTTATAGTTCTTCAATGGACTTTGAAGATGGAAGCCATAGTATGAATGTTGGTACCAGTACTGAGGGCCTGAATTATATGTTTCCTTTCACTATTGCTCATTTGGTAAAACAGTGGGGCTACCACAAAACGATTTGAATCTGTTCTCTTTCTAGCTGAATGTCTCTGAGAGTTTTTAATTCTTACTTGAAATGGAGTCAAGATGGTACATCATCTTATCTGAAATCCTGGGAAAATAAACTCTAGTGGGTTTCTAAATATTAAACATTTTGTGGGATGGACAATTATCCTGTAACACTATTTGGGCAATTAGAGTGGTATTCCTGGTATTCTATGCTAACAGTTTTTCTCGCACTTCTCAATTATCGATCTCCCTTCCGGCCCTATGCTTTCCCGCCAACATTAATCTGAAAAAAATTAAATACAATGTCAATCGCTATCTATTGTCCTACTAATTGCTCTTTTGTCTTTAATCTCATAATTAATGTGGCTGTTCTTAATTTTTCCACACCTTTTAACCCATTGGTTTAATGCCTTTATTGGGAGTGAAATCGATTAAAAGAAATCTCGATGCTCGAGTAAATTACAAGAAATTTTAATTGTGCTGCGCAAGGAAAGTGCCAAGGCCGGTTTAAAAATAAACAAGAAAACAAAATTGTTGTTTAATTGTAAAATTACAAAAAGGTGGGAACTTGCAACCTGAAGAAATGGCAGAAAACTAGGAATAATCAACGTTGAACAAGATAGAATATTACAGAAATGAAACAAACATAGCCGCCTTAATATTGGTTGAAAAGCTTATATTAGAGACATGCTGAAAACATTTAATTATATTCAAATATGCAGACCCACTTAAAACATGAAATATACAAGGAATCTATACATATATATAAAGGACAGGTTTGTGTGTGTATGATCGGCTAAAACTAAAAAAACTACAATGGTTATAACGAAGTAAATGTGTATATATATACAAGGCCCATTATCACCTAAGCCAGGCTTTTATTTAAAAGGAAATTATCGTCGTCTGATATGTATTTACGAAAATATTTTAAAATTAATATCCATTAGAATGCATTCGAAATTCTCAGAATTAAATAGTAAAAACCAACGGTAATAAATATTATTCCGGATTAAGTCTACCGTTCGTTTTTACTTTTATTCTGATAAATGCTATACATAAATGTATTTTTTTTAAATTTTTATTCTCTTCAATGTATTTTCACATCTATAGTAAATAAAAGCGTAACTTTAAAAAATGAATATTAAAAAAACAAAGTAAATTTTAAAAAAAAGAATATTATTAAATACAATTATTTGACAAAAGCTTTGATATTTATTTATTCAAATATTCGAGTGTGTCCGGCTATAAAATAAATACACAGACTCACACTAAGTTGCCTGTCTGCGCGCGTGTGTGTGTGTGCGCGCGCACGCGCGTGTGTGTGTGTTATTGACTTATTAATATTTTTCGGACATCTTATGAAAAATATTTTTTTATTCAATCTTTAAAAATATATAAATAGCAGTTCAACACGTGAAATTGAAGGGCCGAGTTCAAATCCCAGTCGAATTCATTATATTCACTTGCACGCAATTAGATTTTTTTCTTTAAAGATATGAATCCATCTCTTTCTGACCAACTGTAGGATTTGACCCATGTAAAAATCATTACCTCTATAAGAATTCGTGCAATATTCACCCCTAAAAATAATTGTTCTAATCCGGACGTGTTTATATCCATATTTATTTCGCTTTTTCATAAATTTTAAATTTGCCTTTGATTATTAAAATTTGAGATTACTGTAGTTTCCTTATATAGTGTCCGTTCGAGAATTACACTGACAGACTCTGCTTGCAGACTGAAATGCATATATCTTGCAGGGCTTAAATGTTATTTGAGCAACCGTCACAGAACGTTTTGAAAAAAAAAAAAAACAACATTAGTATAAAAAATGTTGGAAATCTATCTCGACTTGACATTCCACCATAAAGAGAAATCTTCGAATCTCTTCAGAATTCTTACCTGAAATGGAAGAATCAAATATTTTATTTTTAATTTACGGTACATATGTCAACGAGTATGATGTTTTTTTTGTTTTTTTTTTCTGTCCATCAGTTCACCGTTTGTTTGTCAGTTACTTGTTCGAATCAGTTCATAAAAATCATCCTTGGAATGGATAACGACTCTGAATTAGTTAGCCAAGTTCGAATTCTAGTCGAGCTCATTCCGCACAAATACCATTTGGGGAAGTATGAATTCATTTATTCTCAAAACCTTCCCAACACCGGCTAGTGAGTAAATCGTGTTGAACAGCTTTGACATTTAACTGCAATAGACATGCAGAAAGATCCTTCATATTGGACAGTATTTCGAGTTATACGGAAACTGCGGGAAGTGCCTTGTATCTTGTAATAAATGCACAAGCGAAATCCCTATGGTGACGCAGGACGGTGTCCCAACAGATATGCTATTTGGTTCATAGTTATATTGTGGAATTTGAATAGTTTTTTTTAATATTGGTCTCAAATAATGTACCGATCTTTTGAAATTTAAATCTTAATTTCTCTCTTCTGGTTTAAAATTCAGCTTTAACATAAACATTTAGCTCTCATCACTCTGTATCCACCCAACCATCACTCCTGTTAATAATTTACATATATATATATATATATATATATATATATATATATATATATATATATATATAAATGGAAAAATAAGATAGGGGTATTTGTTTTAACAAGAATTTCTATAACCACTTATATAATTTAAGTTTAAACTTTATTTGTGGGTAGTCAATACATATCTAACAAAAGACAATGACATTAAACTTAGATTGAACCCAGAACCTTTAATGATAGAAATAGCTCGACTGTTTAAGATTATACACGATAAAAATATTTAATAGGCAATGTAAAATAATATATTTTAAATTCAATAGTTCTTTTTGTTTTGTGTTTTGTTTGTTTGTTTTTTTGATTTTTTTGCAAATGGCATATATTAACGTGCAAAATAATTTACAAATTATTAATAATTAATCCGAACTCCAGTTGCTTTTTGTGTCCTTTTCTCAAACTTGATCGGCTGGAACTCTATAATGTTAAATCTGAAATAGTTTTCGGTGGTGAGAGAAAATAAACGTTTCAAATAAAATAAGAACCAAAATATCTCACTTCAAAACAGTTATTCAACTTTAAAAACAGGTCTAGTTTTTTTTATCTGTTATTAATGGATTAAATTCGATAGTGATTAAATAACACGTAAGAAAACCTTTTAGAATGTTTCGCTATTTATTTAGTTTCAGAAATATCGCGGGAAAACAATGATGCAAAATTGTGTACTATTTTTTTTTTAAATTTTACGTTGCATTTCATTCATCAGTTGTGTAGAATAAACGTTTTAAGTTTGATGACCTTAAGATGTACGTACATATATATCAGTTTTCTTCCGTACGCGTCAATTTTTTTTTTATCTCATGAAGTCTCTGGATATGATTAATTTTTAAAATGTTAATAATTGCGTATTAAAACCAGTTATATTAGTGTATCACATTGTATGATAAGCCCTACGAATATTGGAAGTGAATGTATCAGGTGATATCAAATGTTAGGATTTTACATTCTTCAAGAATACCTTTCATAAATCAAAAATGCCTAAAAATGTTTAATATTCCTACTTCATATTTTCTCTTTCATACGTTTTTTTTTTTTTTTTTTTTTTTTTTCTACTGAAGTAGAATTTTTTAAACCAATGTTATGGCATGTTTCATTTTTGATACCACGGTATTTAATAGATTATCGCAAAAAACTTCGCTTCTGTGTTCATAAATACGGGGGTTTACATTGCTAGATGTATGGTTTATATAATCTTTGCTGAGATTTTATATAACGTATCCCAGCTTGCGAGTCGTTTTTGGTTCACTTTTTGCTGACCATATTTTTGGCTTGTAGCTTCTATGTCCCGCGTCTCTTCAGGATATCGACAATCATGGCTCTCTTCAAAATCTCATCCCTGTCCCTTATGTGGTTCTACAGAAGGATGCTGAGAATATACCATGGATCTAACATATGAGCAACGACGAAGTTTTAGAGAAAATGGAAAAAAAGAGGAACTTAAAGACAGAAAGACAGTTGAAATTTAAAGAGCACATAATGAGGAAAGATGGCTTGGAAAATCTGACCCTTAAAGGACAGATTGACCCTCAAAAGACCAAATATATTAAGAGTTACAAAGAACAGGACTTTGTGGAGACCGATGATCGCTTGTGTACTGAAGGCATATTGCAGCTGAGGCCAATGCTCTCCGTTTCGCCATCCAGTCATATAAACAATTTAGGTAAGTGGCTTGCTCCCTCTCCTTATTTTTTACGCTCAACATGCCCCATGAGGATTAATTTTTCCAAACCCTCTCTTATTACGCCCAAAGAATTTCAGCTGCCTTTTCCAAATTCTGCGTATGTTTTCTTTCTGTTGGAATGTACCTTAAGACATTTTTGGTTCTTACTTGTACCGTCTATGGAATTTTCGGTGGGGAGATTGTCTACCATTCATTGTCACATATGAAGACGGAAATCAAATTTGTGATGTTTAAATATGTTTTGAGTTCAGTGGTTAAAGACTTGGCAGAATTATCAACTTAATGATTTGGGGGTTGATAATGTTTAATTTTTCAGTTTCATGGATTTTGTATGTTTTTGTTGCATCGAAAATGTAATGATGTGAGTATTGAAAAAATAATTGAGGTTTCAATATAATTTTGTTCATCTAGGTACACCAGAACACATGTCCTGTGATCACAGATAGAAAGCGTATTATAGCTCCTGATACAATTTTGTCATGGAAAGCGGAGGGCGCGGGCGAATAAATTTCTGAAAAACACGAAACCTATTTTTTTTTCCCCCTAATTGACAGAATGTTGGGAAAAGGTTGGGTGTCTATTTCTTTCTTGTGTGTAAATTTGATACTTAGTTCGATATTCACTTTAATTCCCATCACATTTTTTTCGGCTTAGGCATAGGCCCGGCTTGATTTGATTTTTGATTATTTGGCTTCGTTTTTAAGCACACACAGACACACACAGACACACACAGACAATAGGTACACACACAGACAATAGGTACACACACGCACACAGTGGGAAAATATATGCGCACACAGACAATGTGTATGCACAAAGGCATTAGCTACACTCACACAGACAATGGGTATACACACGCACACACAAAGACAATAGGTAAAACACATAAACACAGACATTAGTTACACACACACAGTCAATAGGTACACATATGCACACAATGTGTATACACACACAGTCAGAACGTATACACACGCAATAGGTATACTCACAATGTGTACACATAAACATACACTCACAGAATATGTATGAACACAGACAATAGGTACACACACACAGAAAATGGGTATACACTCACGCAGAAACAATAGGTACAAACACACACGCAGAGACACAGACAATAGTTACACACACGCACACACACAGAATAGGTACACATACAGACAGGCCTATTGGTACACACACACAATAGGCACACGTACATACACACAATGAGACATAAGGCACATATACACACAGACAATAGGTACAAAGACGGATATATAAGGAGAAATAAATAATAATAATAACACTAATAACACGTTGTATTTTTTTTACCTCACTTTCACTGTGTACGTCAACTTCCAATTTAAGATTGAAACTCCCTCGCGATTTGAAATGGTATCTCTTATTCTAATCTAGCTGGAAGCATATTCTTTATATAATGATTGTATACTGACGATTTGCGATAAAAGTCTACCATTATTAATATGAAATAAATATATAGCGAAAAATAAAGGTACTTTAAGAAATTCGAAAGTTTTCACAATTGATTAAAGGTTACAAAGACAGCAATATTTGTATGAAAACTGTAAATTACAATCATCTTTCGAGGTAAACGTTAACCGTAAGATGTAAAAGAAATTCAACTCGGCATTCTGGACAAAAGATTTAACGTTTGGGAAATCTCTGCATTCTAGTATCTGCCAACTTTAGTTTCTTCTTTCTAACGTGCTCCTTCTAGACGTGGGCGAACATGTCCCTCCACATCATTATGGCCTTTGTAGATATTACTACAGTTTGACTTTCTTCTATCCCTCTTTTTCTCGATTCTCGGTTACCTCCCTCCTCTTTAGAAAGGATTCTAAAATCCACATGCATGGTCTTGGAGTCTACGCCCGGGACTATCTCCTACTGGCTAGAGAACTCTCTCTTGAATCTCCACACCATTCATATATGTGTCTCCGTCTATCTTTCCTCAATTCTGTCAGCTATCACTTCTTTCTCTTCCGTTCCTCTTCCTCTCAAGACTGGAGTACTCGATAGCATTTTCGATAATATAGACAAGTCCATCTCTCTACAGCCGTTTGCACATATATTAGTGTTCGGTGACTTTAACGCTCACTATACCCCGTGGCTTAAACACTCTGTAACTAACCTCTCTGGCATACAATCCTTTAACTTTTCAATCACTCACTACCTCAAACAAGTTGTTGACTTTCATACGCGTTTCCCCAGTAACCCTGACGGTAAGGCTTCTCTTTCTCGATCTCTGATCCTTCTCTTTCTCGATCTCCGATCCTTCCCCAACTACTGTCGTGTGACTCAGCTCTGCTCTCTTTGCAAATGTGATGGTTTCGTAGTGTCTGTTGGCATCTTCTATTCCTCCCCCAGAAAAAATCTCTTACTAACAGAACATCTTTCTCTTATCAGACCGTGATTCCCTTCGCGATGTCCCCTGGAATGTGGTTTTTAATCTTTCCGTTCAAATATGTGCGTCTGAGGTCTCTTCCTGGGTAAAATCTGGACTTGAGATTTTCTCCTTGGTTTACAGCCGCTTACTCAGCTGCTTTTGCCCATAGGAATCACTTCTTCCGTCTCTACCTGAAGTGACATATCTGATCGTAACAGACGTGTCTTTGTCTCTGCCCGTAATGTGTGCAAGCGTGCTCTCAATGAAGTAAAGTTACTATTTGCTGGAAAAATGAAACAACCTATTGCATCTCGCAAGTATGGTTCTAGAAATTAATAGCTGCTCTGCAAGAGCGTGCTGAACAACAGTAAATACACAGTACCGACTCTATTCAATCAATTTAAGATACTAGCTTCCTCAGCTGATAAAGCTGAATGCTTTGCTCGGAAATTCTCATCGAATTCAGCGCTCTACTCATCAGGATTACGCGGACCTGATTTTCCACCAAGAACTGAGACTCTGTTGAGTGACATAAATATAATAATTCTGGATACCATCTCTAAATTAGACTCCCATAAGGCTAGTGGCGGGGACGGGATAGAAGCCGTTGTCCTGAAGAAATGTGCACCTGAAGTGGCAACATTCCTCTCCAAACTATCTAACTATTGCCTTACTTCCCATCCTGTTGGAAGTCTTCATAATTTGTCGTTGTCTTTAAGAGCTCTGGTGACACTTCTGTCCCATCTAACTACCGTCCTATAAATCTCCTACCACTCTTCGACAAAGTCTTCGAGGTTTTAAACAACGCCAAAGTCGTTAAGCACTTTATATCCCATGATCTGCTCCCAGACAATCAATATAGTTTCCGCTTTGCTCGGTCCACCGCTGACGTGCTCGTGATCATAACTGAATTTATATACTAAGCAATTAACAACGAGGAAACTCGAGCCGTAGATGTAGATATCTCTAAAGATAGGGTTGGCAACTTCAGGGATACGGCATTATAGGACGATTATTTGACTTAATAAAATCATTACTGTCAAACCGTGAAATGAAGGTGGCCCTAAACGGGTTCTCCTCTAGTTCCTTTCACAGCAAAGGCTCTATCCTGGGTCCTACACTGTTTCTGGTCTTCACCGATCTTACTGATGTCATCAATTCACAAGTTGGCATCTACGCTGGCGACACTACTATTTACTCCTGCCCCAACATTAAATCCGAGAAAACTAACCTGGTCGTAGGCCTCGTGAAGGAACTCCAATCTCTATTTGACAGTTACACCACAGAGAACCTTCCCTGTCTCCCATCAGGATGGCTGATGTCCAACTCCACGAGGGCGCCTCTCTGCGCCTGCTTGGTCTGGATCACCTAGATTGAATCTATAGCTTCATCTACTGCAAATAAATTTAGTTCCCTATGTCGCACTAGAAGGTTTGTCTCGCCTGAGACCATCTATCTAATCTACAACTCGACCTTGGATGGAATACTGCTGCTATATATGATCTGGTGCTCACGCTTTTCATCTCAGTCTTCGACAAAATCCAGAGACGGATATGCAACGTGATCCGTCCTGACCTGGCATCCGTTCTACGGTCATTTTCTCACCCACGTTCTGTGGCTTCCCTCTGACTTTTCTACAAGTATTTTCATGGCATCTGCTCCGACGAGCTACTTTCACTGTTTCCCAGACTGCAGGAATTTAACGTCAATTTCCGTTTATGTTTAGTTAGACAATGTTCATTAAAACATTTGAACTTCAATCAAATTCAACAATTCTTTATTGTTAAATTTATAAAAAAGCCGACGTGTTAAATACTTTTGCTACCCACTATATATATATATATATATATATATATATATATATATATATAGAGAGAGAGAGAGAGAGAGAGAGAGAGAGAGATTGTGTCTAGAATTAAACAGCCTGTCGCCTCTCAGTGTTGACTTCAATGTACACTTTTACGCTCCATCTCTGATATTGATCATTTTATCCCATAAATATAGCATACCTAAAAACTATATATATATATATATATATATATATATATGTGTGTGTGTGTGTGTGTGTGTGTGTTTTCCAGCTTGGTATGAATGAATGTGCGCAGTTATGTACAATAACTATATATAATAAAATTGTTTTTATTCTATATGAATCTTTTTAGCATATTCTACTTCTTCCAACTGAAAAATACCAAAGGTAAATGTTTTGTCTATAATTTTATATTAAATTCCCAACACCAGATATTAGTTAAAAAATATAACTTTGAAATGGATGCAAAATGCCGCGATGAATTCTTCAAAAACTGAAAAATTTCCTATAACAGTAAATTGTAGAAAATATTGGAAATGTCTGTCGCCAAAATGTTCCACACCTGTAAAAATCATATTTACATTTTTTTTTTAATCACTGCACGAATATATCAAAGTATCTATGCATCTCCCATTTTATCTGTAAACATCTCAGTAGGGTTAAATGGAAAATAAATGGTGGAGATGAACAACACATGACGAGGCGGAAGTATTAAGTTAGTAAAATATAACTGACATCACGTTTTATAATGCCAAATTGAGTTTATAAATTTTAAGCTTCATGAAAAGCCGCATTCAATTAGCAGTACGAATCTTTATTCAAAATAATTTCTATTTTTCCCTGAATATAAAGATCTGAGACTAGATCGAAACTGATGCATTGAAAATATTAAAAGTAAGATATTAAGTGTTAATCTGTAGACATTAATTATTCATTGTCTCTGTATAAAAGATCCAACTTCAGATATTTTCATATTTGGAACTACAGTAATGTAACATCGATATCATTCTTTTAGTTCCATATATATATATATATATATATATATATATATATATATATATATATATATATATATATATATATATATATATATAGTTACATATGACTTCACATCTTCTTTGTTATACACGTCCAGTCTTTAGCTGAAGAAGTCATTTTGAACTTAAACTGTCATTGAATCCCCGAGGATGCATTTTTTCTTCTGATTTCACTGCTTAACGGGTATCTTGTATAAGGTTAAGTGTCCAGTGCTTATAATCGCTTCTTCCCCTGAACAAGTGTATGAACATTTCCCGTAATATCTCATCCAGGGTGTGAAGATAAAACTCCTTAACAAACTTTCATGTGTCGCTTTCAATCCCCTATTACAATATGGGAGTTTTAAACATCACCTTTCCATATATTATATGAATATTTAAGAAAAGCTAAGTCTGCGTGCCGGTCTTTCCGAATATCAGTTTGACTGTGTGTCTAAATACCTGAATGCGTGTCCGTATGCATGAATACGTATCTGCATGCCTTTCTGACTGAATGTATATAGCTACATTTGTTTCCTATGATTCTCAATTAATGTAACGCTGTTGTTCACCAAGGCTCTATCTTGGGCCCTACACTGTTCCTGATCAACAACCTTTCCGATATCATCAGTTCCTAAGTTGGCATCTGCGCGGACGACGCCATTATTTAAAAGTGTTTCAATAGTAAATCTGGTATCGTTGACAAAACTAACCTGGACGCAGATCTCGAAAACGACCTCCAATCTTTGGTTGACTGGGACAGGAAATGGCTTGTAAACCTTTAGTGCCTCCAAAACCAAAATACTCCCCTTTAACCACCACCGAGAATCTTTCCTGCCTTCCATCACAATGGCTGATTCCCAACTCCTTGACAGCGCCTCGTTACGCCTGCTTAGTCTCCCGCTCTCCACTGAGATTATGTGGGATAAATATATTGTATTAATAGCTTCATCTGCCGCAATAATAATAATAATAGTTTGTTTGTTTTTTTAAAGAAAAAAATAAAGATTAAATGGAACAAAGGAAATAAGCTACTGGACAAAAGTTAAGGAAAAATCTTGTTAATACTTGATTGTGAACAAAATATCAACAAAATTTAATATTTAGTAAACATCCCCTTATTTTCAATGACTTCTCTGCATCGTCAACCAAATGATCTAATACATTTCTTGCAAAAATCAGCAGTAATTCCCTCCCATCCGTCTTTCAATAATTCCCATAGGTGACCCTGGTATTTCGGGTTTCTTTTCTCAGCCCTTTCTCCAATTATCTTCCAAACATTTTCTATTGGATTCAGGTCGGGGCTCTGGGCTGGCCACTTCATTAGGGCGATTCCCTCTTCTTCAAATAAAGCCATAACCTTCTGAGCCTGGTGGCAAGGTGCATTGTCCTGCATGAAAATAGGAGGTTCCTAATGATTATGGTGTAATCTTGGTACCACATGCTGCTGAAGAAGCCTTTTGTAAATCTAAGCATTGATATTGCCATGTACGCGGATGATAGGGCCAACCCGTGCAGATGAAATCATTCCCTACACCATCACACTGTCGCCACCAAACTTAACGGTTTTCTTGACACATTGTTAAGACAGTCTCCGTCACCTGTTCTCCGACGTACGTAAGTTTTGCCCTCAGAACCAAATATAATAAACTAGGACTCGTCATTGAAATGAACTGTATCCCATTATGCGTCAGTCCAAACAACATGTTCTCTCGCATACTCCAGACCTGCCCTTTTGTTTCGCTTTGAAATGAGAGGATTCGAAGCTGGAATACCGGTATGCAATCCTGCATTTTTTAACCTGCGAGCAACCGTTTACCTTGAGATCTTATTATATGTCTCTTCATTAAATTTGAGGGCATTTGATGTAGCAGTTTCAAAACGGTTTTTGTAGATATTCTAACAATTCTTCGATCTTCTCTTTGCGATATTTTTGGAGGTCTGCCGGTTTTTGGTTTTGCATCTAACGTTTTATCGGTTTTATGCCTGCTAATTACACGATGAACGACACTTTTAGTCATATGAACAATATCAGAGATTTCTGAAATTGACTTTTTTTCTTGATAGCGATAATGAGATTTTTCTTCAAAAGAGAGCGTTTTGCGTGTAGAATTTGCCATATTGCATAAAAATAAAGTCCTAATGATAAATGAACTTTTACTTATTGTTGAAAAGCTCCATCGAGTTTATTAACAATGTAAATTAAATGTTTATGCAAATTATTAACATCGTCCAGTAGCTTATTTCCTTTATTCCATTTAATTTAATTTTTTTTTAAACTATTATGTAAATTTTTGTAACTTTGTATAATATTTATGCATTACACCCTAATCTTTATTCAGTAAAAATTTCATTGCTAATCATGCATTACTTTTTAAGTAATGCACGTATTTATGTCTTTGTTGTTTCCGTTCCTTATATTGTGGCCGCTACTATATATATATATATATATATATATATATATCAATTATGTACTTATATTTTTTTGGGTTCTGATCACTCACTATAGTGGACATTAAAAAAGTTCGTATAAAAACACTTGCATATATATATATATATATATATATATATATATATATATATATATATTATTTGAAATTCTAAAGACAAAGTTAGTCTTTTGAAAGGGGATCACATGCTCTGTAACAAAAACAATATAAACATTGTACTTATTTGTTTGGTTTGTCACGAGCCTGAAATGCGTGCGTCTAGGTAACTTCCAGAAGCAAAAGAGATTCATTTTCTTGCCTAACGGTATTTCGTCAGGTGACGTGACTTTTGTTTTTATTCTCTTAAATATTTATATTTATAATTAATTTTATTTGTATTTTTGTTTGGATATTTTAGTCTATAACTACACCTTTTTAGGATTCGGTTCCCTCTTACTTCTAAATTCTTTTTATTCTCTTTCACTAATATTAGTAGTTCCCCCTTGCGTCTTAGTGACATTATCATCTGGCTATATATATTCGTTATCTATATAATTTTAAAAATAGGACACTTATTTAGGCTCGTATACCAGCGAACATATTAAAGTAAAAGCAACCAGATTTGAGGTTATGTTAGTCTTTTGTTGGCATGAAATGTGATTGTTAAATCCTATTGCCAGCTAAAGTGGGTGGTGCCTGTCTGTCGCAATATAAGCCTTGTGTAACGCGACACTATGAAGGAGATTTATTGTAGTAAGATTATGCCGTAAAAGACAATGAATATAAGCCGACAGCAACGTCATCAACATTGTTAAATTGTTAATGCTTGTCAATATTCGGATAATCAACGAATTAGAACAAAGTGCAAATACATTCTTGGCGTTTTGAATACAGTGTGGGGGAAATAAATATTCGTACACCAGGAATTTTTTTAATTAACATAATGATAGGGTATGCAATCTTTAAATCCATCAAAATATTTCTACACCATTACATAATTCTGTAATATGCAAAAACTTTGTTATAAATGAAATGTGTTCTTTATAAAATTTCGAGGCGAAAAATGTATTCGTACAAAGTGTCTTTAATATCAAAAGGATTAATTTACCGTTTATTTACATAATTATTTGTTAGATTTTGCTCGATTCTTCCAGTTATCTTAATAACAGAACAATCTAGAACATTCCGCAATTCATTTCTTATACAAGGTTATCTTCGTACACAAATCATACACAATAATTATCATCATGGAGAAAGGCGAGGAACTATCAAATTCGCAAAAAGAATTGGAAGGAAGGGAAAAACTATAGGAAAATAGTAGATATCCTGAATATACCATTTACTACTATTAGTTCCGTTATTGCTAAGTATAAATTGGGAAAACTGTTGAGAACAAATCAAGATCTGGTGCACAATGCAAGATTTCTCCCAGATCAAGGAGAAGAATTCAGCGCAAATTTCAAAAAAATCCAGTGTCTACTCTGAGAGAAATACAGGAGTAATTAAAAGCATCAGTTATTGTTTTTTACAAAGTGAACAATAATTAATGGACTTTATAGAAGTCAACTAAGATCGCGTTCTCCAAGAAAATCTCAACTACTATTAATGAAACATAGGAATTCCCGGCCAAAATTTTTCCGTTAGCATACGAATAAACCTGAATCAAATTGAGAAAATGTTTTATGGACAGATGAAGCAATAATTGAACTATTTGGGCGTAATTCAAGGACTCACGTTTGGAAAAAAAACGACATAGCCTTTGCACCAAAGAAAACCTTCCCAAGAGTGAAATTTGGTGGTTGTAAATTAGTTTTGGGATGATTTTTCTGCTAATGGTACAGGTAATTTAAAGATAATATATGATAGAATGAATTCAAAAATATATCAAGATGTTTAGGGCTATAATTTTTGGGGGTCAGCTTGGGGTAAAGCTTGGACTCCCAAATGAATGGGTTTTGCAGCAAAATAATGACCCTAAATATACGGAAAACATCTTCGAATAAATGGCTTATTGAAAACAATCTTAATACACTGGAATGGCTACCACAGTCTTCAGACTTGAATCTAACAGAGAATTTGTAGCGTTTATTAAAAATTCAAGTTAATAAAAGACCTCGGAAAAACGTCTTTGACCTAAAGAAAATATGCAAAGAAGAATGGAGTAAAGCAGCTACGAACAATTGCTAATCACTGCTTAAAAACTACAGAAAGAGACTGATTGTTGATCAATTGAGTAAGGGATATGTTACAAAGTATTTTTAATAGGTATTATAATGTACGAATACTTTTTGGCTTTCAGATTCTTTAATTTTTATATTTTTACAGATTTCTTCTTTTCTTGCATATTCTAGCATTATGACATGCGATACAAATATTGTATGGATTATAAAATTCATTTATAAAAGCTATGTGAAATAAAAAATTATGTTGTACGAATATTTCTACTCTCCATCACTGTATGCGTGTATTTTACATACATACATATATATATATATATATATATATATATATAAAAAGAAAGAATCATATTTTCAATCAGTCAATTTACAATATATATATATATATATATATATATATATATATATATATATATATTGTAAATTAACTCATTGAAAATATGGTTCTTTCTTTTTATTTATATATATATATATATATATATATATATATATATATATATATATAAAAAGAAAGAACCATATTTTCAATCAGTTAATTTACAATATATATATATATATATATATATATATATATATATAATACAATTTGTTCTGTTTATGGGAGAAGAGTGTCCAATTTTGGAAATTAGGAGTTTATAAAAACAATGTAGACATAGAAATCAGCAATGAAATTTCACTTCCAATGTTCACTTACCAAGTCACCATGCAGAACTGATTTCTATGTTCACACAAGACATCTCTCTCTCTTTCTCTCTCTCTCTCTCTCTCTCTCTCTCTATATATATATATATATATATATATATATATATATATATATATATATATATATAAATAGATATAAAATAAAGAATTAATTATAATTTTATCCCTGCTACACCACTCGTTCCTTATCAGTAATTATATGGTGGGTGGGTGGGTGCGTGGGAAAACAAGCTGCTGTAAACGGCTTCTTGTAATCCCAGTTTTATTTCGGCTTTAAATAACCTGCAAAGTGTTGACAAGCTGTATAAAAATCAAATCAAGAATTCTGAACGCACTAGATTTTCCGTGAAAAGATTCTAAAAATTCATACAATTTAATTACATTTTAGCTTTTCTAAATTGCTCTATTTTAATTAAAACTGCATTTTTTAACTGGAACGTATTATGACATTATGACATTAATTTGGGGGTTATATGAAGAATAAAATATTAATTTATAATTAAAAGAAGAATAAAAAAAGGTTTTAAAATAACTAAATAAATAATAATAAAATATATACATAAAAGTATATAAGAGATTGATGGACAGAGTTGGGGAGATCTTAGAGAAGGCGAAAGTTATATGGGTTAAAAGGTAATAGAGGGTGAGAAAATATAGAAATCAGAATTAGTTTGACATTTGAATAGTTAGATGGGAGTGGATATTATGGAAATATATTAGCTAATTAAGTTAAATATTATGGCAATTTCAATTTGTTTTTATCTCGACATTTTAGCACTAATTCATTCCTCTGATTTAATAGTTGGCTTTGATTATTGGATTGTATTATTCTATTTTTTTCTTCTAAAGATAAGTCCCACCTATCTCTAAGACTATTAGGAATACGTGCGGAACATATAATCTTCCAAATTATCTGTGGGCTCAAACCTTTCTTCTTCAATTCCCCAAATTTCTAAACTCCTTTTTATGGAGTTCTTTTTGTGTATCAGTTTCAATATTTTATGTTATTAGGATCCACTTGGATTATATACCAACGGATTTGTTACCTTTAATATATATATATATATATATATATATATATATATATATATATATATATATATATATATAGCTTTACGGCGAGTATCACCCTTTACAAGGCCCGGCGTTGGCCATTCGAGGTAGAGGACTTTTGTATGCATAGTTGAGGGAGATAACCATTAACCGAAGTCTGGAATAGTTTCAGATTGTACTGATCTGGGAAACAACCTGTTGGCAGTCGACTCCGCAGGACATTCGTTCGCGGGAAGATACTGCTCGAGTGGAACTTCTCACCGATTGAATATGGAGGGAATGTGGGTGGTTTGCTATTATGTCAGTGACATGGCGCCTTCTTGCCATGAAGATCTGCCTTGGCGGGACCAGTAAATGTATTTCGTTCAAGCAGTTTCCATACAATTAGCGATAGAGCAGTGAGAGGCTTGCCACATCCTACGTGTGGGAGAAGGCTTGAAGGATGGAGAACAATTCGACACCCACAAGTGCTCGGAGACGCTTTTTGTACTCTATCAAGGCTGGAGAGACAGGTCTTAGCAGCTCCTGCCTAGATATGGCAACAGTACTACATTATTGAGATATTTTTTATAGTTTATTTTATATATTAAACACACACACACACACACTTATAAATGTAAATTATCATCCGAATCTCACAATGAAAAACTAGAATATTCATATTTATTGATATAATGGAATATGCATAGACCTGAGTTCCCCCTCACTGCAATATGATTGGCTGGTGTCCGTCATAAATACAGACGGACGTGTAGGTACGACAGAGTTTAAGTCTATGACGACGCCCATTTGACCTCCATTGGCTATCCTATTGGTCTACATCTATTGCCTGTGACTACGACGAGTACCAGTCGATTAATGCTGCCGTGTACTACTTGGTTACAGTAGCCAAAACCACTTAGCAACTTCGATCAAATATATCCCTTTCTGGGACATATCACTTATGTACATACCTAAAGCAATATTCGCGGTTTTTTCAGTTAGGCTAGGAATCCGTAATTTTGGCGAGCTTCGAAAGGAGGCGACAGCTCTCCGTGAGTTCAGAACACCATAAGTTATATAAATTCTGCTTAACAAGTCAAATTCATGTGAAGCCTGCTTAACCAATAAAAATCAAACAACACAAAAATAAAATACCAGAAATTCCTTTTCTGCTTCTACACATCTCCTTCTCTGAAACTTTAATTAAATTGAAACATGTTAGTCTGCCGAATTACGTATTCTGTATCTGATCCCAATTCAGATTCTATTAATTGCTGTTTCAGTGTTATGATTATTATTATTAACTTGTTTTTCGTTAATGTTTTGTTATGTTTTTTGTAGTTTTATATTAAGTTTAGAATGATAAATGTAGAATTAACTTGACAATAGGCGAATCTATCTGATCGTAGTGAGGAAAATAAAATAAAAATTTTAAAAAATGGAGAGTGAGGTCTTTAGCGACTGTCTGTTTCATGCTTGAACACCATTTTCAGGGCATATCGGTTCAGTTGCACCAATAAATGTGGCATAAATTAAAAATATATTTCATATTACGTCAAAACTAAAGCCAAATATACATTTAAGCCTATCAGATGAGTGTTTGCTGTTGTGAATAACATTGGACAAGAATTCAAAATAAAATGGAATAGAGAAAAATATCTTGAAATGGGATAGAGTAAATTTATTCAATAAAAACGCCGTTAGCTTCTACCGCGGCCTCTAGATGACTGCCTCCTTGATTAGTTCGTAAATGTTGCCATAATGCTTACCATCAGTTTATTTTTGGTGTTACAAAGAGTTTTGTTGGTCTCTCGTTATACTGTGCCCCACATATAATAATCAAGTGGGTGTATTCTGCGGTGTTAGGTGGCCAAATGTAAGGGATGGGTGTGGTCGCAGAAATTGTCTGACAGTCATAACTGGGTTCTCCTGCTTGTGTGGCATGGTGCAGAATCCCGTGCGCCAGACAGAGAGTCTTTCAGTAGCTCCCCTCTTGACCCAGGGTAGCACCACCACCTCAAGACACCCACCACCAAATTTTAGAGTTCTTTTTTTTTTAATCAGAACGATCAGAGTCAGTTGTCCGAGCTGCCGTACCTTCATAATCACCATTAGACTCATCCAACTCTTTCCGAATCCTCTGCACTGTCCTCAGACTAACGCGTAAACACTCTGAAATATTCGTATTAGAGCTTCCTGCGAGAATGACAAGCAGTACAGTATGCTTTTTCCAAATTCCTGTCGTAGTAAATTGAGTCCTGGCGCTATTTTTCTCACAAACGGTGCATAACTGAGCTTATTATACTATGCAGTCGACAAAATCAAATCAAAAAACAAACATCGCGCATGCGCGAAAGTAAAAGTAAAAAATGGCGACAATTTACCCATTTCATCTTCTGTAATATATATATATATATATATATATATGTGTGTGTGTGTGTGTGTGTGTGTGTGTGTGTGTGTGCGTGTGTTTGTGTGTGTGTGTGTAGAAGCCTGAATTAGTGTAGAAAAAAATCAATAGATTTAAGCAGTATAACTAAAATCAAGATCATACGGACATCACCTCAATTCTCTACAAAAATAGTCACGCGAATGCCAAATTTCCACATAAGTATTTATTGACCTATCAATTAGGTTGTTTGAGATTGGGTAATATATTTATTAACCAATAAAACTTCAAAATTTAAATCTTTTATCTTTTAGTTTGGGGTTTTCGCGTTACAAGAGGGGAAATGTGTAAGGGTAAATCATGTAAAAGGCATGTAAAATAAATAACCTTCATAGATCTACAAATTCAAAAAATATGTTTATAAGTGAAAAATAATTTTACTCGTAAGCTGAAAGAAATAAGATTATAAAGTGCCTTGTTCATCTGGTTCTTAGAATTACGTCTAGGAAAATAAAATTCATACGGATTTTTTTTTTACAACACGAAAGAAGAAAAAGAACTGTGTTAGTATAGATAGAAGTCTACGTGTGTGACTGTTACGCGAATATCCAAAATCAATTTTCTCTTGTGTGTTCGTAGCGTATTGTACCAGTAGGAACGGGCTATTAACTGATCAGCTAAAGATCAGCGCAAATACGTTGTGCTTTTCGTCGATTTGTCTTTTCGTAATATAAACTGTTTCAAAAATACTTTTAAATAGACTAATAATTTTACAAAATGAACTTTAGCCCTTAGTAAGTTTTCGAGCAGTAGAAAGCCTAGAAATCAGTATTGATTACAGACCGGTCGAAGTATGCTAAAGTTTGGTTTATTTATTTAATTTACGCTATTTATAGGAATCTTTTTGTGTCACAGTAAGATAAAAGATGGACTTTTTAAAATTTAGACCCTTTATTGGTTAATCAATATATTTCTCGTTTCAAGAGTAAAACAGTGAAGGCGAGTTGTCAATCTAGTAGCACTCTTGGTCATGTCGTCATGGCATCAAATAAGAAATTTAATCAGAACAATTGCCATGGAAATATCGATAGAGAATAGAAAATATAAGATAGAAGGAAGCCATGGCACATAAGTGAGAAAGTGACTGAGGTCGAGATGCCAGGCCAGGATCGATTACATTCAGACCATTCTTTGAATTTTGTCAAGAATCTAAAGATATATAGTAGGAGCAACAGATCAGATATGACCAATATTCAAGGCACGAATGGTTGATCTATAAATGTACAAGATGGATTCTGACGAGAAAAATTGTCTGGCAAAAGGGAATTAACTTTCCTAGCAGTAGAGCTAGCAATGGGTCAATATAGTCACTCCACTTTAAAAGATTGTCTTCAATACCACTAGATACCCCTGCTGAGCAGTCGATATGTGACTTTATATGTTTAGCTTTACTGTTCTGGTTTCTGGACCAAGGATTATTTTATTGGGTTTATATCATAAACCTCATACCTAAACGGTTTCTAATTCAGTGTATACCTTCTATCCCAATGTGTACCAACCAAGGCCAAGGATGAACAGTCTTTCCTGCTATTTAATCCATGTTAGGGAGGACACTAAAAGAGATGGATGCAAACCTTTAGCAAAGCCGTTTGTGTGTCAGAGAATGAAACATACTTGGTCGGAATTTGAACTCTGCATGCTGATTATACTTCTCACACTAATAAACACTAAACTACGCGTACGTCCGCTTAGTAATCTACAGGAATTGTAGTTTTTTTTTTCTTTTTTGCTTTAGCGGCATATTAACTTCTATAGGTTATTTAATGCCGACATCTCCATATTTTGTACGTATTTTTTTTTTGTTCGAGAGGGAGATAATAATTATTTTAGTGATACATGTCTTACTAATTAACCCATAGCTTGTGGGAAAGAAGCGGATTCATAATTTCTAAATAGCATTAGTGCGTAAGTAATTTTTTCCTTGAACAATGTTCCAAACATTTTTTTAGAATTAATGATAATTAGAAACTTCCTTATTAAGAATAGGATTATATATACATATATATATATATATATATATATATATATATATATATATATATATTGCTGTCAGACTGAAAAAAATAGTAAAGTAATTTTAGGCGTCTGATGAAAAGATACAGAAGTGCCCACAGAAAAAACAATAGTCGCCTAATCTGATTAGAAGTAGACTGATTCAATCCTAATTACATAAAGAATTTCAACAAATTGCTTTAAGACTAGATTATTTATAAAATATATAAAATATACTTTATCGACAACCCCCTTGTTTTCCAATTGATTTTATCATTACTTTTTTCCTTTTTCGCATTTCAGAAAAAAACGTTTGCATATATATATATATATATATATATATATATATATATATATATATTGTAAACAGAAATATTGACATCAATTACTCAAGAGCAATTAGTCAAATAGCTAGCCATAACAATGTGTCGCTAGGATCAGCTTTTTAAAGAATTTCACGCAGAAAAAATGACATGTGTTCTTTTTTTCGTTGTTTTATTTTTGTCCCAATAGATTTGTTAATTAATGAATTTTAGTTATCAGTGTCTTCATTGACATTTTCACAATTTTTTATATCGATATGTCTAAGAAAAGTCTATTAATGTATCTGGCGGATAAATGAACAACCGCTTGACATCATCGCCCTCATCGGATATGTATTCAATTACGATTGTAAATGATTGCAGAATACACACACACACATATATATATATATATATATATATATATATAAGATGTGTGTGGTTGTGGCTCGTGTATGCGTACATTAACATATCTTGCATTAATATGAATTGTACGTAAGTTGTACAACTTTGATTTTATCGCAAGTGACTCAGTTCAATTTCACAAGGAGTTACTGAAAAGTTCTCAACCCGTCCAAAAAGTTTTTTCCGACAAGATTTTAACTGTTATTTATTTTTGCAATAACGTCCATCCTGTATAAAGATCAACTGCCCATGGATTGACTGATTATTTTATACGGTTTACAACATTTTGCAGATTATTTAAAGCGAGAAAAAAATACTTTTTTGATTGCAAGCAATTTATTAGAATGTTCTAGTAATTAACCCATAACTAGGAGAGAGGCAAATTTCCCAAGAGTACTTGCGCGTAAGTGAATATAACAAACTCAACTGGAATTGGAACTCGGCGATCCGATTAACAATTTCCAGTCATTACCTATTACACCACCCACACATCCAGATTTAGAGCACTTGGGTGTTCTCAAGCAGTCAGCCATCTACGCCCTTGTGGAAATTGATACAAGCGCTTTAGTTTCCTTTCTTTCACTCTATGGTCAGTTTTAGACCAACTGGAGTGATAGGGCGTAATCGATTTCTGTTTTTTCCTCCGATTAGGTCATTTGCAGTGGTGTGCAGTAATATGAATTTATTTTCGAATGAAATTTGTTTGGCCTTGTAAAATATTGCGTCATCCGTGATTGCATCAGATTTTTATCACGCCCAGACACTATTGTCTCGACTGTCGATTATTTGTCCTACAGCCATTGTCTGCGATGTAGAGAGCATATGAAAATTCTAACGTTGCGTGAGCACTCTGGGAAGCCTTACCAGTGAGCAAATCAAAGTACTACAAACTGGCCCGGAAACTCTCCTGATTTAAATCCAATCGAGAATCTGGTCAATCTGCAAGGACCGACTTCGTGAAGTGGACATACGAAGTACTAACATGTGCACTGGGTCGTGTTTTACTGGAAAAATACGAAAAAAAAGTAAATAATGGAATTATTCGTTTTGTATCAATTAATTTGCACAAGGATGTATTACACAACTCAAACATCCAAACTTACATCACCTAGCGTTCTCATGCCGTCAACCATCTAGGTACTGAGTTCATCACCTTAGGTGATCGTACGAAATGCGATGTTTCAACATGATATAGACGTGAGCCACTCAAGATAGGTTACAGAGTAAGAGGTAAAACATGAAGATATAGGCGGAAGATAACAGTTAACGCTAAACTTTAACAAATTATAGTAATCGGGGAAGCAGACACGTTAGAGACGGTTCCACCAAGTAACAGTTCCAGGGGAGAAGCTTTTTAGTGCTACTTATATCTCATTAGTGGAATACGAAGAGAATAGAGAGGATTCGCTACAATGTGCGTAACATGGCGTGTCTTAGTCGTGAACGATAAAACTGTGTATCTAAGGAATGTATTGTTTCTGAACATTTTCCATGGAAATAGCGATAGAATAGCGAAAGGATTGCAGCGTTCTGTCTGTGGAAAGGTATTGTAAGCAGGAAAGCAATTCATCACCCTCACGGCTGCGTTAACAGCAGTTCATAATTTTGAGATCTGGTTCTTTTAATGGCAGAGAATATGTATTTGGTCAAATTTTAGGGATTTGGTCAAGCTGAGAACTTTTCAAAACCCATTCCGGCTATAAAATGAGGTGTAATCATATAATAACTTTTACGGACGCCTACACGCGATGATGTATCTATATCAAGCTAGATCTATCTCACTTATATATATATATATATATATATATATATATATATATGAAGAAAAATATACAGAAAAAACAAACAAAAACTTAATATGTAATTATGCTGTATTAATGTTAATATAAAGTCAACGTCGGACGTTTCGGTCTATTTTAGACCATCTTCAGGACATATTCATAAAACATAATTAACATTAGAACATATAAAATTCAACAGGAAAAAGACGATGGACATAAGAGCACAACTAATCCAAACAGATAACTGAAATTTTTATATAAGATCAGCGTTCTGTTTAAAATATGATCACGTCGTCGTCACGTGGGCGATGTTGTAAAAACGTATTCGAAGAGGATTTCAAAATATTAAGATATTAAACAAACTCGATTGAACTATTTTCTCATATAAAAAGTTCGTCAAGAAATCCCTTCCGTTGATATAGGAATAGGTAGAGATCAATAGGTTCTTATATTTCCATACAAGCTTGAAGTCTCCCATGTTACAAAGTAAATCAAAAATGATTTCAAAATATTAGACAGGCGCGATGGAACAATTTTTGAACAGTTCGTTTGGATTAGTTGTGCTCTTATGTCCATCGTCTTTTTCATGTTGAATTTTATATGTTCTAATGTTAATTATGTTTTATGAATATGTCCTGAAGATGGTCTAAAATAGACCGAAACGTCCGACGTTGACTTTATATTAATATTGATACAGCATAATTACATATTAAGATTTTTGTTTGTTTTTTCTGTATATTTTTCTTCATACTGTCGGATCTATATCCATATATTTGCTTGCATATATATATATATATATATATATATATATATATATATATATATATATATATGAGCCATTCGGATCTTACTATTTTTGTCTCTGTGCTTCTCTTTTTCCTTCGATCTCGGCCTCTTTTCCAGATACCTCTCACTCTGTGTCATTCATGCTCTTTCTACTTTTGTTTCTTCATATGCTTTAATATTTTCTTTATTTCATTGCCTTCTGTAAAGCTATCTATCTATCTATCTATCTATCTATCTTTCCGCCCCTCTTTCTCTCTCTCTCTCTCTCTCTCTCTCTCTCTCTCTCAACTTTTTACTTTCATCCTTTTTTTTTCACCCTATCTCTATCTTGTGTTTTGCCTGTCTGTCTCTCCCTCTCTCATCGCTTCGGATATTTTCTTTTTACTTTTTTTTCCATCTCTTTCTCTCTATCACTCTTTCGATACATACATATATATATATATATATATATATATATATATATATATATATATATAATGTGTGTTTCCGTAACGTTGTTACATTAGTACTCTCTCGCCCTTCCTCACTTCTTTATATCATATTGCTAATCTGTTCTGCTTCCACTGAGTATAACTTTTGAAATCGTTGTTGATCTCAGAGAAAACGAGAAAGCATATAAGCATTTTTTTTCATTTTAATTTTTAATGAAATGTTAATGAAAGAATTTAATTTTGATTCCACACAGATTCCCTCGCAGAATAAGTTAGCTATCTTCCTGTTAACACCCGCTGATTAGAAGTAATCAATTTGTCAAGTGTTTTGCGTTTGACATATTTGCCTCACACGAAACAACATTTGAGATGAATTATGACTTTAAATAGAAATTTTAATTTCATTTCTTACCCTACAATGCTATATGACGACTTTTCCTAGCAAACTTACATTGGTATAAGTGTGTCTATATTGCATTCAAACAAATAAGTTTAAATTTCATACATCAACAAATAATTATAAATCTCTCTATATAAATATATTAGGTTGGTGGAAAAATAATGCCGTAATAATGTCGTTTTTTATACGTTAAAAATACGTCAAAAAACGACATTATTACGTCATTATTTTTCCACCAACCTAATAGGTATCTATATCTAGATAACTATCTATATAGATATCTACATCTAGACATTTTATTTTACGGTAATGCCACTAATACGCTGGGGTTAAGAGAGTGACAGAAAAGACTGGGTATAGGGGGGATTGAAAAAAAGATAAAAGTTGAACAGGATTCAAGAAGATAGATGGCTACTGAAGTTACGTTTAAAATTTTTGGAGATTGTAGTTACCAGGGAAACAGGCTCTCCAGACGGTAACTGCGAGAAAAGAAACTGCTGAAGTTGAAGTGGGGGATATATATAACTATTTTAACAGTAAACGGGTGGAGCTTAGATGCCTATCTAGTAGCATGCTTAAATTTACGTAGTCAGAACACCAGGAAAAAAGCTCGTCAAAACTGTTGCCATGAAAATATTTCTAGAAAAGACAAAGGGTAGCCACGTTACGTTGGTGAGAATATATCTGAAGATAAGATGCCAAGTTAGGATCGATTACATTGCAGTTGCTTCTTTGGATTTTGCCAAAAACCCCGAGATGAATAGCAATAGCATTAGGCTAGATATGGGAACAGTATTCAATGCACGGACAAAGTGTAAATTTTGTATGTGCAAGACACATTCTGTGGGGAAAAACCTTCTTGCCTGACACAGTAACGAAAATTCCATTGTAATAG
>OZ010574.1:45033417-45054410 GCA_963932145.1 Acanthosepion lycidas | reverse complement strand
TATTTGCATGCGCTCTATCTCTGGTATTGAGTACTTTGTACTATAAATATATCACACCTTAAAACTATATATATATATATATATATATATATATATATATATATATATATATATATATATATATATATATATATTCTCCATCAAGACATTCATTTCTGTAGTTTACTGCTAGCAGCAAGCAGAAATATTTCTCCTCCCGATGATGGCCATTTCGGCCGAAACTAGTCAAGGAATCTAAATGGAATAATAATAAAAAAACGAAAGAATATTAATCTACAACCCAGTGTATCTGAGGATTTTAATTTTTTAATTTTTATTGTTCAATATATATATATATATATATATATATATATATATATATATATATATATATATATGAACATTGAACTCAACACTCAGAGGTGACAGGCTGTTTCATGCGTGACGCAATCGTCAGGCCTCAAGTGTTCGTTTTTTTTTCTCGACTATTTATATATATATATATGGGTCAGTGGTGCACTGCATTCCATTCTGGTGGCAGAGGTTTCTTCGTTTATTTATTTGCATTAATTTATTTTAGTTGTTTTTATTTATTTTTATTTTTTATTTTATATATTTATTCTTTTCGGTTTTCGATTATTTAATAACGTATTTAAAAAAATTGGGGATTTCATTAAGTTGCTTATCTAATAGTTTGTTTTGTTTTGTTCTGGGAAGAGATAAGTATTTTTTCGTCCAAATTTTGGATTGATTGTTCTAGTCTATTCTGTTCTTTTGCCGGTGGCACCTTTTAATTTGTTTATTTTATCTATTTATTTGGATTGATTATTTTTACATTTTTTTGTTATTTATTTTTTATTTTAATTTGTTTTAACTGTTATTTTAGCGGGAGCGGTTTGTTAATTTGTCCATTTATTTATTTGGTTTAATTTGTTTTACTTGTTTTTCTTATTTACTCTTATGTTTTTTATTTTGTATTTTTTTAAGTAACGTAGTAATTTTTTATATTTTTAATATTTCAGTTATAGCTAGTTTTTCGTCCAATTTTTGGATCAGTTGTTTAGTTTATTCTAACGGTTACTTTGGCGGGATTGGTTTAAAAATTTGTTTATTATTTACTTTATTTATTTGGATTGATTATTTTTACTTGTTTTTTTATTTTTCTTTATTCTATTTCGTCTATTTTAACGGAAGTGATTTGTTAAGGTGTTTATTATTTGCCTGGGTTAATTTATTTTGCTTGTTTTTTATTATTATTTTGTTTATTTTTATTTATTCTTTTCAGCTTTCGATTAACGTAGTAAAAAATTGTTTTCATGTCTGCATTTTGAGATGAGTTCAAATCGTTTATTTAGTAATTTATTTTGGCCTGGGTATGTAATAATAGCTATTTTTCCTCGAAGGAAAGTTTGCAGGTTTTGTTTAATTGTTGTAGACTGATTATCTTTTCCTATTTTCCTCGATATTTTAGTGTAATTTGTGTTTTGTCTTTAATTTTCCAGATATACTTAGAAAGCATTGTGCTCTTCGCGTATTTACTATTTGTGAAATGTTTTGTGTGTATACTTTCTTTGTTTCCAGGGTCATTCTGGCTTGGTATATTACGTTGTTTTGTAAGCAATTACCATTTAAGGAACAGTCATTCTTTATTCTACAGTTGCACGTGTGTTTAATTTGTTCGTGTGGTTTGTTGATACAGTTCCTGCTGTACTATTTTATTATTATCTAGCTGATTTCTACAGTGTTTTTTTTTAATATTTTGTGTAGAGTGCTTAATTTCGGGAAGTGTTCACGTAAGAGTTTGAAGAATATTTTAACTACGTTTGTTTTCTGGTTTTTGCTGCACGGTGGGTTGAACCATATGATATTTCTCTTCCTGTTGGGCTTTCTTGTGTCTTGTGGTGAGTATGTGAGTGTTGCTGGGAATCCACTATGTTTTAGGACTGGTTCGTAGTCTTTCTTACCTTCGTTACCTGTGGTTTCATTGGGAAAATTGTCGGAAAGAAAATTTTGGTATCTGTTAATTAAGGTGGGTGATTGGAAGATGTGTGTATATACAGTGGTTTATCTTTGAGTTTTCTGTATGGTTTATATGTGCCTTTTCTTAGGTTGAAGGTAACATCTAGAAAACCTACTTCATTTAGGCTAGTTTTTATATCTATGTCGAATCCGTTATTTTTGAAAATATTTATTATTGATTTTCTAGTTTTGTCTGTTTTATTTGTTATAGTTTAAGATTATAAGCCCGTCGTCTCTGTAGAGTCCTGTATCATTTCTATCTATTATTTGGCTTTGTTCATGTAGTATATATATATATATATATATATATATATATATATATATATACATATATATATATATATATATATATATATATATATATATATATATATATATATATATATATATATATATTCAGAAGGGCTGGTCATATCATCAGAATGAGTGATGATCGGAGACCAAAAATCTTCATGTATAGCCAACTTTATCATAACTGTAACGTAGGCCGTCCTTGGTTACGCTTCAAGGATAAACTTAAATATAATTTAATTTCTGCAAACATCTCTGTAGAGGAGTTCGGAATTGCTGTTGAAAACTGTAGAAATGCCTGCTACCAGGGTATAACTAACTTTGAAAAGAATAGTCTCAACCATCTGAGAGAATCAAGGATTAACACTAAATCAGAGGTTAATACATCAGCCTATATGACAGTCAACCCTTCAGCATGCCCTTGATGGTGATTTGTTCGCAAATCCTATGCAGGATTGTTGTCTCATACGAAATATAAACATAAAAACTAGGTATGTCCACTGTTTTCGCGGAAAAACAGCATAGCGTAAATGAAAAATGCCACAAACTTAAAGAAAATAAAGTATTATCGTCAAAATGCTTATGTTATTATTAAGATGAAAGAAAAAAGTATTTTTTAATTATTTTTTGAAATTTTTTAATATTTTCTAACACGTTCGAAATTTTGGTTAAAGTCTTCTTTTGTTTACGTCATCGCGGTAACGTATTTTTTTGCGCTTTTTTTTCCCGTTGAAAACATATTGATTTGGAAATTCTTATAAAAAATCAAATAATTGTCCGATCTAAATGAAATTTTCAGGACTTATTCACAAATAAATGAAATTATTTTTTAAATATTTTTTTTTTAGAAAATTTTGGTAAAAAATATTTTTTTTTAAATATGTTACCCCCCACTTATTTAATTTCATGAAATTTCGCCCAAAACCTTTTCGGCTCCTGAATTTTTTTTTTTTTTTTTTGTTAAAAGGAGGAGTCTTTGGAGATGGTAAATAACCTACTTTTTTTTTTTAAATTTGAGCTGTTTAACTGAAAATCTTGTCTGAATTGAAAAATAAGGAATCCAATAAAACCATGATATTTACTTAATTAGAAAAGCGTTTAATTGCTTTTGTAAATAAGTAATATTAAGGACATTATTGTCTGAAGAAATAATTTTTTTCTGATGAATAATTAATTTTTACAAGAATTTTTTCGTTTTTTAACAAATTTTAATCACAATAATTTATAATAGTTTAACATCGTGTAAAGCTCTGTATTAGGAGGGCTCCTCAATATTATGTAGTAATTAAGTAGAAAAAAAATTGACGAATCCAAAATTGCTAAGTTTAATAAATTTAGTTGAGCTACTTTTTTTTTAAATAATTTTTTATGTTCTATTTTTTTACTTAATACATTCCTTATTTCCATGTATGATATACTGAAATTGTCAGTATTATTACAAGGTCACGTGATTTAAGGGTTTTGTCCCTTTACGCGGCCTTTTCATAACATTTCTTATTTTCCGTTCAACTTTAAAAGTGTAAACTTTAAATTTTAAAGTAATTTTTCTTTTTTTCATTTACTATTTCACTAAATAATTTTATTTTATGTATTGTATTTCCATTAGTGTGGGTCATACTCAAATAGAATAATTTTTTTAAAACTCAGACTTTTAAAAATTATGTCATTTATGGTAATCCGTAGTAGCTGTCATCGCTTGGTCAGTCAACAATCCATCAATAGTTGGGTCAGATTAACAGGATCGATCGTTAATAATTGGTTGTATATTATTTTTTATGCTATAAATAAGAAAAATTTCTTTCAAATCAGATTACTTTAACTTTATTTTTTTTTAATTTTACTAAAATAACGTGTCAGAAATTTTTTTAAATATTTTCAAAATCGATAAATTTGTGTTTGTTTACAAATTTCTTAAAATTAAGAAAATGGCCGTTTTTAAGAAAATTAAAAAATTTGAAATTAAATTTGACAATCAAATGTATATAGTTTCTATCTGAAATACACCAGAATTGTTTAATTAATAGAAATCGTAAATTTAATTATTAAACTTTCAATTAAAGCTAAAATGAAATCTTCAGGAATGTTTTTTCGTTGTAAAAAATTCATTTTAAACTTGAATATAGAAAATTTATGCCGAAATAGTGGAGGTACCTAATAAAAACAGAACTGAAAGACACTCATACGTCGGAAACGACGGGAGAATCCATTATCATCACCATCATATATATATATATACATTTATCGGATGTAACAGCAAAATTGTCCAAATCGTGTAACAGAATGTGATAATTGTCCATCCTACACAATGTTTAATATCTAAAACCCACTAAACAAATTGAGTTTCCTTTTTTTTTCCAGGATTGTCAGATAAACAATTCAGCCATCTTAACACCATTTATCGTCAGAATCACTGAAAACCCCTTTGAGTTATTCAGATAGTAAAATAGGGTAAAATCGTTTTGTGCTAACGCTGATGTCTTCCCAATTGAGCAATGGTGTAGGAAAAAGATTATTCATGGCTTCATTAATGTTACTAACATTCATATTCTGGCTTTCATGTTCAAGTCCATGCAAGAACCATAAGGAGAAGGGCGTAAGTAAAAAAAAAAAAAAAGGGAATAGGCGAGAGAAAAACTGGAACGTGGGGCCAATTTAGGAATCATCATTTCAACTTTGAGATGGAATGATAAATTACTAAATGATCCAACTCCATCCATAAGACGTATGGTACGGGAGAGAGGAGTTTCAACAATAAAACTCCAAAAACCAGTGAACAAAAGATTTGAAAATATAATCGTCCGTGAAACCTGTTCGGCAACTTCTTACTCCAGAACAGAAAAGTTAGGTAAGTTGGTGAAGATTATCCTGAATAAGTTGTAAAATGATCTTCAAATAATATATATATATATATGTGTGTGTGTGTGTGTGTGTGTGTGTGTGTGTCTGTGTGTGTTAACTTTATTTCAATCCTTCATGAGCTATGATTAATTAAGGATAAATTGTAGTCCAATAGTGTTATAAAAACCTCGGAATATTTCAATATTATATCTTTAACCATTTTTTTAAGATGCAGCGATTTAAAGCTTAATCTAACAATTCTACATTTTTGCTGATACACACGGTATATATATATATATATATATATATATATATATATATATAGATAGATAGATAGATAGATAGAGAGACAGAGACAGAGACAGAGAGACAGAGACAGAGAGAGAGACAGAGACAGAGACAGAGAGACAGAGAGAGAGAGAGATCACCCAGAGACAAAAGTTTCATGTGAGACGTAATCATCAGGCCACAATTGGCATGAGTGCTGACTTCAATGTTCACTTTCATATTTACATGCGCTCTATCTCTGTTATTGAGTACTTTGTACTATAAAAATATCACACCTTAAAACTATATATATATATATATATATATATATATATATATATATATATATATATATATATTACATACAATAGGAATTAAGATTACTCCATGGCTATGATCATTTCAGCCCACAATTTTAAGGATTTTCAAACCCAACAGTTTGATAAGAAAAAATGAACTGGCTTAAAACAAATGTTAAAAGCCAGGCTGAAGCAAAGAAAACAAAAACAGAAAAGGGAAGAAAGAGTAAAAGAAATAGGGAAAAGACAAGGTAGGGGAAGAAGAAATAGAGAAAGAAGAAAGTCGAGAGAGGGTAGTAATATTTAGACATGGGAATATTATAATGACATAGGTTACTGTAGCCTGACCTGATTTATATTCACCCCGGTTTCCATCAATAAAAAAGAAGAGGTAAATTAGGGGAAAATATTGTTTAATCTTATATTAACAAATTACTATCAATTCAATATTAAGAGATATAATTATATAGTTATATTAATGTGAAGAAATTCCAGAATTTATTAGTATATTAAAATATTAAAAAAAACATAATGATTTAATTATTTTCTTTTGAGGTAAAATATTTTTTGATATATGATTAAATATTTTGTGTTTAGGAAATGTATCATTTAATATTCTTCATTTTAAATGAAAAAAAAACATATATTAACTATACTGAACTATTAACATCTACAAGGAAATAAAAAATTCAGAGATTTTTTTTATTTATATTACAAACCAATAATAAAGGAAGAGTAAATGAAAAGGAAAAATCTATACAAAAATTAGAAAAATTGTGTTAAAAAACAATATTATTATTTTATTAAATAATATTATTATAACAAAATATTATATTAAAACATAGTGAATGAAATATCAAAATATATTAAATTCTTAAACATTATCTTAGATATATAAATTATTAAATAATACATTATTACATCAAATAATACAATATATATCAATATATTAAAAAGTGCTTTTAAGTATTATTATAAATTATTATTCATAATACAACTAATACCATTACAATTATTTTAGTATATTATTATAACATGATATTACATCATACATTTTTATAGTGTTATTAAATATTAAATATATAACCATTATATTAGGTTGGTGCAAAAATAATTTCGTTTTCTAACATATGTTACTATGTGAGAAAACGAAATTATTTTTGCACCAACCTAATATTATACCATTAAATACTATTATATATAGAAATAAATATGAAAGAAAGGGATATAATAATCATATATATATGCGTGTGTGTGTATGTGACTCCCTAAAGAATAATCCCTTTAAAAGAAAAGTTACAAATGAAAAAGCTATTTAAAACCTTTTATAAACAAATAGGAATAAATTAAAAATAGAAATAAATAAAGAAAATAAAGAAAAACAAAGAAACACCATCACTAAAATATAATTATAGAGTAATAATGATAATTCAAAATTTAAATAAAAATAATGTAAAAGCAAATAACAAATAAATAAACCTTATAGTAAAATAAAAATAGGAATAATAATAAGGTAATATCAAACATAATATAATTATCATAGCAGTAATAGTAAATGGGTGAGAAAAAACAGGATTTATAGTAACAGGTAAATAATAACTAATTTTGGAAGGTTATATGATAAGAAAAAGGTTGAGTACAAGTAACAGTACATGTGTGAAGTGATAACAGTTCACACAAATTCAATAAGACTACACCATTTTTAATCTACTTTAGTGACGACATTTAGAAATTAATTCGCTCCTTCGGTTTAAAATATATTTTGATTATCGATTTTAATTATTCTAATTTTCTCTTGCAGACACAGATTACATCTACCTTGAAAATTACTAGGAATGTGAGCGAACCTATGATTTTCTAGTCAATCTGACTGTTCAGATCGTTCTCCCTCAATTCGCAAAATATTTTGGATAGGGCAGTTTCGAATTTTAATTTTGGTTGGGAAAAATTCTGTCTATGGGTATATAGTCGTTGCTTCCATTCACCCACGGAAATCACAAAAAATGGTGGCTGATCTTGTTCTCTTTGGGGTAAATAAGTAGCTGGTAGATCTCATTCGATTCTCTGCATTTTCCTCCGACTGGACAAAGTTTGCCATTTCAACAATTACATTGGTTTCCATACTAGGTATATTGTTGATACCATAGAATTTATTTAGAATATCTTTATTGTGGAAATCTATAATTTTATACATATTATTTGTACACGAATCACTTATTTTAATAGTTTTCCTATTGAAGATTCTACTTAGTGGGTGGTTATTTTGCCAATATTTATTTATAAATATTGAGCTCTGTATATTTATACATTTTAACATTTTATATTATTAGGATTTACTTGGATTATTTACAAATGGATTATTACATATATATAAACGCTTGTAGAATGAGCCGGGTTTTCGACTGCAGTGCTGTTGTACTTGCCATCCTTTTGTATGGCTCAGTGTCGTGGACTCCATACAGGTACCATATACGCCAGCTAGATGTTTTCCATGTAAGCTGTCTGCGTGCAATCTGTGGAGTTAGTCTGCGTGCAATCTGTGGAGTTAAGCTTCAAGATAGGACATTTAACGTAGACCTGTTTAACAGGTGTAATACTGGAGGAATCGAGACTTTTGTCTTACAGTCTCAGTTACGGTGGACTGGTCATGTCTTTAGAATGTCTGATGACAGGATACCCAAGATCCTAATATACAGCCAGTTAGATAAGGGCTACAGGAATGTAGCACGCCCATGGCTAAGATACAAAGACAAGCTGAAAAGCAACTTGTCAGCAGTCAATATACCACATAACACCTTTGAGCGCTTAGCCTTGAAGCAGGTAGAATCGATATCAACGTGTTTTAGTTGACTCAAAAATTTCCAATCTGCTTGTCTGAATCATCTTCAAGAAGCGAGAGCAAGATCTAAAAGGTCAGCCAATCTAACAGTGATCACATCTCACAATCCTCACACTTGCTCCAGATGTGGCCTCCATTGTAAATCACTAGCGGGTCTTAAATGCCATTTAAAATTGTCGCACAAAATTTTATAACTGAATGAAATAAGCTGTCAGATCCTCATAGTTCGAAACCGACGGGAGAGTCCATTATATATATATATATATATATATATATATATATATATATATATATATATATTAGTGTGTTGCTTATATATCATAAACGAACAATTTATACGAAGAATTAAATAGCAATGTCAATGTCATTAATAGCGAAATTACTTCGCTAACAGGACTTAATTAAAGACTAATCTACTATCAATTCCTTGAATAATAAGATCTTTATATTCGAGTTGTGGTCAGATGGAAGACGCATGACAAAATACAAAAAGCCAGAAAACATACAATCTAGTCAAAAGGGAAACAAAAAATGAAATCACCTATAACATTCTAACTCGGTAAAAATAGAAACTAAAAGACCAAAATTTTCATCTCATCACACATCTCAGTGAAGAGATTCCTCACCTATAGCCCAAAGAGAAAGATTTTCACCCAATGAAAGCCAAATACAAAAAACAAGTAAAACACACAACCCAGACAAAAAGGAAACAAAAAAAAACGAAGTCATTTAGAACAATGTCGAATAAATGGAAACTTAAGACTATAAAAACCGTACGTCTAAACAACAATCATGGCTATCAAAATTATTCAATGATAGGCAAGAGACGTAAAAACAAATCGAATTACTATTGCTTATTGCAGACTTATATGCTTCAATCATCTGCCTTCCTGAAAGATTAGAAAACAATGAGAATATAAATATTAAAAACTACATTTCATATAATTCTATTATTAATAGTGGAAATAGAGCTTCGGGTGGTAATTCAGTATTAGTAAAAAGCGATATTCTCCAGAGCAAAATCCACCTGAGGATAGTTGAATGCAGACAGTGGACATAAGAGCCTCACTATCCCCATATGCTGTTTCCATGCCTATAATGAACCTATAGAGGAACTGAATTAGATAAACTACTTATGCAGCTACCAAAACTTTTATTCTGATGGGAGATTTTAATAGCCATATCACCATATGGGATTGCAAAATACTGACCAGAAGGGAAAACTTATGAAAGATTTTATCAATAAAAAAATATATGCCTATACAACAAATAATATAGCTATCTCCACCCATCAAGTGATACATAGCAATAGATCTAACCTTAAGTGATCCTATATTCTTCCTAGACTATAATTGGAAAATATATTATGATACATGTGGTAGATGTGTTGGAAAACTCTAGAACATTGCCAGATGAAAGAATGCCATACTGGAAACTTAAGAAAGCCAACTGGAAGGAATTTAATATCACATGTGCCCTAAAATTCACACCAGCAGCCAATGTAGACAATGCGGAGTACATCATTTATTTCACAAAAATATTGCTTACTATTGCAGAACATTATCAAAATTAAAAACTATACCTGTCAAACACGACAAACCCAAACGACGAGGGTAAAAATGTGACTCTACGTACGTTCAAATAACATCCAATCCAAGAAAATCTGAACATCTACAAAACAGAGCTAATTACACGCAGAATATTTCATGAATCTAAGCGATCCTCGTGGAAGAACTTCGTATCCAATTCTAACACCAAAGCCAAAACAGTTTGGAATATTATCTGTAAAACGCCGAGAAAAATAAAGGTAGTCCATTCAGACTTTTATGTCAAAGTAATATCAAAAGAACAAAGAGGATATTGCAAATTTATTTGCATTTCACTCAAAACTCCTCCTCGAATAATACAAGTAAACTATTTCAGAATGAAGAGAAAAAGAATTTCTACTCTAACAATAAAAAAATTACAACCAGCCTCTTACTTTATCACACTTAGTAGATTTTATAAAACATCTCAACTCAGCAGTTGGCCGAGATAAAATTCGCTAAGAATTTCTAAAAAAAAAACTACCAAATATTTCCGTAAACTACCAACTCAAAATTTTCAATAATATATGGGTCAGTGGTAATATTCCCATTTTCTGGAAACAAGCTACTATCATCCCAATCCCAAAACCTAGAAAGTACTTAGCTAACTCCTTCAAACAATCGTCCAATTGCACTTATGAGTTGCTTAAGCAAAACGTTTCAAAGAATCATTAAAATAGGCTTACTTGATTTCTTGGAGGTAATAATAAAATTATAAATTTTCAGCCTGGTTTCAGAAAGAAAAAAAGCACAGTTACCTGATTCGACTGGGGTCTTTTATCAGAAATCCTTTCTTTAAAAAAGAAAATTTAATAACTGTATTCTTTGACCTAGAAATAGTTTACGATTCCACCTGGAGACAGGTTATAATTCAAGATAAATGAAATGGATCTTAAAAGAAGATTACCATTTCTTATCAATAATTTCCTGACACAAAGAACCTTTAATGTTCGTATCGATACCACACTTTTAGAACCATATTAGCAAGAAATGGGTTTCGTTCAAGGAAGCATATTATCAGTAACACTCTTCCACATCAAAATAAATGGCATCATTAAATGCTTGAAACCTGGAGTTGACTGTTCACTGTATGTAGATGACTTTCTAATATATTTCAGATCGACGAATATCCAGAAAATTGAACGGCAACTCCAACGGTGTCTCAATAAAGCAAACAATTGGACCACAGAAAATGGATTCAGATTCTCCAGAGAAAATACTCAATGTATACATTTCTGCTAACTTCGAAAACTTCACCATAATCCTGAATTAAAATTCAGTGGTACAGAAATGTCCGCTTCACACAAATACAAATAACTAGTAACATTATTTGACAAAGAATTATCCTTCATATCACATATCCTTAATTATCATAATTATCCTTCAGACCACCTCGATGAGAAATGCAATAAAGCAAGAGAACTACTCAGTCACCACTCACAAAGACTGGCGAGCTAACAGAAAGATGCTACGAAAGATAGATCGGACATTGGTTAAATCCAATTTTCTCATATCAGAATTGGTTACTGTTGTGGGGCTCTCCCCTTTTTGCATACGATGGACTCGTCCAAAGTATACTAATACTGACAGAGATACCTTGAAATACGTCTCGATACAGTCTTTGACTGTTTGTGACGGCTGTCGGACTCTCTGCGTTAGCAGACAGGAACCCGGACGAAGCTTTGCCGAAGGGCAAGGTTTCGTCCGAGGAGGTAGACAGGCCCAGAACCCGTCTAGGCAGGTTCAAGGGTTATATATTTGGACGAGCCTACGTGCTCGGAGAAACCCACATTAAACTCAGCCTTGTGTCACATTCCATCCTCGTGGGGGATCGATAAATACTGAGATACGTCGAGATACAGTCTCGACGTCTGTCGAACTCTCTGCTTTGGCAGAGAGGAACCCGGACGAAGCTTTGCCGAAGGGCAAGGTTTCGTCCCGGGAGGTTGACAGGCCCTAAACCCGTCTAGGCAGGTTCAAAGGGTATATTTTTGGCCGAGCATACGGCCTCGGAGAAATCCACTTGAAACTCGGCCTTGTGCCACATATATTCCTCGTGGGTGGGATATTAAATACCGAGATACGTTGAGATACGTTGAGACAGTTTGAGAGATACGGAAACAGATACAGGGTGTTCTCAGAGAGTTATACAAGAGTCCTGAGAGAGAGAGATGATTACAGTTTTACTCACAGAGACTTGTACATATACTTTCTACTAACCCGCATTCCTGGACTACTAATATTCACTTCAAGTCTGTATTCTTACATTTAATACACTTATTTTTCTATCCAATTAATGGCGTTGTTTATTTAGTTGTACAGGATTCCATTCACGGAATCCACAACAGTTACCTTCTCTACCAGTCCGTATTACTGGTTTCCGTATGGTATTCATGTCTATGCTTGGCCGGCTTAGGAGATTTTTGTGGCTTCGCATATGAGCTGATTTCTTAGGTTTTTGTATTTTACAGTGATGTGCTCCATTATTTCAACCTTATCCAACAGGGGGGTGATCTCCCTTTTCCCTCCGTATTTGGTCAGCTACACCTGATTTTTCTATTTCCCCTCGTGTTATGCCATTACGGTGTTCCTACAGTCTTACCGTAAGACTGGTTCTTCTTTATATTTCGTGCCACTGCTGCATGGGATGGCGTACGCACAGTTCTACGTCATGTTGTCATCTGTGGGAAGTCTTACTCGGAAAGTTGACAACGAAGTGTTGAACCACTTTTGACGGTCGTCCTTGTGTTATAGGGACCACTTTAGTCTTTTTTCTCAATAATCCCTTCAAACAGGGTAGGCAAACCGAGACTGTTTTCTGAGTGTTGTTATCCTCTTGCACCCTTCTATTCCAGTTGGTCGGTGTTGCTGTCATGTACTCAGGGCTACTTGTTATGCTGTAGTGTACTACTTACGTTTTGACGTACTGATCATTTCTTGTTTATATGTCTCTGGGTCGCCATTTATAACTTTTGCTCGATGTTGTGGCCAACATTTGACCCCTTTCTTTACATTGTATGAATGATGAAAGTTGAAGTATTCTATGAAATGTTGGCTTGTGGTATACGGAACCCATGCTCTCTTCGTGATATCAGTACACTCTGTAATGCTAGTTTGTTGGTTCCTCTCTCCACTGTGAATTTCATAGATGATCTTATTGGGTTCGATCAAAATTCTAATCATCTGAAGAAGGTTGGGGCGTACCAAAGCCGAAACGTTGTGAATGTTACAACAAAAATAAGAACAACAGTCGGAACAATGTAAATAGTGTAAATAATCTCTATCTATCTCCCCCTTATATGTATGTGCGCATGTGGGAACCTCGAGGCGGTGTAATTGTTAGCAAGTCTGTCTCGTTAAAACAATTACGAATGAGTAGTGAGTTTGATTCTCACTGGGCGCCCCCTACTTTTGGCCTTGTGCCCCATCTAAGCTACACTTGGAAAATCACTATATATGTGTGTTTGTTAGAGAGAGTGTGTGCAGTGGATAAATTGTTGTCTAAATTACAAAAAAAAAAAAAAAAAAAAAAAAAAAAAACACTGACATCTTATTTTAACAGATATATTTACCGAAATTGCACAACACTGTCTTGAAATAATAAAGACTAATTTTATTCCATAAAATTGACATTTGCCTCCAGATGACTTCGGAATCGCCTGCATCTCTTCTGGACTTTGTCCTTATTTAAGATGTCGAATGCAGCCATCATCCTTTTCTTGATCCATATTATGTTTCCTAGTTTTTCTCTAAACACTATAATATGAATGTATATGAATTTCTGTTCGCCATCACGCCACAAACTTTATCTTTCCTTCAACTTCAGAATCGTATATCATCATTTGGCCACGTAAGTTTCCACGTACAATATATATATATATATATATATATATATATATATATATATATAGAGAGAGAGAGAGAGAGAGAGGGAGAGAGTATGACACGGAGTACGAGGGATAACTGAAATTTTCTCGGTTATAATGAAATGATCGCGAAAACAAAAATTCTAATGTTTGGTCGTTTGGTGCTTCTGTTTGAGAACTTTTCAGCAACCCTTTGTACAAGAATTCATTTCCTGTGATCATATTTATTCCTATTTTTTCCGTACCGCTTTCAATTTTTTTACCGTAAATATATCGGTTATTAATGTTTTAATTTCTTCGTATACTTTTGGTCTTTAGGTTATTTTTGTTTTGTTTTTGTTTTTTGTTTTTACTTTTATCATAATATCGCAAAGCAAATTGAGCCTCTAAACATTTTTGAATATGTTAGAAATAATACAGTCGTAATACAAGGTTATTCAAAAAGAAAGAGCAAATTTCAAAAATTTAATAAAACCAAATGTTAAGGGCCAGAAAAACATTCAACACATTACTAGATAGGAAACGGTTACAAACTTATTAAAATAGTTGAATATTTTTTTCAATCTTGTTCAAATGCTTTTTTTTCAGATTTTTTTATAAATTTAGATTGTTATAATTTGTGTCAACTCTTAAAATATCCACACAACAAAAGTCTTTTTATGTACTGCAATTTGAGAAATGTAACCATAAAATAATAAATTTTGAACCTTTTTTCCTATCGAGTAATTTGTTCAATGCTTTTCTGTCTCTTAGCATTTGCTTTTATTAAATTTTAAAAATGTGCTCCCTTTATCGTTAAATGAACGTTACAAATATATAATGATCCAGTTGGGCAGCATCAATTTCAACGCTTTAACCACTGAACTAACAGGACGATAAGTCGAAAGCGCCTTGTAAATGATCGTGTGCAAGAAACTTCACTTTACGTTTTTGTTTTTTAACATTGATTATCACAAGACAAATGTAGTCAGCAAGTTTTGGAACAAAGACGCGGTCAATAAGAAAAAAAATCCTAGAATTCACCAGAACACGAAATTTCCATTTGTTACTTACGATAAAGAACACCCTGAGAAAGAAAATGTGATAGGGGCGGCCCAGTAAGTTACTATCTCGAATAAAGTCAATAAAAGAAAGAAAAAAAGAAAAATTACTTATCGTTATTCCTGCAATCGCCAACCAAGTAATCCAGGAATAGAAGAAGGAAATTTGATGTTGAGAAATCAGATAACACATTGGCAACCGCTTGTTTATTATGTCCTTTTTGACAGGTATAAGGTTGGTACGGGTGAAAGGACCTGTTGATAGCAAATTTGCCAGCCTTTAGGGTAAAATTTAGATGTAGGGGATGACTGAGAAACAGTTTACAACGTTTGGGGAATATTTTAATTTTGTTACTCTAAATTATAGGGGTTTGAGATTTTTCTACCTTTCATTTTGGTCAAAGACATGACGAAATGTTGAAGAAGGCAGTTGAAATTTCTCCGACACATAATGAAGAAAGAAGGCTTGGAGTATTTGCCTCTCATAATGATGGCAAGAGAAGCAGATGAAAACCTCGAAGAAGGTAACAAACGGATGGCAGAACTAGTAAGGTGATGAATCTGCTTAGAGTAACAAGCGATAGGAGGCTGTGGAGTGTCATTATAGCAAACATCCTTAAAAGGCATAAAATATAAAAGAAAGCAATTAAAGAAGTTAATATTATAATTGTTTTTTGGGGTTTTTTATGTAGAATTTAGTTGGAGAAACAGCCAGTACTCAATTGTATTGGAAGTCGAGTCTGCTCTGAACACCTTGTCTTTGGGCCAGTTGGTGTGTGGTTTATACAGTGGCCTAAGAAATGTTTTAACTAGTAAAAATAAACTACATCCTAAATTTAATTACGTAATCCCAACCAACATAAATAAGCAGTATATGGAACTAGTACGTAGTAGGTCGTAGATTTCCTAGTTTCAGTACATGTATTTGATTCTTTATGGATTTGATCAAGTTATCAACTGTGACACTATTTAGCGGTCGCGCGAAAATTAAAAGCGAGAAATAATTAAGACGAGAAGAAGCTGAAATAATTAAGGTGATAAGAAGCTATCAAGTTAAGTGCGTTGGGAAATGAACGTATGGCTTGGGAAGATGATTAGCAGATCGCGATAAATTCGTCAGCAATGATGGGTACATTCATAATTATAGCTATAGGGGGTATGGCAATATGTTAAGATTAGAAGTAAGAGGAAATAAACTAGCGGTAATCAAATGAGCATGCAGCAACTCGAGAGGGAGATGCCGAGCAGAGTCCTTTACCCATACAGAATCGACGAAGAAATTGCAGAAAGGCCGGCGGAAAAGGCTGACGTGAAACCGACATGTGCGGCGGAAAAAACCTCCTACAGCAGAGAGAAAAACATTGACCAAGAAAAACAAGCCATAATAACCACACACATGCACCCACAGGCACACGCACACTTTAAATTGCATGTAGAACAGAAGAAGATGAAAAGAATATTACATTTGCATGTAGAACAGAAGAAGATGAAAAGAATATTACATTTGCATGTAGAACAGAAGAAGATGGAAAGAACATTACATTTGCATGTGGAACAGGAGAAAATGAAAAGAACATTATATTTGCATGTCGAACAGAAGAAAATGAAAAAGAACATTACATTTGCATGTAGAACAGAAGAAGATGAAAAGAACATTAAATTTGCATGTAGAACAGAAGAAGATGAAAGAACATTACAATTACATGTAGAAGAGAAGAAAATGAAAAAGAACATTACATTTGCATGTAGAACAGAAGAAGTTGAAAAGAACATTACACTTGCATGTAGAACAGAAGAAGATGAAGGAACATTATATTTGCATGTAGAACAGAAGAAGATGAAAAGAACATTACATTTGCATGTAGAACAGAAGAAGGTGAAAAGAACATCACCTTGCATGTGAAACCGTAAAAAAGAAAAGAATAATAGAATTGCATGGAACAGATGCATGATGCATTCTAAATAGTGTATTTGGGTTTAGGTGTCATTTACGAGTAAATGACAAATAGGTTAGGGGAGGATTGTGACACTATTTAGCGGTCGCGTGAAAATGAAAAGCGAGAAATAATTAAGGCGAGAAGAAGCTGAAATAATTAAGGCGATAAGGAGCTATATACTGAGTGATGTTATTTTTTTACCAAAGAAAAGTGGTAAAGATTTTATTATCATTTGCGAAGAATAGTAATTTTTCGCAGAATATAGGAAATTCGTAAGATCTCGGATCTATCGAAATAATTTATGCTACGAGGCCCATGGCAATAATGAAAATTTCAAATTGGTCAAGAGGCCTACGAAACAGAAGCTGGGAGATAATATTAATCAGGTCACGTGCTGACCGAGAAAGGCATCAGCTGAAGCCACCCAAGACAGAGAGGGAAAGAAGAAACCATTAACAATCTTTCGGGGATGTCATTGTTTTTGGAAAGAGACCACCTGTTTTATTGTCCAGACCTGGACATGATAAAAGTTTGTTACCGGAATGGATAATTGGATACAGAGTGCGAAGGCGTCCAGATAACCACCCATTTGACGCTGGAGAAAATCTCGTTGATAAAGTCCAGGTGACATTTGGTTAAGATAGATATTAAGGACCACACTACGAGTTGTAGAGGTCTGGTGTCGGAAAAAAAAAAGAAAATATTTTTTTTTTTTTTTTTTTGGTAAACATATGAGAAGGAGGGGAGGCCTGCTGACGGCTTTGAGGGGCTTGGTGTGAGATACCACTATGAGAAAGAAGGGAAACCTGTTGACGCCCTCTGAGGGGAATGGTGTGAGATACCAATATGAGAAAGGAGGAATTTGGGAGGACGAATCCCTTAAGAACCCCACTGGAGCAGAAAGTAATGGACTTCCAAAAATGGAAAGTAATAATTTTTTCCTTTCCGAAAACAAAGAAAATCCTTATTGTGGATTTAGAATTATCGAGGAACTTAAACCCCGACAAGCCCACACCCGGTTGTGGTCGGCGTCCATATAAACAGAGTTGCAGTTGAAGAATTTTTGTAGCAGTGTGTTGCAGTTGGAGAGAGAGAGACGCAGACGCAGAGTTGAGCTGTGAGCTCTAAGACCAGCCTCGCAGGAAGCTGACTGAAGATCCATGCATTCAGACTTCGACTTCTAACCAAGAACAATTTATTTTTGAAGAACGACTTAGACTCACACCACCAAAACAACTTTTACGAATATCACCTGAAGATACAAAAAACCAGTTATCGAAAAACAACTTAAGATATTAAGACTCGACTAACAAACACAAAGTGTCACGAATCCATAGAAGCCGTTTGGGAGAAAGACGCAGTCCTGTATTCAGCAACCAGATATAAAAATATTTGTTATTCTTTTTTTAACACATTTGAACTTTTCGAGTTGTTACTTTATTTTCTTTTACATATACTTGTGCGATGTCACCTTTGCTCGAATTCGGTTTGCATCACGGCCCGGCGACTGACTGATTTCGTCTACCTAAGATCAAATCACAACGTGGGTAGGTTAGACTAGAAATCAAACAGTTACTTCGGTATCCAGACGTTGGAGGCGAGCTGGGAACGACAAGGCTGATACCGAATCTAACCAGATTCCCATCCGAATCTGCCAAGGGTTAGAACGTCACATTTGGTGCCGTGACAGCAGGATCACGTCACACAACAATCGTCTGATCCATATTTTGCCACTCCTTTGGCAATCTTCAAGGGTTGCTACTGACGTATTTTTAGTTACACGCTCTCGAAGTTTTCAGTCAAGGTGCTCCCAAACGTACTGTATTGGATTCATTTCAGGAATTTGGGTTAGCATGGCAGTGATTTGATTCCTTGCGATTACATCCAGGCTTTTGCTACTTTGCTCGTATCATATGGCCCTCCATCTTCTTGTCAATCTGATTGGGTTCAAATTGTGGGAGTAATCCTTTCTCTAATATTTGACAGTATTTTAGATTTTTCAACCAATTGTCAACAAGAATCAGCTCAGATTTTCCTCCAAAGCAGACAGCGCCCCATACCATTACGCCAATCCCGCCATGATTCACGGTTGCTTGAAGACATTCAGTGTTCCAGGTCACATTCTGATTTCTTTAAACATAAAATTGTCTTGAATTCGAATATTGGAAGAATTTACTTTCATCTGACCAAAATTGCATAATATTTGCTCTCGAATTCTCTTGTCCAGTCTATACGCCTGTTTCTGTTAACCTTTGACATCAAGGGCTTCTTTCTTGCAACGCTTCTTTGATAGACTAGCTCTTTCAGTGTCTTTCTCACCGCATATGGCGACATATCCATGCTGTTGGCGACATCTTTGACGCTCTGAAGACGGTTTCTGATGTGTTTCCTCTTCAGTGCCCTTTTCCTTCCCTCAGACACGATGTTTGGTCTTCCTGAACGTTGTTCCACACGACAATGGCTTTCCTCATTAAATTTCTTGACAATATTATTAAGCATTTGATCATTAACCTGGAAAAATGTTGCAATTTCTCGATTTGACGTACCACACTGATGCCATCCTATTATTTGCCCTTGTTGAAATTCACCAATATCCTTACTTCCATAGATGTGAGTAGCTTGATACTAACACATTGTCCGAAAAAAAGAAGAGATGCTATATATATATAGTTTTGAGGCGTGATGTATTTATGGGATAAAGTACTCAATATCAGAGATAGAACGTACACAAATATAAAAATCAACATTGAAGTCAACACTCAGAGTTGACAGGCTATTTCACGTTAGGCGCTATCGTCAGGCCGCGAATGTTAGATTTTTCGTCGACTATTTATATATATGGGTCAGTGGTGCAGTAATCTAATCTGGCGGTTATTTACGGGAGTGGCTTGTCTGTTCATTTATTCGTTTGGGTTAATTTATTTGTTTTTCATTTTCGTGTTGTATTATTTATTTTTCTTGGTTTTTGATGATTAATTAACTTAGTAAAAAAATTGATGGTGGGATTTGCTTAGGCCACTTATTTAATAGTTATTCTTGATCTGGGAAGATAGTTAAAGCTATTTATTCGTTTAATATTTAGATTGTTTACCGTAGGCTATGCTGTTATTTTGCCGGGGGACAGTTTTTAAATTTATTTATTTATTTGGATTTATTATTTTTACTTGTCTTTGCATGTTTATGCTTATTTTTATTAGTTCTAACGGTTATTTTAGCAGGGGTGATTTGTTGATTTGTACGTTTATTTATTTGGATTAATTTTACTTGTCTTTATTTATTTGCTCGTTTTTTATTTTGTAGATTTTTATTTACTCTATTTGTTTTCGATTTCTGAGTAACGTATTAATGTTTTTTATCGTTATATATAGCAGTTATAGCTATTTTTACGGCCAACTTTTGGATTGGTTGTTGTAGTCTATTCTAACGGTTATTTTGGCTGGATTGGTTTGTTAATTTGTTTATTATTATTATTTACTTTTATTTATTTGGGCTGATTATTTTTACTTGTTTTTATGTATTTTTTTATTTGTTCTATTTCGTCTATTCTAACGGGAGTGGTTTGCCAATTTGTTTGGGTTAATTTATTTTATTTGTCGTTTTATATTATTTTGTTTATTTGTATTTATTCATTTCAGTTTTCGATTTTTAAGTAACGTAGTAAAAATTTGTTTTGATATCTTCATTTTGAGATGAGCTCAGATCGTTTATCTATTAATTTATTTTGGCCTGGGAAAGTAATAATAACTATTTTCTCCTTGAAGCAAAGTTTACAGGTTTTTGATTGATTGTTGTAGGCTGATGATCTTTTCCTTATTTTCCATGATATTGGTGTTGTTATGGGGTCCTCCCCTTTTTCATATAAGTCGACTCGACCAGAGTGTTACTTGGACTGCTGCCGTTAAATACCCAGAGTCAGTCAGAATATAGAGAGATATTGAGGGAGTGAGCAGAGATTGTGATTGAGTTGGAGGTAGAGTAATAGTATGAGGTAACTGCTTGTAGAAGTCACAGTTACAAGCACGTAGACTCTAA
>OZ010574.1:45005917-45028417 GCA_963932145.1 Acanthosepion lycidas | reverse complement strand
TTAATTATTTTGTTAATAGTTGACACATTGTATGGATCCACTGAGTTCAAATTCTAGTCAAGTTTATTATATTCGGGTACGTACTCATGCCTTTGCGAAAGGTAGGATTCCATCTCTCCTCCTTCCGCCACTAGCTGTGGATATATACTCGGACAGACATGGTTCAGTTTCATTTTGACTTGTTATCTATAAGGAAAAAATATCTATACCAGACAAATCTTATTTTGGAATGATATAAACATATTATAATATATATATATATATATATATATATATATATATATATATATAACATAAAGAAAATATTATTAAAATATGTTTAAAAAAATTCTTATATTTATATTATAGCAATAAATAGCATGTAGATCGTTTAAAATGTCTGCACCATACAAATGTTAATTTAGAATGGTATCTACATAGTAAAAACATGTTTCTATTTAGGTTTGTTATCTACAAGGAAAAGATAACAAGCCAAACTTTTACTAAATAGATATCATTCCAAAAATTAGATTTGTATAGTGGAGATATTTTTCCTAATACATAACAAACCAAAAGAGTACCGTAGGTTTCATAGGATTGGGTGACAACCGGTCAAGAAGGCAAATTCTGAATTCAAACCAACCTGTAGAGGGTTTGGCAACACATCAGGCTATCTTGCCAAAAGACACACTGCTTCTACTGTGGAGGCAAGTACATGTGTTATCCATACGACTCTAGTGGGTTACGTTACTCGTGATATATATATATATATATATATATATATATATATATATATATATATATATATATATATATATATATATATATATATAGTTTTAAGTTGTGCTACATTTATGGGATAAAGTGTTCATTATCAGAGATAAAGTGTATATAAATAGAAAAGGGAACACTGAAGTCAACACTCAGGGACGACAGTGTATTTCATGCTAGACAAAATCGTCAGTCGCATGAAACAGCTTGTCGCCTCTGAGTGTTGACTTAAACGTTGGACAATACTTGAGAGAAAATAATATCGAATGAAAGTTAATATGAATTTTGGCAAATTTACCGATAACACAAAACTGATTCGGAAATTTGAAAGATTTACTAAAAACTGACACATATTGTCCATATTATTTTTTTTAAGTTTGAGATATATTGTATATATGTATAATTCTTCGAAATACACACTCTTTAAATTACATAAGAAAACTATATATATATATATATATATATATATATATATATATATATATATATAAACTATGATAATAAAAAATAAACTATGATAATTAAATAATAAAAAAGCTATGATAATTAAAAATATTTCTTTAATATGTTCTCTATAAATGTACTAATAAAAATAGTAGTTAACTTATATTAAGTCCCTAAACTATTTACTTAAAAAATTAAATATTTAAATTGATAACAATCATTTTTTAAGCATCTAAATTTCTGTCAAGCATTGAAATCTATCTTTTACATAAATTTGTTATAACACAATTACAGGCTCTTTCGATTCACTTCCCTCTCTCCCTCTCTCCTTGTCGTAACACTCAATTGTATATATCTGTATTACTGTCTTCTCTCTCGTTTCCATTTTTCCTTTCCTTTTCACCCCACTACCCTCCTATTTCTATATATCATTTCCGTTAAGTTAACCATCTAAATAGGTCAAGGTCCGGTCACTCTTCCTACCCCAATATAACGCACGCTTAAGAGAGATATGAAATTAACCCCTCCCTATACTCTACCTTGTCTCTTTAACTACAACCCTCACTTTATTTTATATATATATTATATTTATTATATATATATTAAAATTTATTATATATATATATATTAAACTTTATTATATATATATATATATATATATATATATATATATATTAAACTTTATTTTATATATATATTAAACTTTATTTTATATATATATATAAAACAATATTTGATATATATATATATATATATATATATATATAAAACTTCATTATATATATATCAATTTTTTACATATATATATATATATTAAACTTTATGATATATATATATATATATATATATATATATATATATATATATATATATATATATATAAATATAAAAGTGAACATAGAAGTCAACACTTAGAGGCGACAGTCTGTTTCATGCTATATGCAATCGTCAAGCCAATCGTGGCTTGACGATTGCATATAGCATGAAACAGACTGTCGCCTCTAAGTGTTGACTTCTATGTTCACTTTTATATTTACACACGCTCTATCTCTGATATTGAGCACTTTATTCCATTAATATAGCACACCTTGAGACTATATTTCTTTATATATATATATATATAATGCTAAAGCTCTTCTATGAATCTAGTGTTTATTCAAAATAAATACATAAAAAATTCACCTTCCTCTCTACCGGTAGTTGATAGCTTACGGGAATAATCTCCGACTGATGGCAAATGAGTCGGATTTCGATTCTGGCTTGAGGCAATCAGATGTCTAGCCACACTGATGTGATGCGATACAACAGAACAGTCTGTCTGTGGATGACTATACACACACATGCGCGCAACATTATATATATATATATATATATATATATATATATATATATATATATATATATATATATATAATTGATGTTGATTGATTAATAGAATTTTATTACTTAATCGTTATTTTTAGTGGATATCGTATTTGGGTAGACGCTACGTTTATTTGTTAAAAAATATTATATTGTGCAGTTGATATAATGAAAAACCACACACATGCTGGAAATTAAAAACATGAAATATCGATAATTTGCACATCATAGTAAGAATTAAATGAACAGTTAATTATTCTTCAGTTTAAATTTCTAGGGCACATGATGGGGAAAACGTCTTGGAAAATTTAACACTCATATGTCAAGAATGCAAGATGAGCAAAAGAAAGCAACGCATACCCTACCTAACGAGGGATTAACACGGATTAGGAAATATAGCAAAACGATACATTTTACTAAGGGCTGAGTCAGGAAGATGAAGAGGACCACGATCGCTCCCGTCCTGCAAGGACACGGCACATAAAAGAAGAAAAGTTATTTACGTTATGATAGGTATAGCCAAAGGTTTGAAGAGATGACAAAATGGAGACATTTAAAAATAAATAGAGGACTAAGGAATAGTGGCTGATACTTGTACATTATTTCCCGAATAGAGTTCATCTTATCAATCTTCTTTTTGCTAAAAAAAAAAGAAAAAAATCATCTTACAACATCAATGCTTGTCTGAAATCTTTTAAAATTATTTTCTTTCCCTATCTCTTTATTGATGTTCTACCCGCAGCAGCTGAAAACCAGCAATTAATTTAATCGATAAATGATATTAATGGAGACGTTTTCAAATCAATACCTTTCATTTGAAGCTAAGATTTTATTTTCTGTACAGGAATTATCTTCCAAGACGTTCCTTGTTACGGTAACGGGTTTTAAAATATTTACATTTTAAAACCATAAAATGACACAAGGCCAAAAGTTTGGAGCAGCTATTGAGGATCGAACTCACTAGCAAGACAAGCTCGTTAACCATTGCACGACATTGAAGTACCCCAAAATGATTAGCTTAATGACACAAGGTCGAAAGTATGTGAAAACCAGCGAGGATCGACCTCACTACTCAGTCGGAACTCTATGTAAAGGTAAGCTCTATGATAAAAGTCTCTTTTATCGCACTTCTCGCTTGTGGAACTCTCTTCCGGTCGCTTGCTTCCCAGTCGAGTTGACTGGGAAGCAAGAGGCGGGAAGAGAGTTCCAAAAGCGAGAAGTCTTCAAAAATTTAAACGTAATGTCAATCGTTATCTTTTCTCTCTTTAATTATTGTTCTTTCAATGTCTTCTTTCTTTAATAGTAGTTTATCTCTATCTATAAAAGTCAGGATGTGTGTTTGTGTGTGTGTCTGTGTCTGTGTGTGTGTGTGTGTGTGTGTGTGTGTGTGTGTGTGTGTGTGTGTGTGTATGTGTGTGTGTGTGACAAATGCACGGCCGCAATTTTCAACGGATTTGCACCAAAATTTACATGCACACATGCTCCAAGTTAGCGGGAAGGCCAAGACCGGTTTTGCATTTCCTAACTTCCATCGATAGTGGAAATAATCGATTTTTTCATGCTTCAACCGCAGTTTTCATGTAGTTTGCGGCCATTTTCTACTCGCCAGAGTGAGAGCCTATAGCTGGCTGACAAGAATAGGCAGGAAGACTCTATTGGCCAGCGTGAGAGCCAACAGCTGACTGACACGAATGTTAACTAGAATGCTAGCATGTAAAAAATCGATAGCTGCATTCGTCACAAGTGGGAAAAATTTAAATCTGCATGGCACTTTACTCCAATTGGCTCATTCGCTTGCTTAAATTCAAAGTTGATTTTGATTCTGATTCCACAGAACTGGGTTGAGGGTGAAAAAGTATTTGTTGTTAACATTCTTTTTTCATTCGGTTTTTCCAGTTACGAGTCCATTTTTTAAAGCTGATCGTTTTGTGTTCATTTTGTTTAGTTCTTTTTTCGTAACAGATTTAATGTTTAGTATAGAGCTTAGAAAAAAAATTCACAGTGTGAGATAGACAAGAAGTAAGGCATGTAGCAACATCAGCACGGAAAAGGGCACTCCTTTAAAGGCAAGGAAGGGCAAAAATATTTTAAGTCAAGTGATAGCGATTGCTGTATGAGTCGTACGAATTTGGATCAAGCACGGGTAACGCCGGTCCATGCTGCTGGTTTGTAATATTCTTTAACAGTCAGTAAGCTCTTAAATGATTAAAAAATATTCATCTATCCGTTTACATTTCTTCTTTCGTGTGCCATGTTTTATCCGGATGTAGGTGAACGTGGCTCTCAGTAGTTTCTTATAATTTGTAGCTCTTAGCAATGATTTTGTCTATTTAATATTCTACAAATGCACTCTTCTGTCGTCTTTCTACACAAGCTCGTTCGGTAGGTTACTAGTTGCTACTCAGTTTGCTAGATTACCAGTTACAATTCTTCTCTTCTTGTATTCAATATGTCCTGTGAGTGCCAAATTCTCCGTGTTTTCTTTCCTCATTCTGTGTCCTAGAAATTTCGAATCTTTTTAATCCGAATAACAAGCTTTCGATTCTAAGTATATTTTTTTTCAGCAAACTTCGTTGTTGCTCATTTATTCCATCTGTAGCATTCTCAGGATCTTTCTGTAGGACCATATCTCCCTTGCCTCCAGTTCCCACTTCATCAATGACGAAAATATCTTACAATTCACTTCCGAAAAGGATATATATTACAAAGCAGTTGAACAAATCACAACACTAAATATGTACAAAATAATGGAAACACCTGGAAATTTCAAAGAAATTTATGTTCATATGGTGTAGAATCGCTTTTGGCAGCAATTACTGTTTGAATTCTACGAGGAAATTTTTGTGCATTCTTCTGCCAAATATATATATATATATATATATATATATATATATATATATATATATATATATGTGTGTGTGTGTGTGTGTGTGTGTGTGTGTGTATATATGTATATATATAGTTGTATAAAAACAACAAATAGCTACCCACAATTGCAAGAAACCTTATAAATTTTCTAGTTGAAAACACTACAATTCCATATAAATTACATTACCGGAAACATCTCGCTGTAAGAGAAGCCCTGTATCTTACATATCTCTCTCCCATTACCATCTTCATCTTATTTAATAATGAGAATGGTGTTAAATGTTTTTGTTTTTTGTTTTTTTAATAGAAAAACACTCACCCGAATTACAGCCAATATTAACACGCGAAGGCTCCGAATAAATGTCCCTATTAATACTCAAAACAACACAAAAATCCAGTCAAAAAGGAAGAGAAATTACCTGAAACAAACACCGTTGAAAAGTGACCGAAAGTGTTTGTGGCAAGAACAATCTTTTCGGAAAAATGTAAAAACGCTGGATGTTTAAAAGAAAGTTTGCGGCCCAAATATGCATTAATATATATATATATATATTACACATTGAGTGCAGGTGTGAATAAAATGGTGTTCTATGGATAATAACGGGGCTATATAATTTATATTAATAATAAATATATATTTTCCCCTTGCACGGTAACAAATCGCACGCATCAGATGCTGATGAAACTGAGTTTTGTTAGCGGTGAGGAATATATATATATATATATATATATATATATATATATATATATATATATATATATATATATATATATATATATATTCGTGTATTCAGGCAACAAACTCTCTTTTAGTGATTTTCACTGTTACATCATTTGGTTGTAATACACGGAAAGATATCCGTGAATATGAACGTATTATGCTAAAAATAATTTATTTAATCAGACATACATATATATATATATATATATATATATATATATATATATATATATATATATATATATTTGTTTGAATAAAAACAGACCACTTTAAGGTTCCATGTAATAAGTTATTTCACCACAACCCCTTTAACAGGGCTCTTGATTATTAGACTTTACTTCCAAAGGGGGAAATGAAAAATGAAAAGAAATTCACACGTTTTTGATGGACCTCATCAAGCATCTGTAAAATTAACGAAGTGGGGAAGTAAGGTTGGAGAGAGAAGATAAGAAATTCACACGTTTTTGATGGACCTATATATATATATATATATATATATATATATATATATATATGAAAAAATATAATTTTACGGATGTGTTATATTTATGGGATAAAGTGCTCAATATCAGAGTTAAAGCGTATATAAATATAATGATAAAAGTCGCTATTATCATGAGCTTGATATGCATATTCAGTTATAGCCGTAAGCACATCAGTGAATTTCATATTGTTTGTCAAAGAGTGGATCGTGAGAGGTAAGATAAGTACTTCAGCAGTGAGTAACGCCTCCAAGAATTCGCCGAAAAGCGGTTGGAATCTGATAAGGCAGTAGTTAGCGTCCTCAGAAGATTCTTCAGATTTCTTAAAAACAGGGACTACAGAGGAGGACTTCCAACAACCTGGAAAGCAGGAAGTAACGAGGCAATAGTTTTATAGTTTGGTGAGAACTGGAGCCTCCACTTGCTTTATGGGAGTCTAATTTAGAAATGACGTCCGAGACATTTTTTTTTTTTGTTGTAGTCGTATTCGTTGTCTGTTTGATATCAATTTATTTATTTTTTTATATCCTTATTCTTTTTCATTTATTTTTCTACACATCTAGTGGAAGTTTCCGTAATTAAGTTGCGCTTTTTATCTAAGTATCTTTGTCGATGTGTTTACATACATATATATGTACACGTATGTGCATGGGCAAGGATCTTATTGGATGTTTACCTATTTTTCCTCCTTTTAGTGGCCAAATCCGCCCCTTGCTCCCTTGAACATTTTTGAATAATTCTTACTTTAAGTGTTCCATATTATAATAAGAATGAGAAATGACCCCAAATGTAAAATCTATTGTATTTTCCTATTTTTTAAAATTATTTTTCGTTTAATGAATTCATTAGCGAACCTTCTATGAAGGGGTGGGGTGTTCTACCCTATAATGTTTGATTAGTATCACACTTATTGCCGTCGCAAAGTCGAACATTTTAGTCTTTGCCCGATGCCCGCTCTGTGTTCACGTGACAGTATGTAAACGTTTTGTATTGTTTTTTTTTTTAATAATATTTTAAATCTGTTTGACTTCATTTCAATTTTTTTTCTTTTTCTTTCAATTTTAATTTTTTATCCTTATTTTAGTTTTCCATACTTCCAGCGAGAATTTTCGTAAGTAAATTACGCTTTTTATTTAAGTAGAGTTTTTCTTTGTTGTTATTAGAAGTGTTACCTGATGATCCGGAGTCCTTTAAAAGGATTTTGGTGAAATAAATTACTGTAATGGTACTTTAAAGTGGTCTGTTTTTCATTAAATATTTATATATATGTGTGTGTGTGTGTGTGTGTGTGTGTGCATGTGCGTGTATATGTGCGTGTGTGTATGTAGGTGTATATACCTGCGTGTATGTGTGTATATGTGTGTATGGGTATATATGTGTGTGCAGGAATATGCATGTGCAAGAATCTTATTGGCTGATTACATATTTCTCCATTTTTCTTGTGCGAACCCCCAGTTTATGTCCACCTGTTATTGGTCATTGCGACATGAGTTAAAACTTAGTATGATCAATAACATTTCCGTATCCATATCTTGCCTGAATGCAATACTAAGTGCGGAACTTTTAAATATCTGAATATAGCCCCCCCCCCGCGTTTCATAGCTAGTACGAGCCCTTTAGTCTTGGTCGTCAGTCTTCCTACAACTGGTATCCTGGACAAAATTACCCCTTTGCGGTCAAGGATAAAATGAGAAGAATTGCAAAGTTCAATGCTTACAAACAAATGCTCATACTGGATCGGCCCTCACTTGGGTTAACGAGGGCTGCGTTCGTGAGAGAGGAACAAATCTGGTGCCGAAAAATCTGTCACTGGAACAAATGAATGATGAAACACTTGGTCACCAAACTCGGACTATTTCCAATCTTGGACCAAGTAACTTGGTACCAAATTACTTTATAAAAAGAAAGCGAAGGAAATGGACTCGCTAAAAGTATCAACAAGTCATGACATCCTTTTTCACCGCACTCGAATATCCACAGAATAACATCACGGATCAGACATACCATATATGTAGAAATATGGTAGGAACTGATAAAAACCCTATCCCAACCCAAATGCGTATGATAATGTTCGCAGGGACATCGTCCAAAATAAAAGTCTCACAAATGCAGAAATAGATCAGATCAAATTAAATATAAGAGAGAATACTATTATGTTGGTGCAAAAATAATGTCGTTTTTTGACGTTAAAAATACGTCAAAAACGACATTATTTTTGCACCAACCTCATATAACCCATCACTCAAACAATAAAGAGATGAGACTGGAAATAAATAATATGACAGATGATGAGGTAAAAACTAAAATATATGAGATGCGAAGTAATAATCTCTCAAGGAATAAAACTGAAGAATCTACCTTCGACATTAACTGAATATGTCATTGAAGATGACCTTACCTGATAATGTCAATGAAGATGAGTCAAACGACATTAGAGCAAAATTCCTTGACAACAACAGAGGCAAAATCATCGAAGCGAAAAACCAATTCATTCAAGTACGCAGCAGAATAACTCTCACACAAATGTCGGACAGAAACCAGCTCCCAAATATTCATACGATAAAATCTAATAAACATATTGTTCAAATATACAACACTGCACTGCAAAGTTAACGGACAAACTACTGGAAAACATCACAGAAGTAAATAATGTCATATAGCCAACAGCTTTAGTAGCAACTGGGGAGCTTCGGGTCAAGACAATGAAAAGATCAAACAATAGACAAAGAGAACCAGCTTAGAGGACAAAACTGATGCAAGAAATAAGGGAAATCAGATGTGAATTATCAGTACTAGATGATATCTCCATAAACCCTAATATCTCAACACGCAAATGCAGAAAGATCAAGCGGAGACATAAAATGAAATTACTAAATGTCATTCCACCAATCAAGGAAACACTGAAACAGAAACTGCACTTCAAGTCACAGAGAGCAAGACGATACGGAAAACGTAGAAGGTTCTATCGACAAAGGAAGCTATTCCAAACAAACCTTAAGTAAATTTACAAGGAAATTGGAAAAACAGTTATACATCCCAAAAAGCCACTCTCTATTGAAAAAGTGCGGAAATTTTGGAAGACTATTTGAATCAGCCCAAAGGAATATAACCCAATGCAGAGTGGATCCAACGAGAAGATAAAGGAATGCTGGGCTACAAGAATGTGAAAATATAACTAAGACTAATGTTAGGCAAACTCTAAAGAAATCCAAAAAATGGAAATCTCCAGGAAATGATAAGGAACCCAATTTTTGAGTCAATCATCTGTCATCAATCCATAAAAGACTTGCACAAAGTTTATCAGTGCTTATTAGTAATTCCAGTGAAGTCTTGGAATGGATCACTGAATGTATTACGTATCTTATGCCAAAGACGGTTGAAACAGATGTCCCTAAAAATTATAGACCAATAGCATCACATATAAATTGATCAAATCTATCTTAACGAACTGTACTTACTCTTTCACGAAGAAAACAACATTCTTTCCCTGGAACAGAATGAATATAAGAGATGTTCATATGGTTGCAAAGACCAAATACTGATAAGCAAAATTATACTGAAAAACTGCAGGAAAAGAGGTAGAAGTCTCGGCGCATCATGGATAAACTAGCATAAATCCTTGTATAGTGTTCCTAGATCCTTGAGACTCCTCATTGATAGTAAATTTCCTTAAACGCAGTATAAAAATGTGAAAAACCACATTCTTATGATCCGATGAGGAATCTTTCAAGGATATTCTGTCACCCCTTCTGTCCTTAATCCCCCTTACACATAAACTCTTTCCCAAAGAAGATAATGAGTTAAAGTATCTTCTCAATACTGTAAAACGCACTCAATAGATCTAGATTTGTCACAAAGATTAGGGAACTAGAACAAGCTTATAGAAACTTAGGAATTAGCGAAGGAGATGGAATATGGCATACCCAAATGAAGGAGAAAGTAAGAAAAGAACACTACAGGTGTGTGCCGTCTGGTACTGAATATCGAGTTGAATTTTTAATCCAGTTTCAACTTCCTTAACTGCTGGCATTAAGCGATGGACGATAAAACGAGAAAGTTTCTCACTTGTCACCGCATGCATCATCCCAAGGCGGATGTGGATCGTCTGTATGTGCCCAGACCCGAAAGAGGCAGAGGATTAGTTCAACTGCCTTATAAAACTACAACAATCTGCATTCAAAGATACCTGGAAACTAGACAAGACTGGATGTTTATCTGTGTCAAAGGACATGAAAGAAGTAAGAAACTTTATTCAGTAATATAGAAAGCCAACAAGTTCAAAATGAAGTTTGCCGCCTACCAGCCACGGAAATAATGGCAAGATAAAACTCGTCACGGTTTATATTCTGCTCTTCCGAAACAAGCTGATGTAGAAAAACCCCGCACCTATCAGTGGCTACGTAGTGCAGGATTAAAAGATGAAACCGAAGGCTTTATTCGTGCTAAACAGGAACAAATGCTTGCTAATTAGAAATTACCAAGCTCACATTCTGAAAAATTGCCCAAAATGCAGATTCTGTGATAAATATCCTGAAAAAAAATGAGCATCTTGTATCAGGTTACACGCTAATGGTACCCACTGAATATAAAACCCGGCATGACAGAGTGGGCCAAAATATGCATTTTCCTTGTGAAAGGAAACTGCGAGAAATTTGTATAAACACCACCCAGACCCGGTTACGAAGATATGTCCTGTAAAAATGTGATGGCACTTTACGACAGACAATCGAACTAATCACCCATAGACAGTGATCAGAGACCAGAAGACAAAATGTGCCTTCTGATTAACAGGGCAGTCCCTGTAGACAACAATGTATCAAAATACAAGTACTTTGAAATCGCAATCACAATAATGTGGAACATGCGGACATCAACAATTGCAGTTGTAGTTGGATCTCTCGAATTAATTTGCGAAGATACTAATAAACAGATTATTTAGATTCCTGGTAGCCCATGCCTTAAGGAAATATAAAAAAAATGTACTCACACCTTACGAAGGGCTTTGTCTTTGTAAAATATGTGTGATCTAAGGTTTTTTTCCTCAAAAAATGCTCAGTGAAAATGTCATGATGCTATTTCTGACTTTAGGTCTCTGGTTGGGACTCGAAAAGAAATGAGTATACACCAGAAATCAAATAATAATGTCCTCTTGGTACATGAAGCATTATTTCTGATCGAAACGTTTCAGTGCTCTCATCATAAACATGTTTTATCTTGGTGAAGATGATAATGACCTTGGTAATATTAGACTTTTCCTTATAAGGAAATATTAGCTATTCATTGACCAGGTAGCCATTGTTACTGTCGGTTGAAATATAAAAAATCTTTCTCGTAAAACTATTTCTCTTTCCAGTGTTAATTGGACCTTCCTTCTTAATTTTTTTTATTATTTGGATTAGTGTAGAGCGTCAACTTCTTGATTATATCATTATATTGTCTCTGAGTTACATGTGCTATCCATTTTAATTGTCGCAGCTGTTGAAAATCCTCGATCGATGCGACGTAGTTTCTGTTATTTGGTACAAATGTTTGTCATGGATTTTGTAGCACCAATCAACAAGGTTCGAAGAATGATTGTTCTCGTGAGGATCGACCAGTCTCCTTATCTCAAAGCCATTTTTAACAGTTGATCTGAGAAAGCAGTTGTACACAGGAGACAGATGAGCTACAATGCATATCCTATTCGGTACTACACACTTGCTTGCCAGTTGCCTGACCATTTGAGAGGGTCAGCTATTGTCTGAAACACTGGCTTTCTCCGTTCATGAATAAAGTATTGTGAAAGCATCACGGCCAAGTGTTGAATTCTTTTTTCAAGTTTAAATTTGTTCACTGCGTGGTGTTCGACAATTTTTTATCTAGAATTTATCTTACTTATTTATAAGTCTACTATTTGTCCATGCTTTGAATATCCCTGGCCCAAATATTCCTGTGCTCGTCCTATATATCTCTATCTATAAAATGTATGATGTTTGTGTGTGTAACGAATGCACGGCCGCAATTTTCGACGGATTTGCACCAAAATTTACATGCATATGCTCCAAGTTATCGGGAAGGCCAAGATTGACTCTGCATTTCCCAACTCCCATCGATAGTGGAAATAATCGATTTTTCTTGCTTATGCGGCAGTTTTCATGTAGTTTGCAGCCATTTTGTACTGGCCAGAGTGAGAGCCTATAGCTGGCTGCCACGAATAGGCAGGAAGATTCTATTGGCCAGCGTTAGAGCCAACAGCTGACTGACACGAATGTTAACTAGCATTCTAGCATGCAAAAAAAATCGATAGCTGCATTCGTCACACATGGGAAAAATTTAAATCTGCATGGCAATTTACTCCAATTGGCTCATTCGCTTGCTTAAACTCAACGTTGATTCTGATTCCGCTGAACTGCGATGGGGGTGAAAAAGTATTTGTTGTTAACATTCTTTTTTCATTCGGTTTTTCTAGTTACAAGACCTTTTTTAAAGTTGATCGTTTTGTGTTCATTTTGTTTAGTTCTTTTTTCGTAACAGATTTAATGTTTAGTATAGAGCTTTAAAAAATTCGCAGTGTAAGATAAGCAAGAAGGCATGTAGCAACATCAGCACGGCAAAGGGCACTCCTTTAAAGGCAAGGAAGAGCAAAAATATTTTAAGTCAAGTGATAGCGATTGCTGTATGAGTCGTACGATTTTTGAATCAAGCACGGGCAACGCCGGACCATGCTGCTAGTTTAGATATATTGAAACAGCAGTATGAATGGTCTTGACTTAGCGTGTCAGCTTCATTCACTTTCCCACCGATGAAATGTAGCCTTCATGTGCCATTTCTATAAATACTTGCATGGTCATTTTTCGGATGAACTCCCCGCTATGGTACCTAGACTTTATAAATTTAAATGCAGTACTACATTGACAACAAGGTCTTATCAATTTACAATTGAATTGGCAAGCAATTCTACGCTAACAGCCTCCTTTCTTGCACTTCTCACTTATGGCACTCTTTCGACTCATTGCTTTCCATTCAAATGTACTTTTCAAAAAATAAAATGCAATGACAATCGTTATCTACTGTCTTCATAATTATTCCTCTTTTGTTCTCGCTCCTTAATAATATTTCTTCTTATTCGTGAAATGATTTTAAAAATGACGACATAACTAAAGCGAGTTATGACACATTTAGATACACGAAACATCCTCAATCGGACACCGTCTGAGGAGACTAGGTTAGTCAAAGTTATTTCTTACTTGACCCACCTGTAATGTTATGTGCTGCTTTTAACAATACTAGTCACCATAAAGCGCATATATGGTTGTGTTTTTCATGTACTTGGTAAAGCCTTATCAGACGGCTCCCAGTATGTGTGACTTCTTAGTTTCAATGTAGAACACACTTAGTTGATTTGCTGCTCACTCAATCAGTATTAATAATGGAAGTCTATCGAAGTCCGAGGAAGACATGTATGTGTTGCGTGAAAAACGTCTGTGCACACGCAGAGATACAAATGTAGGTAGAGCAAGGGAAACAGAATTTTGTGGGCAGGAGCAAACGCCTTCATGTGTTTTTTCTTAGTTCGCTATAAGGCGCTATATAATCTAGTTAACTTTGAAGTATAGTATATACGCAAGTGAATATGGTTTCATATTGTTGCATTATTTACACATGGATATTCTTAAAGACAGCATTTTGAGGAAGACTAAAGTTATCTTACTTATATATGCACACACACACACACACACACACACACACACACATATATATATATATATATATATATATATATATATATATATATATATATATATATATATATAAGCAACACAAGTACACATCAAGTGCTCCAGACCAATCTACAGCTGAGTACCGTGCTTAAACAAACTTTCGGCCCATTAAGCTCAGTACCTTTCCGCACGGTGGGCCCGCAACTGCTGGATAATGTTACGCTGCAACCTGTCTATGTTTGTTGGATGCGTCTGGATAAGAATATTTGGGTATTCCATACACTTTTTTCCACCGCTTTTTCACCACAAGTCTTTATCCCCTTATCCGGCTTTTGGATCCCAGCACACTTGAGGAATCTCTTTAAAGAGGCAGCAGAAAATCCTCTACAGCCAACCATAAATGGAACCAGGGTGCAGCCATATCCTCACTCACGGACTTCAGCCACCAATTTCTCATACCGAATCAACTTTCTTTCATGAACCTCTTCAATCTCTTCTTCCCATGCTACTGTCAGTTCGCCAAGCAACAGATGTTGCTTCTTGATATCAATTAAGGTCAGATCTGGTCTCAGACCAGACACAATGAACTCCACTGGCAGTGTAGAATCAACCAACACTCTCCATTTCCTTGAGTTTTCCGACCTGGTCTTCTGCCTTGTGACACTCGCACCTTGCTTCAGGCTAGTCCAACGAGGGTTTGCTAGCATTTCTTGCAGCTGCTGCCACGACCTCCAGAACCAAGTTATGTCTGAAGGTGCACCAGTCATTCTGTAGCGCCTTCGGACAGGCTGACAGTATGTGGCGCTGGTTTCCATAAGCACCACACAACCGACAGGAGGGTGACTCCTGCACTCTTCAAATTTGCGGGTGATGCTGCCACATCATATGCTGCCTGTATGAGGAACCTCAAATGTCCTGCGCCTAGACGCCACCAATCAAACCAACTGATCTGAACACCCTTAATATCCTCCCAGTTAAGCCATCGACACTGCTGAGCCTCCTAAGCCTGCTGAGCATTTAAAAACCCCTGTTCCTGTAACTTGCGTTGCTCCTGTCTACTGGCCTCTAACCAGAATATCTCTCTCTCTCCCTCTCAGCATGTCTCTCCTTTTTAACACCTTCAACTTCTGTCTACTTTACCATCACTCCCACTGCTAACATCACGTCTGACACTTACCATTTTCTTCCTGTCTTCACCTCTGGAATATTCTTCCGGATTACAGCATCCCTAGATTCACACCGCATAGACTGAAATCTCACCTTTGCCACCTTGTACTCCTCCACCAAAGAAGTAAGAGGTAACTGAAGCCACCCCACCCGAGTTGCCATACAAAGCGACAGGCGACAGAATCCGTGCAACACCAAGCCACTTCCCTATGCATTTACTAATTTTTTTCTCAACTATCTCAACTGTAGACAGTGCCACCTCAATTATAGTCAGCAGCCACATTAATCTAGGCATCAAGGCAAAATGCATACCCAACACCTTAAATTTTCCAGGAAGCCCATATTGGTCTATTCTTCGCAGCCCCATCTTCTCTTGTTACTGGATTTCAATCCCACGGTGAATATCTGTCACAGGGAAGTTATACCACCTCCCAAGACTTCACTTTACCTGCGATGGAAAACGCTTCATGTATGACAGAACCTCCCTTCATAGACAGTGACCTGCTTCTCTTTGGTTTGAAGGCTATCTGATTCCATTCTACCAACTCTGCAAGTCTATCCAGAACCAATTGTGCTACTTTCATATCATCTTGAATTATCGTCAAATCATCCATAAATGCTCGGATTTTGACTTCATTCTGCAGGAAGCGGTACTCTGGCGTCAGACCTCTCAAGATCACCTCCATCAACATCACAAACAGTACTGGTAAGATGGCACATCGCATCGCAATTCCCCTTTGCAGTTCCACGTACCTTGTAGTGTACTTAAACGATGAAAAACGCAGTATGAACTGAATGAAGTACATAGCCAGACAATCTCTGAGACTCTGCGGAACGTAGAAGAACTCCAATTCCAACTGTATCATGCTATGTGGAACTGAACCATATGCATTAGCAAGATCTAGGCAGATGTGAATATTCTTCCTTTCAATTTTTGACTCACGGGTCTTTGCCCAAATCATTGATACATGTTCCAAGCAACCTAGAAACCCCGGGACTCCTGCCTTTTGAATACTAGTATCTATATAGTTATTCCTAAGCAGGTAACCCGTCAGCCTCCTGGCAAACTCCTTAAAAAACACCTTCCCTTCAACGTTCAGGGGATATATTGGGCGAACCTGACTAAGTATCAACGAATACTCCTCCTTCGTTATATACACCCCATCAGCTCGACACCAATACTCAGGAACATCACCAACTTCCCAAATCTTCACAAGAAGCCTCGATCAGCCTGGGACACCTCTTGTATACAGCATATGTCACCCCATTAGGACCACCCGCAGAACACGCTCTTGCCCTCCATACGGCACCTTGGATCTCCTTCCAAGTCACTGGCGACTCATCAAAAGCTACTTCCAGGGCGCCAGGCCTGAATAAACCTCGCATCACCGCGGCTGGGACCTCTCTGCTGGCATCCGAGTACGTGCTCATAAGATTTCTCTCCAGCTGCTCCCGCTCAACACACAACGCTCTGCTAGTCTTCTTCCTAAACAACTGCTTCCTAAAGCGGAACGGACTTTCCATCAATGACTTCCAGGCCTTGGCAGGCTTCTGTCTCTTTTTGGCAAGCCGTCCGCCATGTGTTCGTATGTATACTATTAGATTATTATGAATGATGTTGTTTGACGGGTCATGACTGGCAGTTTCATGTCAGTTGAAAAGTATTGTTATCAGGCGAACTACATGAACTGTTACGTTTCGAGCGCATTTATTTCACCTTGTTGAACTCTCGGGTGGTCAGTATGCACACACGAAGTCTACATACGTATCGAAATTACACAATGCGAAATACTAATGCCTGTTAAAACACGGTATATCTAAGCATTGCTAATGACGATGTTAAGTTCAACCTTACTGGAGGAAAAAACCTACAGCTAAAGCATCAAAAATATGTCAGAATTACATCTATGCCGCCAGATAAAGCAATTTTCGTTTAATTCTGTTTTCGCTATTTAAATGGTGAGATTATATATATATATATATATATATATATATATATATATATATATATAAAAGTGAACATAGAAGTCAACATTTAGAGAACACTCTAAGTGTTGACTTCTATGTTCACTTTTATATTTACACACGCTCTATCTCTGATATTGAGCACTTTATTCCATAAATATAGCACACCTTAAGACTATATTTCTTTATATATATATATATATATATATATATATATATATATATATATATATATATATAATAAAAAATGCTTAAACACTAATATTCCATGGTCATAATTTATTCCATTGGAATCGTAAATACGATCCAATTCATCAGACCTACAAAAAGAAAACAGAAAAAACAACTCCGGAAATAAAAAATCGAATTTAGAGAGTATGAGTATCTATCTATCTATCTATCTATCTATATATATATATATATATATATATATATATATATATATATATTTATATATATACCAGTTGCGTTTGATTGGCGTCTAAATTACGCGAAAATGAAAATAATACTGACATCTCATTTTAATAGATATATTTATCAAAATTACACAAAAATATCCAATAAAATTGACATTGGCTTAACTCAGGCCTCCAAGTGACTTCGGAATCTTCTGCAACTCTTCTACTATATTGCTTGAATTCAGTTCATCTTTGGTGTCACAAGGAATTTTATTGCTCTCTCGCTCAACTGCACCCTGCACGTAAGGGGTTGCAGTCTCGGGAGTTAGGTGATCAGATGTAAGAGGTGATGTGGTCGCAGAAATACTCTGACAGTCATTACTGTATTCCCCTGCTTGTGTGGCATGGTGTCAGACATATGGTCTTCCAGAAACCATCCTCTTGATAATGGTCAGAATTACCTCCTCAAGGCACTTGATGTAGGTCGTCGTTTCTTCGATGTGAGAAGATGAATGGAGTTATATCATCGCTATAACCTGGGATCACTTAAAACACATTCATAATGACCATTTAACTCATCCAACTCTTTCCGAATCCTCTGCACTGTCCTCATATTGACACACACAAAAAAAACTGAAATGTCCGTATTGGAGCTTCCGGCGTGAAAGGCAAGCAGTACAGGGTGCCGTTTGCAAATTTCTGGCAAAGCGAATTGTGTCATCCTGGTCTTTTTCTCACAGACGGTGTCCAACTGATCCTACTATACGGGCCAGTCAACAACAAAAAAAACAACGCACCTGCGCGAAATTAAAATATAAAATATATAAAATTACAACAATTTACCTATCGCTCTCTTAATTGAATGAGAAATTAGTTACTTAGAGTCTTCCATAGTTTACCTTCTCTTGAAACAGTAAGTTCTGTGATTATTAATTTTCTGATTATCACTTGTTTATGGATTTACATTACAATTTGGATGGTCTTATGTTGACATCAAATGAAAGAAACTGAACATGAGTTGGTCTCGTATTTTAAATTAAAACCTAAAGCATTTTGTCAACACGGCATCTATAAACTTGTTGACCAGTGGTCACATTGATAAGACAATGCATGTTATATTGATGACTAAATCTTTCTATAAGTATTAGTATTTTCATTTTTAATACGCTAGATAAAATTGGACTGAACTTTCGTTCTAGCATGAAACAAATATCTAGAATAGTAGCCGTTCAAGATAGCTTTCATTGCACGATTTGATAAGAATCAAAAACCTAAAACTCTGAAGAAAAACAACATACGAAACACTGCCAAACGTTTTCTAGATAACTAAAGCAACACCCCGAGCTTCGTCATTCTTATCTAAAACTTGACAGTCTCTCAATAATAGCTGACAACTCATCGGTGGTTGGCCTGGAGAATCGAAAGCCATATTGTTTCTCTCAAAAAAGATTGTGCTAGTTGAGATGCTGAATCAATTCAGAGTTTATTAGAACCTATAATAAATTGCCAAAAAAGAGAAGTAGACATCTAATAGGTCGATACATCGAAGGATCAGCCGATTTGCTAGATATCATAAAAACAGGAACTAGAGAGTAAGGATTTTAACAATCTAGAAAGCAAGAAGCAACAAAGCATCTATTACTGGACTTGGAGAGAACAGGGGGTGCATTTAAGGATCACATTTCTAACGCACAATTGCAGGGGTATCATCGAACCCGCATACATTGTGAGGATCAATTTTGGAGGTGATAGTCGAAAATATATGTTGTGGTCAAAGCTATCATGTTGGTATACCCTGAGAAAAGTGATCTATGGGCTATAGTGGCTGGACAGGCTGGTTTGAATTAAGTATAAGATTGCGGTTTTATTTAGTATTTAGAATATGGCGTAAAAGCCTCAATGACAGTTTTCAACCAAAACGAAACCTCAGAGGTTTATATGTGGAAATGCCTGGTGAATATATCGTGTGAGGAGGTATTCTCCATCTCAACTCCATTATTTATTCAACAATGCAATATGCCATGAAGTAGTATAATACTCTAGACTCTTAACTAGAACTTTTATTCATTTATTCAGACTTTGAATTTAATATTTTGAATCAAGAGTTACACTAGAATTCATCAATCCTGTTACGTATTAGATATGCCGTCACGCGACACGTCAGTATATAAGCATCGCCGAATTCAGAATCCGTTCTGATATTAATTTGATGGCGGCAATGATACCTGGATGTGATAGGTTATGTAGATCATCAATATTTTCACGTTGCAATTGCTTGTCGGATATAACAGTTTTCCGTGAGAGGTTATTGAAGACAAAACTGTACACCATGGCACACAAATCGGAATGAAAGCTAACAAATCAACACATGTGCCACCATTTTACACAATTGCATACACGTCTTCAAGAAGGATTGTAAATCAGAATTGTTTTCCAAATCTGCGATAAAGGACCGTCCACTATCTTCTCCACATTCTACCGAATAAAAGAAACAACATTTTTCGTAAAAATTCATGTTTTCTGTTGGTGCACTAATGGTGCACTTTTTATTTATTTTTTTTTTTACGTTTCTGTTGAGTGAAGCAATATTCCACCTTCAATCCCTATCTTGACCTGGTTTCCCTATCTGATTAGAACTGAAAGTCCGAGTGATATGACCCTGTTCAGTTGGAATCGATTTTCCCGTTTTACAATATTTTTATTGATTAAACCAAGTTTTTAAGCTAATTCCAACGTTGACTGAATGGAGTTAACATCAAAAACAACTCGAAAGTCATCACTTTCAAATTCCAGTTGTCTAACACTGCGAGAAGTTTCCTCCAAGCCAAATTGATTTTTCTTGAACTTTCTTATTAACAACACGTCGGCTCAGTTGTGAGTTAATGAGTCTAGTCTAGTAGAGTTGATTGATTCTCACTGGTAGTCGAGTAAATATTCCACATGAAATAAATCGCCATAGGTTGGCATGATTGCAGAATCAACTAAATCTTGTTATACTGCACCTATTGCTTTCAATCGAATAATTTTCATAGGTTTTATCGATGATCATCATCGCTTTTTCTCTTACTTTGCCCAACTTGAAATGGCACATGCAGCACGTGTTTCTTGTCCACAATTATCTCAACGCAGGATGAGAACTGAATACAAAATGTTTCCAACCGATTTACAAATGTGTATTCAGTCTCTATCTTTCCAAAATAGAAACTCTGGGATCATTTGTGTATACATAATAGATATAGATATTGTGGATACAGGAATCAACACTAAATTTCAACACATATTTTCTCATCTAAAGGAATCTTCAGACCAGTATTCCGTGTGAACAAAAATACCCAGTGCGTTCTTAGTGTGAAGATCATTTGAGACAGGAAATTGTGTAGTCATTTAGCGTTTATTTCTATGGCCGTACCGTCTAATATATACCGATATTGAGCGCTCTTCCCTTATAAATATATCAAATAGTAAAGTATATATATATATATATATATATATATATATATATATATATATATATATATATATATATATACCATTTAGATCATTCGGACCATTGTTCTCATCTTTGTTGCCATATTTATCACAACGTTTCGGTCGTTGTGTGTTCAAGCCTTCTTCAGGTGGTTGGAATGTCGAAGTGAACCCTTTATTTCGCTCACTGGGGTAGACTGTTCTAGTTCCACGTTCCATGTCTAATAGATGTCAGTTATCAGTCTCTTTGGGTCTTGTCACTCGAGGACACATGGCACAGTGGATAAAGGCGTTAGTTAGATATATATATATATACGGTATATACTCGCGTATCATGCGAATTTTGAAGACCTAATTTTGAAGCTAATTTTAAGAGGGTTGCATCATACACTAGATATAAAATTTGCATATGTGCTACTGGTCCCGGTTATGCTGTTGAACAACTATTTATCCGTTTATTGTAGTCACACTAGCTTAGGTCTTCACAAGTCGCATAGGTATATACGGTATATGAATAAAGACAATAATTTCTTTACCAATGCGTTTCGTGCGTGGACGAAACGCATTGGTAAAAATCGTTTTCCTTTAGTTCCTTATCATATTGTTTTTTAAATATATATTTATTTATAACTGAATTTTTACTCACACCCACACACACACATATATATATATATATATATATATATATATATATATATATATGATCGAAATAAAAGTATAAAAGTTAATATTACGAGACATATTTAAAAAAAAAAACGGGTGAAGCAACCGGTTTCGCTCCCGCTCATCAGTCTTCAACGAGGAATTGTGAAAAAAAATATGCAACATGAACTAGAAACAAATGACAACGAGTCCCAACAAACACTCACGTTGTTTGCACAAAGAAGGCTTACGTCTCGTAATGTTAACTTTTATACTTTTATTTCAATCATTAAATTTTGTACCTACAAAAATATCTTTAAATATATATATATATATATATCGTGCAGCAGCATGGAGAAATTCTCCACCTCACAAAATGTTTAATATCTAAAGAAAAAACACTAAACTAATTCAGTTACTTTTTTCCAAGTTTTCAGATAAGACGTTTAGCCATCTTGACACCATTTGCTGTAAGAATCACTGAAAAACCCTTTCAGTTATTCAACTAGAAAGAGAACAGGTTAAAATCGGTT
>OZ010574.1:44990917-45003417 GCA_963932145.1 Acanthosepion lycidas | reverse complement strand
TACATAATTTGGGACTAGATTTCCCATTTTAGAGCCATCTGACACGACTTCTTTTTAAAGGTTACTTTTTCTCAAAAATGATAAATTTCACAAAAACCGAGGCTGTATTCCGACAATGCAGAACCTACAAGTTGCAAGATTGGATTTATCCATTTTCCGAAAAATATATTGATTTGCAAAACGGAACCATAACCAAATATTTAGCTTCAGTAAAAATCCTTCATATGAAATATTTAATCATGGTTAAGAAATGCACTTTTTCCATTCAAGAATTTTTGTTTCACACAAGAAGCACTGTATCCGACTTACCGACCAAAATGTTTGCTTTTAATTTATAAATTCCATAAACATCTAAAAATAAATCATTATTATTCAAAACGAATCGAGTGATTTGTTTTATTATTTTTTTAATACTTTATAAAACAAATACTTACGAAATATAAATCTAGATTTATTCTTCTAAAGCTGCGTCTCTTCAGGACACAACGACCATGGCTCTCCACGTTTTCTTGTCTTTTGTAGCTCTTAATGTTTTTCTTTTTTTTTATCTCTCTTAAACGTTGTTCCGTCATCCATTTACTCAAGATCGCTAAGTAGATTATGCGCTGTTTCCTTGTGTTGTTACTGCCTTCAATATGCCCTGCAATTAGCCAATTTTCAAAACCCTATTCCTCATTATTTGCCCTATAAACTTCAACTCGACTCCTGATGTTAAGTATCAGTGTTCTTTTTTGTTTCCATTTTCTCTAAAACTTTGTCGCTTCTCTCATATTCGGTCCATGATATTCTCAGCCTCCTTCTGTAGAACCACATTTCTGTTGCGTCAAGTCTCTTCTTCATCTGTGAGGAGATTGCCCAGCAATCATGGCCATGTAGAACTGATATTGCATAAATGGTCAGTACTCTTTTCTTTGAAATGTTCAAAATATACTATTAAAAAATTCAACATTTTCCTTTTAAACATGGCTGAATCTTTGCTTAACAATCTCTGAAAAGGGCTTTTTTTTTTAAATCACTACGCCTTTTTTAAACTAATAACGCTACTATAACAACTGTTTAGCTATAAAGATCACTAAATACCATATTGAAAATGAATAAACAGACAATTAGTTGCAAAATGTTGTCTTATAAATATGACTATAGAAATTAGTTATCTCCATTAAGAAAGAACAAGTTGAACATGATATAAGACACATGCTAGAAACTGATAAAGTAAAGCTGTATTTATTCGCAAATTTATCAGCCATGACATATTTGGGAAGAATATTAGATTAATCAAGAATTATCTGGCAGATAGAAAATGAGTTCAGCAGATAACATAAAAATAGAAAGTCGTGTAAAGCAAGGGTGTGTCTTCTCACCGGACTTGATCAACCTATACAGCAAGGCAAATCCGAGAGAATTAGATGTTCTGCCAGGATTTGTTGTTGGCAGCCACTATCTTAACAACATAAGTTATGCAATGAGACAGTGTTGATAGGAAGCACAGAAAGGAAACTACAAAAGCTCCTACAGAAGATAGCAAAGAAAAGCGAGAAGAAAGGACTAATTATCAACTAGAAGGCAGAATGCGTGGGTGTCAGCAAAAGGGTAAAACCAAAATGCAAATTCCAAATCAGGGATACTAAAATCAAGCAGGTACAAAAATTTAAATATCTGGGAAGTATAACAGGGGACGGAACAGTGTGACACTGAGATCCGAAGACACATTGGGATGGTCAAAAATGCATTCCAAAAGCTAAGCAAAGTATTAAGAGACAGAAAAATGTCGTTAGAAACAAAGAAAAGAGTACTGAAATGTTACATGATATCTGTCCTCCTATATGGCTGTGAATTCTGGACAATCTCCACAGTGATGAAGAAGAGAATTGAAGCAACAGAAATATAGTTCTAAAGAAAGATACTGAGGATACTATGGACCGAACAAGCGAGTAACGACGCGGTTTTAGAGAAAAGAGAAAACAAAAAGTAAATTTATATTGAACAACAGGAAGAGGCAGTTGCAATTTCTGAGGGACATAATGAGGAAAGAGGGCTTGGAAAATCTGATACTCACGGGACAGGCTGAGGGAAAGCGGAACAGTTGGAAACCGCGCGTCATTTATTTGATAGGCTTGAGTAAATAGATGGTAAAACAGGGTTTGGGAGAAATAGCAAAAAGAAAAAGTTTATTAAGAGCTACCAGGGACAGGAATATGTGGAGGACCAGCAACGCATACGTCCAGAAGGGACACGGAACATGAAGAAGAATATAGTATTGATTATATATATAAACACTTAAATATATCTAATTCCTATATTTGTGTACATATATACACTTGCATGATGTAAATATGATTTGTTATACACTTTGTTGCAATATGTAATATTGATACGTACTGTTACTTATCTTTGCGCCTATCTAGAAAAATAATGTGACTAGAGGTCGAATTTAAATCTGGTTCTTCATCAATACCGTAGAAATAATGCTCAAGACACTTACCTTTTGGCGGGGTCGCCAAAGCCGCCGAATAATGGCACACCCCCTTCCCAAATGCTTGGGGAGATGGCCTCCTGAACTCAAGCTAATATTATTTTCAATTTCCCCGGTCGAAGCGAACCCCTGTGCCAGTTAAGTATAAAATGTGTTGCCACAGAAACATGCTAAGAATACAATAGATCGAACATGATGGCAACGACGAAGTTTTAGGAAAAATGGAACCACAAAAGACATATGTACTGAACACCAAAAAGAGAAGGATTAAATTTCTACAGTAAATAATGAGGAAAGAGAGCTTGGAAAAGTGATACTCATGGCACAGATTGAAGTCAAGAGGAACAAATGAAAACAAACTTGATAAATTGAATGGCAGAACAAGGTTTAGGTGAGATAGCAAAAAGTCAACTTTTGTTATGAGCTAAGGAAAAACAGGAAATTGTCAAGAGCTATGTTTGACAATGCCCTGAATGGACACGATGCATAGAACAAGAAGAGAATTGATTCGCAGATTTTAATTTCAGACATGATAATCTTCAAGAAAATTACTGGAGACTCATCCTGCCTTCTTTTGTTTACTAGATGAGACCTTTCTGTAAGCGAATAATCGCTCTTTATTATCGGCCAGTGCTTAATGAATGCCCCCCTGGTGAAATAGGACAGTCTCTAAGAACATGCCTTGTTATTGCGAGCCAAAATGTTAATAACAAAAAAACATATAATTAAATAATCTGTAGGGGTCCTAGACGAAACATTATAGAAAAAGGTTACAATATTCTATTAAGAGAAGAAAATTCTTGTTAATATAAATTTTTAGATTTCTTTTTCCCTTTTCCAGCAGTTCGTATTGATTCGAACCAATCCTATGAAAATAGAGACAGGGTTTGTCATAATGCGCAGTTAAACACATACTGATATCGATAGATCTTCAGACAGACAAATATTTAACCCATGTAGCTAATGCAGATTTTACAAGTACACGCATATACAGATTGTTAAGACTGAGATAACTTTCTTGTGAAATTAACTTCCTACTTTGAAAATCTGTATTCGTAATCCTGAAACTCCACACAAACACGCACACTGCCACCACTACTACATCATACACACACACAGACACATACATATAAGCGCGTATATATATATATATATATATATATATATATATATATATATATATATATATATAGATTAATTGATTTAAAATGTTTTTCCGCTACACAGTTCTAACCATGTTTCAAAAATGGAAGGTCCGAATTTAATTTTGTAATTAAATTAAAGACATTAGTTCCATTTCATCCTCAAGCGAATTTTGGAGTAACTTTTAAAATTACTGGGTTTTATAGACACAGCTAAAATCATAATATATATTATGATTATATATCTTACTGTTATATCTTACGGATTATATATCTTACTGTTCTTTCTTCTTATATATATATATATATATATATATATATATATATATATATATATATATATATATAAACATGAGGGTAAAGAGGTAATCTGGGAATTGAAATACACTGTTCACCTACTGCGAGTTTCATGCATTGTGACCATCAGACAATATCTTACCCCTCTTTGCGGGTGTTGTATATTAAGGGATATGTGGGGCTTATCTCTCTATATATCTACCAGACAACGTGGCGTAATAATCGATGTGATGGTCACTTTAGAGTTAAAATTGCCAGCTTCCGTTCAGTGTTGTCATTATCCATACTGCTTACATATACAATCTCAGTGTACCCAGCATACACCTCATATGAACGTTGCACATTTTAATATCCTTATAGATACATATAGACAGTGTGGACATAGGCATCAGCACTGCAGGATGCTTGCCATTTTCAAACTTCAAGCGATCATCAGAATATCTTACCAGCATTTACTGTAAATTGAGTATAGGGAGGATTGAGGAAAGGACAAAAAGAAACAGGGTCCAAGAAGACAGAAGATGGCGTTGCATTAAAATGTTTGAAGTTTGTAGTTATCAGGGAAGCAAGAAAACTGAAGGGAGGTGGGAAGTGCGAGAAGAAAACTGTTAGAAGTCACGGGTGCACCTAGATAGTTCAACAGTAAAACGGTGAGACCTAATTGTCACTCTAGTAGCACTCTTAGATACATGTACACTGGGCAGGAGCGATGGATAAAAAAAGCTCATTATAGCATTTGCCATGAAAACAGTTGTAGAAAAGGGGAAACCACGTCACATCAGTGAGGAATGACTGAAGTTGAGATGCTTAATCACGATCGATTTTTGGATTATTTTCAAGAACCAGATATAGCAACAGTATTCAATGTTCGAACGAATGGTAGATTTATAAATGTGCAAAATGGATTCTGACAAGAAGAATCAACACAGTGAACCAACTTTCTTTGCAAGTAGACGTAGCAATTGATTCGATATAATCGCTCTACTTCATGTTAGTGGAAAACGTAGAATTTTGCTCTCCTGATAGCAGACAGAAAAGGCATTCATTTACAAATATAAATTGGTTTAAGTCTAAAAATAATCCTGTATAAATAAAACATATCTGAAAAAAAAAACAGTTTTATAACATGACAGAGTGAACCAACTTTCCTTGTAGTAGACGTAGCAATCGATATAAGTCACTCCACTTCAAATCACGGGAAAACATGAAACCAAGGCGTAGTAGAGTGTTGAACCTCTGGAGTTTAGCATCAGCTATAGTATATATCCAAGAATCTCGAGATGAATAACAGGAGCACAAGAGCAAATATAGCAACAGTATTCAATGCAAGAACGAATGGTAGATTTATAAATGTGCAAAATGGATTCTGGCAAGAAAAATCATCTGTTACAATACAATGAACCAAATTTCCGAGCAGCAGGCGTAGCAATTGATTCGATATAATTGCTCTAATTCATGTCCGTGGAAAACGTAGAGTGTTGCACTCCTGGAATTTAACATCAGCCGAGATAATAGCAGGTAGAAAACCCGTTTTCTTTTGGAAGTGTTAAAATTTACAAGCCATTTCTTGTCCCAGTTAGCCACTGATTTGATGTCTAGTTGCCAGGTGTATTTTGTCAATTCTGTCGGATTTGCTACTAAGGCAGGAGTTTATCAACAATTTTTATCCCCATATATTATAATTTTAATTGTAAAAATACAATGAAGGATAAATAAACTTTGTCGAATGAGTTTAAGAAAACGTATTTTTGTGTCTATTCGATATGTCAAATATAGTGTGTATTTCTAGCAATGTGTTTCAAGCAAGTGAGAATTCTTTCCATAAGAGTAGGTACCGCCACTTTTCGTGGAAAAATAGCATAGCAAGATGAAAAAACACCCCAAACTCATTAAAAATAGAGTTTTATCGTCAAAATGTTTGTTATTATTAATAAGATCAAAGTATTTTTGATTATTTTTTGAATATTGTTTTAATTCTTTTAAACACATTTGAAATTTTGGTAAAAAATTTTGTTTTGTTTACGTCAGCATTAGACGTAATAATTACGATTAGATTTTTGCGCTTTTCTCTGGTGAAAAACACATTTATTTGGAAATTGTTGCAAAAATCAAATAATTTTCAGATTTTAATGAAACTTTCAGGACATATTCAAAAATGAATGTAATTATTTTTTATTGTTTTTATTGTAGAAAATGTTAGAAAAGAAAGTTTTTGTATATGTTACCACCTACCCACTTAGTTAATTTCATAAAATTTCGAGAAATTAAATTTTTAATGATTTTTTTTATTAGTTAAAATCAGGGCTCCTTTGAGAATATTCAATTTTCTCCTTTGTAAAACAGTTAACCTATTCACCGAAAATCTGCTCTGAATTGTACAATAATAAATACAATAAAAGTATGACATTATTTAATTCCAAAAGATTTTAATTGCTTTTATAAATAAGATTTACTGAAGACTCTATTGTCTTCAGAAGTTTTTTGTTTTTTTTTTGCCATTAATAATTAATTTATACAGGAATTGTTTTCAGGGTTTTTTTTAAATTTTAATTAAATAATTTAAATTGTTCAAAATTCTGCATTACTTCAAGGCGTTTAATTGATATTGTTATGAAGTGATAACTACAATTACGAATCGAGAATTGAAACGCTCATTAAAAGTCGCTTTAACCCAATATTTATAAAAGAATTTTTAATATTTTTATAGGTAACGTGCCCCTGTTTTAATGTATGGTCTACCATTCACGATATAATCAGAAAATAAGAGCGATGACGACAGTAATTAAACGTTTCTAAAATTAGATTATGTAGAACATTTGCCAACATTTTTAAGATTAATGAGTATTTATGCAATATATAGAAAAGCGTTCACCAGTCATTTTCGTACATTATCTTTTAACAGATAAGGTCTCCTTAGAACAATACCATCTGTGTCAGCATCTGTTCAAGAGATTTACGAGGTGTTGACAAGCCCTTAATCGCGCTATCCATTTCTCTGTTATTTTAAACTTAAAGTAAATATTATTTTCTTTTCAAATCCGATTAATCATACTTTAAATCAGCTAATATTTCTCAAATAAAGTTTCAGAAAAATATATTTTATTTTGGGCAGATTTTTAAAACCGAGAAAAATTAAATTTTGTTTACAAACCTGTCAAAAATGGCTGAATTTAAACGATTTCTGAAAGCAATCAAAACTTGAAATTATAATCAATATAATTTCTATTTGAAATTCACCGGAGTATTTTGCTTACTGGAAATAGTAAGTGGAATCATTTAGGTTTCAATTAAAGCTAAATATAAGGCAACAAGAATGCGTTTTCATTTTTTTTTAATTAATTTAAAAACTTAGGTATCGAAAATCGAAAAAGTGGAGGTACCTACTTAAGAGGAATTTTATGATTTTAGTGGAGAATTGAAATGAAAGATTTTTCAGGTTCAAAATGTTGATATATTGATCTTTCAAAAAACTGTAAGTCTCCATTGCAAATTATCAAACATTCTTATAATGGCGAATATGCTGAAAGAAAACTTAAAATGTTATATGAACAAACGAAACCTAGTTGAGAACTGCTTCAATGCGCTCTTACCTTGAAATCATCTCTGGCCATATCACTATATCGTGTACTTTTTCGAATGAATAAACAGATATGGTTTCAAAAAAAAAAAAATAAACGCAAAACTAAATTATACAGTTTATTTTTACTTTATTTGTTTATTCCTGATAGTCGCTTATCGCTACTGCATACTAAGACCAAACGCCGAGAGATTTTTTAACTATCCCGCTTAAAGCTATGCACTAGGCTAAGGCAGTCAGCGTAGCTATGTCTCTCATTTCGGTTAGATATACCAGTGCTGGCGAGGGAACTTCAATTTCCGCTTGACGGAACATGATGTCAAGAAAAACAAGACAAATGAGTGTCGATTGCACGGAAGCAATTTACACAAGGACGCCATAAATTAGCGCAGCATTTTTTATTCACTCTTTTCTCATAGATTACATCTCCCTTTTGAATGTTATTTTTATTCTTTTTCTAATAATTTCGTTATTTGACATTTCATTTGCCGTTATAGGAAAAGAAAATATAATTGTGCTTGTTACTTCGTATGACCGTTACGCCATGCCCACACCTAAAAAAATAATGGTCTATTTCGTCTTGATCGCGTGGAAAGAGAGGAGAAGACACTACTTGATTTCAGTGAGAAAATGAAAGAAAGAAAGAAGGTAGAATAGAAGTGTTTAACGTCTCCTTCAAATATCTCATAAATAATGGACTATTCCGTTTAGATTGCGCGGAAAAACAAAACACATATTACAGACGCTACTTGGTTTCATTGAGAAAATGAAAGAAAGAAAGGAATATACAAGTTTTTAACGGATCTTCCAGTTAAATGGGAAAAAACTGACAATTACAAATCCACTTCTTAAAATAGATTCACCTTCATACCTATCATTGTTATTGTAATATTTTTTTTAAGGTGTTAATCTCAAATATTTAACAATACGATAGGGGAATTTCTACGGATTTCTTATTGCCGTAGACATAGGAAAACCATGAAATTTTTCACAGGTTAAAACGAGTATTTATTTGTTATTATTGTTAGTAGTGGTAGTTAAGTTTCTGATTGTGTATGCTTAAGTTCCCTGGTAAGTGTCTCTTAAAATGTATAACCCTTTTGTTGATTCCAATCTGAAGAGAATTAATTCTTTCTCGAATCTCTTATACGGATGCTCTCAACAATTTATCCTTTTTTCAATAAATGTCGAAGTTTGTATGGCTAATAAGCTATAGCTTATGGGATTCGTAGAAAGATCGATATTCCTAAAGTCGGATTCTGCCAATCTGTTGTCATGGCCTCGGTGAAAACATCGAACCACTTCTCTAATAACTACTATGTTTAAATTAGGATTGTTATCCGCAAAAAGTATTACCTACATGTTCCATCCCTTGTTCAGTTTCCACACTGTAAACTTGTAGACTTTCGAGGAATGGCTTTTGTTTTTACTCTTCTGTCATTGGACAATCCTGGCAGGGTTACAGTACCGAGGATACTTCGATCTTTATTGAATAACTATACGAATGTTACAAACGTATATACGTGTATCTCTAATTATCTGGGTGAACAGAACCTGGCAGCTGATCTGTTCTTTGACGTAGTACTGATGGATCAATGGGGGAAGAACTGTCTTGTAAAGTTTAACATACCCTAAACCAAACTAGTAACGTTCCACCATCACCGATATGACCCTGAATTTTCACCTTGTCTTGAACATTAGTTAGGACTCAAGCTCTCCTCAGACCTCGAGCTGAACTGTTGCTAAAGATACTGGAAAAAGCTTAATTCATTAGCATTCCTGTGGGTATCTGAATCCCTCTACTATACTGTTTTTATAAGAGATAGATCAGACTAAAAAATAGTGCATTGATGTCATATCTGCGCTGGAGCTGCACATTTGGCTCTCTTTATTGAGTTTTTTTTTTCTTTTTTTTTAAAGCGTTTCATCCCGAGCAAGGATAAAAAGAAGGACAGGGATCAAGATCAAGTCATCAGACGATGTCGATTGACATTACATTTAAATTTTTGAAGATTATAGTTATCAGGGAAGCAAATAAGAGAAAGTGATTGCCACTGTCTGGAAATGCGCGTGAAGAATTTCTTCGAGTAGAAGAAGCGGTTACAGCTAACTACTTCGACAGTAACGTGGTGGGACCGAGATGCCAAACTAGTAGCACGCTTAAATTCATGCTGTTGGGGAACCAGTGAAAATACCTCCTCAGTGCAGTGCAAAAGCGCCTACACTGTCTTGTGGGCAATTATTCATTGTTCACCTTACAACCCAACAGTCTAAACGTTGCAAGTCCCGCAAGACTCTCGCTATTTACATGCGAAACGTTCTGACGAGTTAAATTCCTTGGTTCCACCAACCCTGAACTTTGCAACTGGAACCCTCTATTCCACGTGCGCAAGGATGGATCACTCTCATTCACTTTTTAATATGTATCTTCTACTCGACGAGATTCATCCTGCTGTTTTGTGAGTGGAACAGACTCCTGGCAGGAAGTTTTTTTTTTTTTTTTTTTCAACTCTTTTTTTTTTCAACTCTTCAAGTCTAGTGTTAACCATTATCTGCATAACTCTTCTCTTAAGCTCATGCAATACCAAACAGTAACCCTCTAACTTAAGTCGTGTCTTGGACTTGTATTATTTGAACATTAGCATAAAATTTATTTGGAGGATCTATTTCGTCTTACAACAGCGGATTATGGATTTGCACATAATATTGGGACTGAAGTTGTGCTTCGTTATAAAAGGTTTTTAAACCTTGACTCACATTGTAGATGAGGTTAGAACAGTTATAAAAGGCGTTATGCATTGACTCATTTCCAGTCTGCTGGACATTATGGTCACGGAAATTATAGTTTCTCATCAGTTTACCCAATTCTCTAAAGACGAAACATACCTAATGATCCTCTAGGTTTTTGCCACTTGATAGCCAATAAATATTCTTTATATCGTCCTCACCTGGCATCTCGGATTCGCTTACTTTCTATCGCTGTAATATAGATGTGGCTTTTCTATAAGTATTTTCGTGAGAATTGTTCTGATAAGTTTCCGTCTTTGGTAACTGATGGTAAAAAGCATGCAACTAGATTGGCGCCTAAGTCTCATCATTTTAATGTTGAAATTGCTGCAAATAAACATAAGCTCTTCGCTAAAAATTTATGTTGCCATATATTTAGAAATTCTTGACAAAATGCAGAGAAGAATATGTCATGTTAATTGTTCTGATCTCGTATCACGGTTTCAGTCACGTTTCCACTACCGTAAAAGAGCTTCCCTGCAACTTTTTATAAATATTTTCATGACAATTATTCTGGTGACTTTTACTCATTGGTACCGTGAATTTTTCGATTTTAAACACAGTACTAGATTGGCTGATAGGTTTCCATATATTACAGTTGAAATTGTTAGATGTAACAGTAATTTCTATGTTTTCCTCCCGCACTTGTGGAACTCTCTTCTGGGTTCTTGCTTTCCACTCAACTTTGATGGTGAAGAACTTAATTGCAATAGCAAACGTTATCTTCTGTCTTCATAATTCCTATTCTTTTATTCCCTCTCCTGAATAATGTTTTCTTTTTATCATATTCTTTCACACTCATTAAGCCCTTGCGTTTTTGTGACTTTATTGCTTTGCTTAGCATTAAATTATTAAAAATTATATCTGGCGAAAACCTCTTTTGTAGTTTTACATATGCACTTTCTATTCTACAGAAGGCTCATTCAAAAATTTTCTATAATATATTTTACGACGCAATAACTCATACAACTCAACAACAACATACTATGTTTATTCGGGTAATATTTCCTTTTGTTCCTAAACAATATTGCTAAAGATTGTACGAGAATGTCGATATTTTTTAGTGGAACCAGGGTCAATATCTTGACACTTAGGACGCCAAACTTTCTTTTTCTAATAGAATAAATTGAATTGACACAGTATAACCTATAGAGAGGCTTTATACTACTCCAAAGATAATTCGATAAAATCGTTTAATTTTAACATATGTTGTAAGGAGACAGATACATGAGCAACAAGTTTATAGATTATTCTTTTACATTTACCCTTCCGTAAACTTCACTATTTGAAGCAACAGTACACTCACCACGACGATCTAACAGAATCGCTATTATTTCTTCACAGCAACCAGGTTTAATTTCTTTGTCTTGATAAAGTGACTAATCTGGTATTATCCACTGACAGCAAGTCTCGTCAAGTGTACAACACTCTCGTACGTATTCTCGTTAGCCTCTTAATGTTCCAATTATTTGTTGTCTTTCTAAGTTCCAAGATATCTTCTAGGAAATTTTCCAAGCTAGATTCTTTTACAGGTGCATTACGCACATATTTTTTTTGAAATCTTGATATTGACGTTTCAAGTTCTTCAGGCTCACGTTTTATCAAATTTTCTTTTTTTGATTTGCAACACCTGTCTGCTCACCTGATCTTTGTGGGAGTATAATGTTTTAATCAATTCTCTCCAATCAAGTAAAAAGTGCCACTAAGACACTAGAGGCTACAGAAACTAAAAAAGATGAAAAGTTTTTTGAAGGAACCGGAAACCCGATCCTAATCATGGAACAAAGGAAAATCCTCTTCTACTGTTCAAAACACTGCTGTAGGAGAATGAAAATTCTGAATTCAAAACCTGCGGAGGGTCGTTTGGGGACCTTGTGACATGTAGTGAAGCAGGTATCTGTATTCGGCCCTTCAAAAACTGCGGTTGGTTCTGCACAAAGTCTTCACTACTATTATCAAATCATATGTGCTGATGTCTGGATGTTGGTCCCAAATTAAATACTCGACGCACAAACAAAAATAACATAAATATTTTCTAAAAAATGCTAAATGCACCAACCTAATATAAACAAGATGAATTTTCACTTAGAAATATCATAAAGAAATAGATTACCCCAGTTGACCTGACAAAAAGTTAAATTAATCTACTACAAAAAATTTAAAACAGGTAACCTTATTCTGAAAAATAACAACACACCTGTAAAAACAAAACTACAAAGAACAA
>OZ010574.1:44955917-44983417 GCA_963932145.1 Acanthosepion lycidas | reverse complement strand
TTGATGTAGGGCTGCAACAATTGTATAATTAATGCTATTAGTAATAAACTGATATTCAATACAGTCAGACTATTAGTGAGCTAAAGAAGGAAATTCACTGATTTTTCTTTTAATATCGTTAAAGAACTTCAATTTCAAGTCATTTAATGTAAATTCTTGTCCATGTATCTTTGAAAAATAGATGCTGCATTCTTTAGTCCAAACGACGCGTATTTATATTAGTGCAATCCGAGAGGAGAAATAAATGCTCTTTTCTTTATATCATCCATGTGCATTTTGATTTGATCGTATACTGATAACAGGTCGACTTTGTTAAAGCTTGTTTTCTTAGCTAGTTTATCAGCAATTGAGTTAATATTCGGGATGTGATATTTATCGCTTTTTGTAATCTTGTTTAATGCGCGGTAATAACAATTGCAACTGGAATTTCCATCTGACTGTTTAACCACGTGTAGGTGGGGCTGACCCGTTCACTATCAGAAGGTGTAACGGCACCATTGTCCTGCAATTTTGAAATTTTCTTTCTTTTGCTGTCTCGTCTTTCTCTTCTGATAGACGTCTAGCCTTGTCAAGCTTGATTGCCTGTATCGTTTGATATGGTATATTTCTTGATATGTTCTTGCTGGTTTGGTATGTGGGGACATAATGTTGAGATATATATTTTATAAAGCCTTTAATGAAATCACGCATATTATTATTTACGACTAAATTGGTAGATTCGTTGAATGTTTCCCGATTTTTTAAACACGATCTTGCGAGATTGATGATTGTTCTCAGTTGGTAATCTGTTAATAAACCAAAATTGTTTAGGAAGTCGAATCCTAGTAGAGGTTATTGAATGTCTGCTACTACGAATGTCCACCGAAATGATCGTCAAAGCGTCTGTAGTTTTAACTCGGCTTTAATTTGCCCGTATCAGTGTATATCAGAGCCTGTAGTCGTCGTTAGAGAAACTAGTGTCGGTTTCGTTAATAAACTGTTGACGGATCTATGTGGAATAATAGATACACTAGCACCGGGTATCTATTAGGAATGAGCATTTTTGTTCCCAACATTGCTGCTATCTGTAATAATGGCAGACTCGTGTGGGGATGGATATCGTCGTCCGTCCACTTAGTTTCCCGCTTCGTTCGGTGCTGGCGAAGATGGACGCGAATTTGGCAGTTTTTTGTTCAGCCATTTGCACCAGTGTTTACGTGAAACGCGTCACGTCTGCATAATATATGTGAGCTCTATATATTTTATTTATTTATTTATTTATTTATTTTTATTTGTAATTGCCCCTTTTTAGAAATGTTTGAGAACGTACGGTATTGCTGAGGTTTTAGGAGGTACTTCTTTCGTCTGAAATTGGTTGCTTATTTTAGCATTGCCTTGTATTAAAGACATTAATTCATCCGCAATTGCCCCAGCCTTGTCAGGTTTAAATCTTTTTGCAGTGCTAACACAGGTGTTATGGAAACTGGTAGTGCCTGTAAAAATTTATATAACAATATTTCGTTGCTTATCGCTAATCTTGTTGCAACTGACATTTCCTGAAGGTAAATTGATGTTCGACTTACAATAATGAAGATGTGCATTAATTTATCTAGCAGTTCTGGCTTCGTGTATTCATGTGTTTCTATTAAAGTTTTTATTTAATCCATCTTAGTTGTAAGTATTCAGAATGGTTCTAGGTATTTTCACCAATATTTCCGGAGGCAGAAACGAAATAACATTGTAAAATTTTGTGGTTTGGGAAGTCAGAGATTCTACCTACGACAGAGTGGAAGGGAAATTTTAACGTTTTTACAAAACGAAACACGTCAGAAGCTAGGAGATTGCTTCAAGCCGCGATCAAAACCGGAACGATTTGGCACCAGTCAGAGATTCTACTCACAATATATCGTCTCACGGCAGAGTGGAAGGGAAATTTTAACGTTTTTACTATGCGTCAGTACCTAGGACAGCTCGATATTTGAATTCATCAAATGTGGTTATCAAAATGTGTTGTTTTTGTTCACGAATTATGGTGATTATAAAAAGGTGTTTTTGTTAGTCGTGGTCACCAAATATTTTGACTATTAAATTTTTTTAGCGCGGATATGACCTGATTTACAAAGTGAATGATCATACGACAACATAAATATATGACAGTTCAAATAAACCACACAATTCTTCGTATAAAAAGATTTGAATGTATATATATTTTTATATTTGAAATTCTTAATATAAAGTTAGCATGTATTTACTTTAAAACACTATGTACACAAAAACAATATGAATTTTTGTACTTCTCTGTTTGGTTCGTCGCGATCCCGACTTACATGCGTCCTAATCCTTTCCGGGAGCTTAAGAGGCTGTGTGACTTTTCCGCCTAATATCTCGTGCAGACCTCGTTAGGTCGCGACATTGTTTTTAATTTTCGTGAATATTTATTATTTTTATTGCTAATATTGTTTTGGTTCAAGGAGAGATAACTTTTTGTATGTCTACAAATTCATCCCTAAATCACCCGAACTAAGTCATTCCCTGTGTGTCGAGGAATTTGAAGGGCATATGTCACCTATGGGAAGCTAAAACGAAACCACTAATGCGAGGAAGTATTGTCGTCTATTGGGTGTGTTGCACAAAAATCTACAGAAAAAACGCGCTGTATTGGTTAGTTTTGAATTTGGGTTTCTCTTACACGATAATGCAAGACTACATATTGCAGACTTTCTCGGGAAATGATAATGACAGTAAACATTTTGTCTCATCTTCCTTAGTCTTCTGACATTACTTCATTTATCATCTTCTCAGATCATTGCAAATTTGACTTTAGAGGAAAACATTTTACTATGACGAGGTTAAAACTGCTACTGTGACTTTAAATTTAAAGCTGAAAGGAAAAACAATGTGCCAAATTGTCAGGATTATATTATCGATAATGAGGAGAAATATTTTCTTGATTATAAATTTAATTATATTTTTTATTATATATTTATAATATAGGTATGAATTAAGAACAAAGAATTATTTATTTATTTCCGACATGATTTTCTTTCCAACTTAATATCATCGACAATAACTCTGTTCCGATGAGTGGTTATATATAGAGAGCCACGAAACTCCAAAGGAAACATGAGTTAAGTGAACAAATTTTTTCATATAAATTCTATTAACGCTTTTTCTCTATCTTCGATAGTGAGTACTCTACCACAAAGCATGCCTGCCTTAAATACCTCTTTATCAGCAAAACACAGAAAAAACAGCCATTTTGGTTTGAAAAAAAAAAAAATATATATATATATATATATATATATATATATATATATTGTGTAAGCTCGGGCTGAATGCTTGCAATTATTATTATTATTATTATTATTATTATTATTATTATTATTATTATTATTATTATTATATATGCGTAATTTAACAAATGTTTAAGAACCGTCCCATAGAATAGTACTTAACAAGTTAGTTAAACGTTGTAGATTGTTCATTAGATCCCAGACAATTGTTGCCTTATTCCTAACAATATACCTTAATAATTCTAACTCGATTCTTACAGCGCTTACGGTCATAGTATGTTGTAATCCCGGTTCTCGTCCGCTCACTGAATTTAAGCAATATCCAACCTGGTCAGTATCTAGATGGGTGACAACTTAAGAATACCAGGTACTGTAAGATTAGATGTGTCGATCGGTGAGACGAGTTTCAATTCCTGTCGGGTTCTTTACGCACAAATTCCTATGGCCAAGATATAAATTCACTTATTTTTCCGAACTATCGGTTAATTAGTAGAACCTGTCAGTAAGTCACTATTATTTCAAAGAAAATAAAATCTAAAAAGATTTCCTGGCTTTAAATAACGTAAAAAGTATTAATAAGTCGTAAACTGCAACTCAGTCTAATGTTAAAGCGTATGTGTATTTGGGAGGGGCTGTATGCACGTGTTCCGTCTGTCTTTCATTGCGTTTTTATATCGGCATACATACGCGAGACGTGAGCAGTTTGACGTGGTGTAATGGTTAGCAAGCTTGTCTTGCTAGATCAATTACGACTGAATAGTGATTTCGTCCCTCACTGGGTGCTCCCTAATTTCTGCCTTGCGCCACACCTAAGCTACGCTTAGTAAACTACCATATGCAAGACGTTTCAGAAGTAATGCCTCTTATTTATTTCTATATAAATTATAACAGATACTGGAAGTACAATAACACCATTGGATAGAACAAGTATTCAGGTACTCTTTCTTCTTTTTTAAAGAATCAATCCATCTTTCGTCGACCCGAACATGGCCACATCGCAATCGATACAAATTACACAAGTTAACCACCGTCTATCTGTGCCTTCATGCCCCATTTGTTCTCTGTAAACGTTTAGAAAGCGTCAAAGAGTATAAGTGAAAGCCGTTTTTCCACACGGAAGAATTCTGTCACACTTTTGCTTCAAATGCACTTTCATGTCAGACGCCATTTTACCACCAACACCTAGCTCTAAAGTAATTGGCCTATATAATAGAAAGGAAGCATTATTGTTGTAATATTGTCTTTATTCAAAATAACAGAGAATTAGTAAGGCCATAGCTAGAGATAGTATCAAAGGAAAAGAAGACTAGGTAAAAGAAACAAAGAAGAGGTTTATTAAATACTCATACATAGAACGAAACAAATTGAGTAAATTAAGTACTACTCAAATCCTACTCTAATGAGGCTGCTTACCATACTTATAAGTAGGAGCAGTCCATTATCACAGAAGTAGGGGAGAGCAGGAAGTACACTCTATAGCAATTATTTTAAGCCGAACCTCGTAATTTTCCAATACTATTTATATGTTTTTTTATTGCTCAAGCGTAAAACTTTATTATCTAATCTTCAAACATAATTTTCATCCGCTATATAACAAATCGTTTCAGTGTTATGGTAAAAAGATACTAACTTTCGCCATTATTCATACGATACATTGACTCTCAACACATTCCAAGAACCAACACATAATAAGTTTATTTTATCCTTCAAGTTGATTTCGTGGGAGTGAAGGGTGTGTGCATTATGGGATGCACCACATGACGAAATGTTAAGAAATATAAGTAAAATATGTTTTGATAATCTTACCAGTTGAGAGGATGGCCAGGCCTGACTTGGAATTCAACATATCCATATGATTTCATGATTTTTACCTGCCCATTCTCTCTTTCTCTCTCTCTCTCTCTCTCCTTGCATATATATATATATATGGCCATGTATTCCGCTTTCTGACCATGAGACCTGTGTTGATTTGTCAGAAAGAAGACTTCTTGATGTTATTGGTCTGGAAGGGGTTGACCCAAGCCTTGTGAGGGAAATTGTGATGACGGAACCCTGGGCGACTGGCAATAATTGTATCCTTGTACGAAGTTACAAGTCATCGTGACTGAGGGTTTGAGCGTACTGGCCTGGTTCAGATTGTTGATAGATAACACGCTCTTTCCAAGAAACTGTAACTAATGTCTGCTCATCATAAACCACAGTTGGGCTCCGTGGGTGTTGAACAAACACAAATGCGTCTGAGCGGGCGTCTGCAATAGAGATTGACACGCTGCCCTAATAGACAGGTAGCATCGAATAAGAGAGGTCGATTATTATTATTATTACACACACACACACACACACACACACACACACATATATATATATATATATATATATATATATATATATACTGCTGAGCCGTGATACAGTGAAACAGTCTGTCTGTGGATGGCAGTACATACGCCCCCGGAAAATTTCATTCTGGTCGAGCACTCTTGAAGGAAAGCGCGAATTTGTAAACAATAACTACAACTGCTAATACTGCAAAGCTCTTCTATAAATTGAGCCCTATGAATTATTCTATGAACTGGAGTGTTTATGCGTAAATTTCGTCTTCCTCTCTACCGGGCGCTGATAGCTCAGGGCTAAGATCTCCGACTGATGCCATATCAGTTGGGATTCGATCCCAGACTGAAGCAACCGGATGTCTTGTCACACTGATGAGCTGTGATACAACAAAACTGTTTGTCTGTGGAAGAATATATATATATATATATATATATATATGTGTGTGTGTGTGTGTGTGTGTGTGTGTGTATGTGTGTGTGTGTGTGTGTGTGTGTGTGAAAATATATAGAAAATAAGAAAGAACTGGTTAGGTAAATAATCCAAAGTTCTTTAGTATTTTTGTTATTATTTTTTAAAAATAATGCTCTATACAAAAGTAGAGCATAAATATAATTATTTATTTAAAAATATGATTCCAACACGCTACATAAGAGTTCTCGTGTTTCAAAACAAGAGCAGAAAACTTCAATATAATTATTTGAATTAAATTGAATTAATGTAAGCTCTGTTCCATCTTCAAGCGAATTTTTTTTTTAATCAAAATATATGTGTCTGTGTGTGTGTGTGTGTGTGCGTGCGTGTGTGTGTGTGTGTAGTTCTGCTAAAAAAATGTATCGTAAACTTGAGCTCTGTCTCGTATATGTACTTAAGTTATAACGTACTTACTCACTTCCATTTTTTATAGCAGTGTCTTGAAGGAAATGTGTGTATAATGTAGTCGTCTCAGTATGTCATAGTTTCAGTAACAATGGCTTGTGTAGCAGTTATTCGCCAAAGACAGCTGCTCACTATCCCCAAAAAGGAGTTCTAGGAATGCGCCCATCAATGGAAACTATACTGAGTAAAGTGTTTGGCTTTACAAGTGGGATTACTTGAAAAGAGATTAAATGCTGAATTGATATGTGTTGCAGTATGTATATATATATATATATATATATATATATATATATATATACAACACTGGATCAGGAGGTCACAACAGCAAACGGATCATCATTTGAGCTAAACATATTCTTATAGTTCAAAGTAGAGTCCAATAGTTTTATCAAAAAAAACTCGGAGAATTCCAGTAAGATATCTTTAATCATTTCTAAGACACACCAGTTCAAAGATTAATATAAGAATTGTACAATTTTTTTGTTACACGATTTGCACAATTTTGCAGTTATGCCCTATATATATATACATATATATATATTGTCATCTACAGACAGACTGTTTCGCTGTATCACAGCTCATCAGTGTGGCTAGACGTCCGGTTGTCTACAGCTACGTGTGTATGTACGTTAGATCCGGTAGGGTACGAACGACTGGGCTACGGTTGAAATAGTGCCCTAAGATAAAAATTATCTCTCATAGATCACACGAGATTTTTATATTTACAGTTTCGTAAACAAACGTAAGCAAAGCAATTTTCTAAAGAAGTAATGGTGATCCAGCATATGTTGTATGATTCCAAACGTTACTTTTAGTGGATAATCGTGTTGTGGGACTTTATATACATATATATGAGCGTATATATATTTGGGTGTGCTTGTGTCGTTAAAGTCCAAAGAAATTCTTTTATATAAGTTTATTTTTATTTTTCTTCTTACGGACTGGCCTCTTGGTGACGTTTGAATATAAATTAACAAATGTCTTCTGAGCGCTTTCGGCTTCAGTAAGCCATTATCGAAGAACCACTTAACATGCTAATAAAATTCTGTTTATTCGTATAGCGCTAGACACAAACTTACAGCCGAAAAAACATAGTAGAAATTGAACAATCTATGTCCAAACTTTGCCTGGAACCTGAGAACATTGCCCTTACCTAGAAAAAAATAAATTGAATAAAAACGTTCCCTTGGTCTTTAACCTAATGTGCAAAATTGATGTCCACATATATACAATTTTTATATTGATCTTATAGAAGAACTGTATCGATCTATAGAATCTTACATGGCTGGCGAGGGCCACAATACGGAAGCATTTCAAACCTCAGCAGGAATACAAGGGGGAATTAGAGTCACTGTCGATTTAATCTTTTCCTAGACTATGCCCTGCTTATTTAAAAATACATATGAAATGGTTATTGATCATTTAAGCATTCCGTACTACATCCAAAATGAACCAACCAACAGAAGACAACGAACCTGAGCGGATGATCGGAGGCTATGCTGATAACCTAGAAATTCATAGGTTTTATAAGAAGGATCTTGAACAGACAATCGTCTACCAAGTTTTCCAAGAGATTGAACTGAAGATAAACCTTTCCAAAACAGAAATTATGATGTAGATTTGGAATGAAAACAATGATGGCATATAACCTGAATCCATCAAATAATTCAGGACGTGGAATTAGTTAAAAAACAAAAACAAACACATCAGATACACCAGCGTATGAAATAGTTAAATCAACTTAACTATAGGGAAAAAGGAATTTGAACACAGAATAGTCTGCACCATAGGTAGTTTTGACCAACATCTCAAACTGCTAAAAAACCAAAACATTAATCTGAAAAATCGAGTCATCTTCTTAAATAGCCATGTAAGTTATATACTTTTATATGAACGTCATGCATGGCGATAAAAACTCTCAGATTAGTGGTTAAAATGCCTTTGTGACAGTGCAGGCTGTGGGTTTAAGCAGAGATCATCCTTCTTTGAACAATATGGACTTGTGATATAGAATCACAAAGAGCTGTACCAAATAACAGAAAGCACATCACTTGAGAACTACCAACAGCGGTAACAACTAAAATGGATAGCACGTGTTATTCAAAGGGAAATTAATGGCATAATCAAGATGTTGGCATTTCACAATAATTCAAATAAAAGTCTAGAAAGGACACCCCCCCACCACAACCACCACCACCACCATCACTTGTAGAAAGAATGATAACTGCTGCTGGGTGCAAAGCCATTTTCCTGAAAAATTGTTTTAAGAGAGAGTCTAAAGATTTCATCCGATAACAGTACTGGCTGGTAGGTCAATGAATAACAATTTTTTTCCTTGTAGGGAAACGGCTAACGGTGTGTGTGTGTGTGTGTGTGTGTGTGTGTGTGTGTGTGTGTGTGTGTGTGTGTGCGGGTGTGTTTGTGTGTGTGTGCGTGCGTGTGTGTAATCATTCTTATCAATTCTGATGCTTTTTTCCAGATATGCAAATTTTAAAAAGAAGCGAAATAAAAAGTCAGCCAAATTCGTTCAGACATGAAAAAAGATGGCAATCCAAACTTTCTATTTTGTTTTCATTCCTCCCGCTTTCTGATAGGCGTCACTTTAATATCTGCCTCTTTTTTCAAATTAGATTAATTGCATCTTAATACAAGCAAAGAAATATTCAAAAATCTGAAAATGATATAATATACAAGTGTGTATACTACAGTTAATTAGTAACCATCGTTGCATTTCTCTCGCTGAATTTCGATGCGGATTTTGTCACTTGATAATGTTAGATGTCTGTAATTAACGAAAACTCAACCGTACGAGCTGGAATGGATGTTCCTTAAAAAGAAAATATATATTTTGTAAAATAAAATTAATTTTCTTTTTCAACGCGAAGCTGACGATTTTTTTTTTTTTATTTACTGTGAATTTCTTTAGAAATAGTATTTCGCGGAAATTTCATAAAATGAAAATAAAGAAAAATGTTTACTTCATATTCAACAGTAATATTTCCACAAGAGAAATTCCTAATTTTCTTTATCTCTTTTTTTTTTTTTTTTTTTTTTTTTTTTTTTTTTTAGGTGTGTAAATGATTCCTAGAGAAATAGGAATCCTAATATCAAAATGTATGAGTTACGTTTCCATTCAAAAAGAGGAGATAATCAAGATTTAGCAACTACATCGTGTACGGTAGCCGAAAGTAGAATAATAAAATACATTTTTCATTGTGGCTACACTGTGAATTATGTAGACGAAACGCATCTTCTGACAACTATTTCAATTTGAATGCAAAAGAAAAAAAAAAACTTTATTTCAATGTTTGGTACATACTTTTATTCAAGATTTTTTATTTTGGTACGATCCGTTAAAATGAAGTATGGATTCAATTCTGGTGTGAAGTAAAATCAATACATTTGAACAATATATATTTGCAACGTAACCAAAGCAAGGCCACAAAATAACCGAACTGTTTTTGCATTTTATTTTTTGCAAAATAATACATCAGCTTATGAGGCATGTTTGTATTATTAAAAGAACCTAACATCACGTGAAAAGTTCCTACAATCGAAAACGTATATCTGACTACCTATATACATATATATGTGAGTGTGTGTGTTTGTATTATGTATATATGCATATGTATATATGCATATGTATATACTGCTATTATGTACGCGTAAAAATTTGCCTGTATTCCTTCACATGAAATCACTGTTTTCCTTTTTCCAAATCTAGCGGCGAAAATAAATATTTCTAATGTATATCTTAGTCTGACGCAAATATATCATCAGAAAACCAAATACATTATTGAAGTAATCGTTTATCCACGATAGCATGTTGGATTCTTTTATTTTTTTTACTAACCGAATTACCCGCGCCTTGCTGAGTGTCACACTTTCTTTTGTAAGAAAATGGTAATTGATTTTAAATCATTATTATAATTTGTGGAGAAAAATGATGCATTTCAAGATTACTGAATGACCTTGCCAATGGGCTCTCCAACTTCTGTATTTTGGATAGGAGTCATTCTTTCGTTCAAATTTAATTTAAATCAAAGAGGAAAAGATTTCAGTTTATGTTTTGTGCTCCCCCCTCGTTGACCCCCTTCGATCAAAATGAAATATACTTATCCAAGTACCCTAGGAGTCAGTCCCTTGTTCAAATTTTCAGTGGTATGGGGTTGTGCCTCATGGGACAACCTTTGATCAAAATGAAATATACTTATACAAGTATCCTGGGCAATGTAATTTCAGAATATATATCGTTATAGGGGTCTATCTTCAAAATTCTAGGAGGAGTTCGATAACAAACAGACAGACAAAGGCTACAACTTTATATATTATATATATATATATATATATATATATATATATATATATATATATATATATATATAGATATAGATATAGATAGAGAGAGAGAGAGAGAGAGAGAGAGAGAGAGAGAGATGTCACGTCACTTCAGTGCATAGGCGATCATAACTTCCCACAATTTTTCACACTTTCCTAAGGCCCCAGTCCACAATTTTCACGATATATTTCACGTAATGTAATTCTTTTTCACGTTGGAGTAATGGATAGCGGCTCAGACTGAGGAATCGGAGAGCCGAGTTCGAATTCCAGTCAAATCCATTACATTCACTTACGTGCTAATGCCTTTGGAAAAGATATGAATCCTCTTCATCTCCCCACTAGTTATGTGTAAATAGCAGGACAGACCGGGTTCTATAGCCTTGGATGGCAACTGGTCTACCGCAGAAAGAAATGGCAAACTACTGCGGGGAAAAAATCTGCCCCGTCAGTCATGTATCGAAAGATACAAGATCGCCTAAGCGTGTAACACGCATGGCACATAACTGATTGTAATGTTAATAATTGTGAATTGTAATATTTAAGGTAACCAAAAAAGTCATTGGCGGGTTTTTTAAGCTGTGTGGGGAAAAGTAATCACGAATACGTAGTGCGTCACATGTCTGGAAATCGATGGGATCGGAGCATTGCTCTTGACCAATGTAGGTGCGTTGAGCACACACATTAGTCATAGCTCGAGCAGCGTCGAGGAAACACAGTAGTGTCGAAGCAGCTCATTTGGGGTTGTCTATTTTATGACTTTAAAATGGGATTGTCCGCAGCCGCATCTAGTCGCTGGATACGTCAAGCATTTGGGGATAATGCCATGAGTGAACTTAACACCAGACATTGCTTTCAGATTTTCAGTTTCGCTTTGTGGCCGGCCACAGATCCTGGATGATGAGTTCCTATGATGAGTTTGCTGAACGCTTCCAGGTTTCTGATGAAACAGATTTCACTTGCACCGCATAGGGAAGGCGTACAAGTTGAGCGAATGTTTAAACCGCACATTGTCAGAGGCCAACAAACAACGAGTATCAGACTGTTTTTCGTTGCTTTCTCAACACCACAACGTACCAATTTTGTGCTCATCAGTAACGAAAAGTGGGTCCTGTATGACACTCTCAAGTCTATTACCGTGTAGATGTTTCGGGTAGATAGAACTCAATAGACAAGGCAATCCATGTAGGAAAAACAAAACCCTAATTTTAAGCATACGGTGGCATTTGGTCATATACAAACACGAAAAAGGTTACGAAAGAGAATCCAGATAGAAAACCCGGTCTGTTGGCTCGCAAGCCTGACAGCTTTCTGGTAACTCCTGCAGTCAGACCGGTCCTGAATTAAATCTCTGCATTTCTTTGGATTTTGTTGGTACGACCTAGAGTGCGTAGTCGGAGACATGTAGTCTGGGCAGCGTGCGGCACTTCTCGTCTGCGGAATTCTTTTCCTCTTACTTGCTTCCCTGATAACTATAATCTTCAAATATTCAAGTATATTCAAGTATAATGTCAATCGACATCTTCTGATGCCGTCATCTTGTTCCCCTTCCTTTATCTTATCTTCTACCTAAACACGCCCTTTTACTCTTGGTCTCTACCTTCTGTAACCCCTTGTGTGATAGTGGCACTCCTGCCTTGCTTGGGGTGAAATGCTTAAAAAAAGGAGAAAAAAGACAGGATTATAGGTATCTATATACATAGAGAAGCCTATATAGAATTATCACCAAATATATGTGAATGTAATTATATACTCTATGAATGATGCCTCTCTGATATGTTTCTGGTTAATATTTGATCACGGCTCTCCACAATTTCCTCTTAGCAACTTTTCTCCATTTGATAATGTCCCCAGCCACCGTTTCGCCATCCATTCACACAAACTTTTCAGGTAAGTAGCTCGCTCCTTTTCTCTATCTCTTGCCTTCAGTATGTTCTGTAAGGGTTAAGTTTTCAAGCCCGCTTTCCTCTTGTGTCTTTTCCTGGTTCGGAATATAAATGTTCTTTCTGTTGCCATTTTCTTTAAGACTTCCTTGTTTCTTATTCGCTCCGCCCATGGAATTTTCAGCAACTTTATGTAGAGCCACATTTCGGCTATATCTAGTTTTTTCCTCATCCCTGGAAAAAACTGTCCATTATTCACTGTCATATAAAAAGATTGGATACCAGATAGCAATCCATCTTTCTTTAACCATATTTTTTCCGTTTTTTAACACCATGCCCAACTTTTGGAATGCATCTTTCGCTAGTCCATTGCGTTTTCGGATGTCGGTGTCGACTTTTTCAACACCTATTAAAAAAACTTCCCAGATATTTGAACTTCTGCATGCAATTGATGTTTATATCTCCAATTTATAACTAGTATTTCGGGGTTTTTGATGACCATACTTTCTGTCTACTTACAGTCGATGTTTAATCTCTTTCCTCAAAATATGCACAGTGTCACACAAAAAATAATTCCATTTTGGAATGGTACCCGCAGCTGCTCGAGGAAGTTTTAATGGGACTGATCCCAATGCAGCGATCACCACAGGAATTTACCTTTGATATTTCCTTTCATTTCAAACAATCTTGCCCTATCAACTTTCAAATAATATTAATTTATAATGACAGATCTTGGTACCTTTAATCAAGCACAATTATATCGTGATTGTGATGGTGTATCACTTTGTCTGAAAATCATAGTCCCAGAACATTATGAATTTTCCATTTTCTTCAATTTTACTACAAAGCACAGGATTGGGGAAACTTTCTGTAAGTTGGTATCCATACATTCGACACAATAACTAATATATTTAAATGTATACCTTACCATGGAGCTGCTTATATTCTTGTTGCGTTATCATTTTACAATCTATGATCAGGTGAATCACATTCTAAGATTGTTCACCACAAAGTCTACATTATTATTGTTTTCATTTTCTTTGATTTCTGTTTTATACTGCTGTAGCATACCTACGGACGATAATGTGTATGTCCCCAGTCACAGAAATACAGTAGTAAATACTGTATGTTGGTCTTCATTTGGAGATTCGTCTCTAGCTGTGTTGGTCAATCTCTCTTCCTCCGGACAGAGAGCATCCCCAGACAAGGTTCTGCCGAAGGGCAGAGTCTTGTCTCGGGAAACAGCTACCCGATCACGTTTTACGCGGGTTCTAAGGGGAATTTTTGGCCGAACCTACGGGCTCGTTTACTCCACGTTAAATTCGGCCTTGTGCCACATGTGACCGCGTGGGCGGTTAGTAGATATACTGCAGTTGGAGATTCATTGTAGAATTTACTTGACACACTTCTAGCAATTGACTATTCTTCTACGCGCCGCTGGCGAATCTTATCTGTGTTGTTCTTGTCCGAAGTATTATCGTTCATTACCAACCTTCGTGTGATTATTCTATTCAGTAACCTTCCTTAGATTACAACATATACACATTTCATGGAATTTTCCATTCATCATGTTTATAAAAATCTAAGAGCTGACACATTTTACATAGATGAATCTATTGTTAATGTGTGAGATGTACTTGTTAGTAAAATCTTGTGCATTTCTTTAAAGCATCGGCTTCCAGGAATCCCTTCATTGAATCTATCGCAAATTTGTCCAAAATCCGAGGGCTTCACTCCATGTGCAACTGGAATTATTGATGCTTTCACGTACCACATTTTTTCTTACTTCAAGATCCTTGTATTTTGATGGTTTTTTTTTTCTTCAAAAATAAATTAAAATCTGCAAGAATTGCTGTGTCAGGATGGCACATTCATTTTTTTTTTCTTTATTTTTATGAACTGTGCTCATGATGTCTGTGTGATTAATTTTGATTGTTCTTTGTGTGTGTATTTTAAAGTCCCATAGAATTGTTACAAGTACTATATCTGTAAACTGGGTGATGTTCATACCAGTTTCTTGCAGTTTCATTCCTTCATTATTATTATTATTATTATTATTATTATTATTATTATTATTGATGTGGTTGTTTTGAGAGAGTAAGAGAGCATGTCACTAAAAAAAGTGACGCTAGGGTACTACCATGCGAAGACAAATATATAAAATCTGCTGCAGTTGTACCTAGCACACGCATAACGTTCAGATGTGCCCGAGATGGTGACAGGGCTTGATAAAAGTAATGCATTTTCGTGCAGATATAGCTTCAGGTCGGATCACGCAATATAGTCAGAAGGTCTCCAACTGAGGGCATTTCTATCTAGATGCGACTTCCAGGATGCTTTAACTATTTCATCTTTCAAACTTAAATAAAACGAATCTTTCGTCACCGGGCCAAAATATAAGTATTCTACTACAGCTCATGATTAGTGCGTCATTCTCGAGGAGATATGCTTCATTGATTATGGCCGGGCAGCGAAAAGCCAAATCCGTGGTATTGATTGGGATACGAATTGTAGTCCATCTTAATTCACCAACACAATACAATATATATGTCAACGCCACTAATCGGAAACGATCGGCCATTTGAGTCATATCATATATTGTTATCATATTATAATTTTGGTTTTTAGTTAGTATATACGTTACGCCCTGTCACTACTTCATAAATAAGGGATTATTTGGGTTTGAGCGGAAGGAAGTAGGGGAAAATATAATGACAATAAGAAAGAAAGAAAGAAAGAAAGAAAGAAAGAAGAAATTATTTGTATTTGATCGTGAGGAAAGAGGGAAAAACATGTCACAGAACCTGTTTGGTTTCGATAAGAAAGAAAGAAAGAAAGAAAGAAAGAAAGAAAGAAAGAAAGAAAGAAAGAAAGAAAGAAGAAATTATTTGTATTTGATCGTGAGGAAAGAGGGAAAAACATGTCACAGAACCTGTTTGGTTTCGATAAGAAAGAAAGAAAGAAAGAAAGAAAGAAAGAAAGAAAGAAATTATTTGTATTTGATCGTGAGGAAAGAGGGAAAAACATGTCACAGAACCTGTTTGGTTTCGATAAGAAAGAAAGAAAGAAAGAAGGAAGGAAAGAAAGAAAGAAAGAAAGAAAGAAAGAAAGAAAGAAAGAAAGAAAGAAGAAATTATTTGTATTTGATCGTGAGGAAAGAGGGAAAAACATGTCACAGAACCTGTTTGGTTTCGATAAGAAAGAAAGAAAGAAAGAAGGAAAGAAAGAAAGAAAGAAAGAAAGAAAGAAACAAAGAAAGAAACAAAGAAAGAAAGAAAGAAAGAAAGAAGAAATTATTTGTATTTGATCGTGAGGAAAGAGGGAAAAACATGTCACAGGACCTGTTTGGTTTCGATAAGAAAGAAAGAAAGAAAGAAAGAAAGAAAGAAAGAAAGATTATTTGAATTTGATCGCGAGAAAAATGGAAAAATATATCAAATCAAGGGGTTTCAGTCTGAGAAGTTAGGTGTCCAGATGTAAGGAGTGATATGGTCGGAAAAATTGACTGAAAGCCATGTCTGTGTTCTCCTACTTCCAGGGTCCTGTTGGCAAGCATAGGGTCTTCCAGAAGCTACCCTCTTGACCCAGAGCAAAACTACCTCCTCAAGGTCCTTGATGTATGACTCTGTATTGAGTCTGAGCACTGTAGGAAGATGAATGGAAGCATAACGTCACCATCACTTGTGATTTCTCCAAACACCGTTGTTATTGCCATTAGCCTCGTTAAACGCTTGCCGAAATCCTCTGCACTGTCCTCAGATTAACATCCAAACACTCTGAAACTTCGTACTGGGGCGTTCTTGAAACACTCTGTTTAATTCTCGCCGTTTTAGACATATTCAAAACCCAGACAAAGGCAATCCATCAGTCAGAATACCCCGCTCACGAAAGACTCCGGTCAATCTCTGACCATTCAGGCCCTAGCCATAGCATTCTGTGACAATGACCTGTCTCGAAGTATTGTCCGCTGACTTGTGAATATCTATACTGATAAAAGAGTATGATATACAACCACTATGATATACAACTGTATATGGGTAGACCTTCAAAACCCTCGATGATCAGAGTTCGATAGCTGATCTCTCCTCTGACCTACATCTAGCAACTCAGTCACATAAAACTGTCTGGTCACATTCAATGCCTCAAACCAACTAGTGTCCTTCCACCATCGGACCCAGAATTTTACCAATCGTAATGAGCTAATGTTCCCTCAGGGAGGCCCCGTAACTTGAGCGTCTATTGGGACAGACTCGACCCAGACCTCAAGTAGAATTGGTACATACGATTCATCGCTAAGGTTTTCTGGGAAAAAGGTATGTTCCCTGTACGGCTTCATGAAAAACCCCGGAATACTGCTGCCATAAATGCAACTATTTTTTCACCTAAAAATAGGGTGATCTGATACAAAACGTTTGTATGTCCCAAGCTGTTTACCACATCAAAATGTATAAACCAGGAAATAATAGTGGGAATTCTGAATTCTTGTCTTATATTCATCATTTGATCTTAAGCACAAATGTCTTCAGTGAAGAACAAAAACAATGGAATTGGCTGTACCGTTCCAATAATAGAGGAGGAGACTCTCTGTGTATGATTGAATACTGGGGGATTAGAATAAACCTTATAGTCACTTTTGGCCGGGAGACGAAAGGTCCGTTTTATAGTAACTCATCGAGTCAACAGTATTCAGAAAGCACTGGACACTGTTTAGTTCTATTTGGGACTCATAAGCAGTGGGCATCCACTACCGAGATTCGAACCCGGGCCGTTTTGATACAACGCAAGCGTCATACCACTGGATCAACTGTAACGAAGAAGAAATAGACGAAACTCGATATAGCGCCGCTACTCACAAATTCCGTGGTGATACTCGTCCAAACATTCAAACCAAACTTGTATATCCTTGCTTGACCCAGCTAATGGTCTGCGATGGAGCGTCTAAGAGGAATGAAGACATTTATCTTGTGGCACAACCCGTTGGGTTTGTATATCTGGATGCGTATCACCGCGGAATTTGTGAGTAGCGGCGCTATATCGAGTCTATTCTGTTTCTTCATCGCTACAGAGGCCCGTTGGGAGAATTGGTATGACGTTTGCGTTTTATCCTAACGTTCTTCGTTCGATCCTCGGTAGTGGATGCGCACTGCTGATGAGTCCCAAAATAGACCGTCCAGTGCATTCTGTTGAGGATTCTTCTAGACTCTATGAATTACTATTTTTTTTTTTTTTATATATATATATATATATATATATATATATATATATATATATATATATATATATATATATATATATATATATATATATATATATATATATAAAGAAATACGAAACTACAGTTGACAAACACAAGAAAATTAAATTAATTACTTATTCGAACACTCTTTTATATAATTTATGCCATAAAAAGAAAAAATTATACGAACACATTAAAAATTATATAAAAAAATCAGCCACCACAGATTATCACTCGTTTTCAACGAAACTTGCATCAAAGAGAGATTGCTGCTCAAATACAATATATATATATATATATATATATGTATGTATATATACATATACAGTGGTGGGGACAAATATTCGTACAATTACAAGTTTTTAATTTATTTTATTTCCAACTAAGGAGTAAACAATTTTTTTAATATATTAACTGTACACAAATGCATAATGATTAAATATGCGGAGAAAACAGAAAAAAATTGATTTAATAGAAATAAATCCCATTTATCTATTTTAATGACTGAAAAAAGTATGCTTATAATACAATGAAGAATATATTATCTTCATTTGATACTTTGTAAAATAGCCATTATTCACTTCTACAGCAACTAACCTCTTTTTGTTGTTTTCAATTAATGATTTGCAAATTTTAGTTGGGATTTTGTCCCATTCTTCTTTATATATAGTTTTCAGTCCCAAGTTGTTTGTTAGAGCTCTCGATTGGAATTGAATTTTCAAATAACGGTATAGATTCTCAATTGGTTTTAAATCTGGGGACTAACTTGGCTATTTCAGGATATTAATATTATTTTCAAAAGCCATTCCTTCGTAGATGTTGCAATGTGTTTAGGATCATTATCTTGCTCTAAACCTTGATGCTAGCACCACCAAAGTTCACTGCTGGAACTGTGTTCTTTTCTTTGGAAGCATCGCCATCTTTACTCCATACATGATTTCTATAATTACGTCCAAATAAATCAATTTTGGTTTCGTCTGTCCATAATAAGCTTTCCCAATACGAGCGTGACTTTAGGCTGCTACTATGAATTTCAGTGCTTATGGACCGTTTAGTGATACAGATTCCTGATGAAAGCAGATCATCCTCTGCAACTCTTGAGTAACCATTAGATTTTGTTTAATTTGACGCATTAATTTCCTCGAAGATATTGCAGAAATGTTCCGTGGAGCACCTGTTCTTTTTTTTGATTTTCAACAGTTTTCGGTTTTATACCTTGCAATGAATGACCTAATGGTACTAGATGGAATATTCGGGTTGTCCGAGATTTTCCTGCAGATTTTACCTTATTTCCAGAGGTTAACAATCAGTTCTTCTGGAATTCAGTGAATTTGTCAATCGTTTACCTCTTGCCATGATGAAAACATGATTGCACGAATATCAATTACAGAATATTCTGTTTGTATTTTTATGGTTAAAAATAACTACTGTTAACATTAGTGGAACATTCTAGAATATCCCACTTGAATAATCTAGAGTATTAAAGAAATGTAAATGTTTTCAAATCAAACATTTGCATTTTACGAATACTTTTTTCACACATAATATGGATAAAGTTATTTCTATTAAATCTTTTTTTTTGTTTTCTAGGCATATTATTATGCATCTGTTTGCAGTTTATTATATGATATATATATATATATATATATATATATATATATATATATATATGAAATTGAACATTGAAGTCAAAACTCAGAGGCGACAGGCTTTTTCATGCTAGACGCAATTACGTCTAGCATGAAACAGGGTGTCGCCTCTGAGTGTTAACTTCAATGTTCAATTTCATATTTACACACACTCTCTCTCTCTGATATTGAGCACTTTATCCCATAAATATAGCACACCTTAAAACTATATTTCTTCATATATATATATATATATATATATACACATATATACATGTATATATATAAATATATATATATATATATATATATATATATATATATATGTGTGTGTGTGTGTGTGTGTGTGTGTGTGTGTGTGTGAAAAGTGTGTGTGTATATAAATATAAATATATATATATGTATAATTATTTATATATTATATGCGCGGTACTTATTAGAAAGCGCTCAATATCAGAGATAGAGCTAACATATATGTTTGGATAGATGTGAGCTTGTGACCCTGGGTTTCACGCTTTAGCGATCGTCAGACAAACTGATTAATTTTTTAAAAAAATTTGGTTTTATGTAGATTGCGTGTATTGGTGTTATTGTGGAAGTGGGGGTGGGGGAAACTTCGTCGTTTTTTCATCGTACTGACGCAAACATCGATGTATGCAGACACATATACATACTTGGTCGTCCGTCCGGACTCATACATATATAAACATATGTGGGCAGTTTCGGATATGACATATGTATGTATACGGGTGGTGTTGTGTCTATACATACGCATTTGTATGTTGAAATTTAAAGATTGGAAGTGTGGCGGAAATGTTTCGTGAATGTCTCGGGAATGTATACATGTCATTTTTTTTTCCGCTGAATAATATTTCCTCACATGTATGTATATACGTGTGGTGGGGTTTGTGTGAGATTATAATAGGTAAAAATTATTATTATTTATATTTATTTTTAAATTTTGAAAAAAATGGCGGTTTATTTGTTATATTTAAAGCTGGTTATTTGTTTGTTTTTGACTGTGTATATGTAACAGGTAGAAATTTGTAATCCTTATTGGTTATTTATATGGTGATGTTTAATATTTAATATGCTGGATGAGAGGGTAGTTTGATTTAATAACGGGTCTATATGATATGATGTGATAGTAATGTTGCTAGGGATTGGAGGCAATGATAATATAATTAGCTAATAGTTATTGTATTATTATATATATATATAAGTGTGGGTGGGTGTTTTGAGCGAGTTTTCGATAGCTAAAATGAGTTTTTAAACAATTTGAAAATTTAAAGCGATGTTTCGCATATCCTAAAATATATATTTTCTTGTTCGCCTTCAATAAGAAAAATTTCCATCAACAAAACCATTTTCTGCTGCTGTTTGAATATGAACCTATTTAAATTCAATTAACTCTAGAGATCTGTGATCATGTAAAACCCGTAAATGATTTACGAATCGAATTTGAAATGAAAAAATCTGTGGGGTTATTCAAATGTTCTCGGTACGATCTCATTCCCCAATCATTATTTCAAAAAGGATACGGCAAAAAACTTTTCAATATCTATATGTATGCTGTAAATATCCATTTTCTCTTCATTCACGATTGTTATTTAGTTGTTAAATTGTTTGTATGATTTCCATGTGGCATATCAACAACTCTACGACTTATTTTATGACAAAATCTTAATATTTTAGCACAATTTTATGGCTTTAACTGAACTGCATGCCTTCAACTATAGATAAAAATTATTGTTGGTTATTTTGCGATAAGATTTATTGTTGGCCATCTTGCTATAGAATGTATTGTTGGTCATTTTGCTATAAAATGTATTGTTGGTCATTTTGCTATAATATGTATTGTTGGTAAGTTTGCTATAAAATGTATTGTTGGTCATTTTGCTATAAAATGTATTGTTGGTCATTTTGCTATAATATGTATTGTTGGTCATTTTGCTATAAAATGTATTGTTGGTAATTTTGCTATAATATGTATTGTTGGTCATTTTGCTATAAAATGTATTGTTGGTCATTTTGCTATAATATGTATTGTTGGTAAGTTTGCTATAAAATGTATTGTTGGTAATTTTGCTATAGAATGTATTGTTGGTAATTATATTATATATTATATTATATTAAAATATGTACTGTTGGTAGTTTTCTATGTAAATAATATGTACTGTTGGTAGTTTTCTATGTAAATAATTGTTGCTGTTTTATTTACTACCAAAAATGTATTTTTATACTTTCGTAATGTTTTGTTTTTGTTTGGGGTTCAATATTTGCCCATAGCTGGGACCATAATAAATGGTTCTACACTTCTGAAATCCTTAAATCTCCGATCAGAGTCCTTGTTGTTTGATGTAGCTTATTTTCATACACGGAACTATTATTTGTTAGAAAAAATTTACTTTTTTTTTTTTTTGTCGAATCATTTCACACATAAACAAGACAATAAATTTATGAAGGCATGTGGAGTTACTGAGTGTTAGAGAATATGGGAAAACACTATGACGGAGAGAACCCGGAAGAGATTTTCACAGGCGAGTAGTGCGATAGAAGAAACTGTTAACAAAAACTTACGGTCACAGCGTTGCATTTCAACAGTAAAAGGAACTTGAAAGCACTCACTTATTCAGAAAGTCTACGTACCACAGAGAAAAGTTTGCCAGAACAATTACCATAAATGTTTTTGTAGAAAAGGCACATGGGAGCTACGTTAAGGCGGTGGGAAGAGGACTGAAGCCGAGATACAAGGTCAGGATCAATAATTTTGCAGATTATTCTTTGGATTTTATCTAGAATCTTTCAATATATAGAAGGAGCACCAGCTAAGACGCTCATTAATTAAGACTCTCGATCAAAATAGCCGGTTACAAAATCTATCCAGGAGTCAGTATATACGCATAAATCAATTTTAGATATAGATCTATATCGAGGTCAAACATACGTTGATTTGTTATTGTTGATCGATTCAACTCCAAATCCAGGACTGACTCACTCCTGCTGGATGTACCTGTCCCTGTTGACCATGTCTTTAGTTTTGTACCGTAATCACCGCACTTGGTCAATCTGATGAGACTATTTAACCTATAGCTGGGGTGGAAAACCGTTGTCTCTTATGTGTTCTCCGCCTTTTAATAGCTCTTGTTTACGTACACTTGGTGTTTGAATTATCTTCTAGACAAGAACATCTCTGGTGTGGTCACAGACCACTCGAGCTGTCACTGAAACCCATTACTTCCCAAGGCTATAAAATCCAGTCTACATTTCCCACAGCTGAGCGAGGAGAAGAGATGGATTCATCCCAATGGCATTTTCACGTAAGTAAATGTAACGAATTCGATCTGAATTCTAACGTCTAACACAGTGAGAGTAAAATGCGTTTAGATTTAATTTTTTATATTAAATAAATAATTTTTTTTTTGTACAGATAGTTGACGTGTATTTTTTCCGAAGGAAATGTGGTTCTACAGAAGGATGCTGATAATTCTGTGAGGAAGTTTTAAAGAAACTGCAACCAAAAGCAACACATGCTCAGAATAGAAAGAGACAGCTGTAATCTCCTAATGAGGAAAGAGGGCATTGGGCAAGAGAGATAAGGAAAGGCAACGAATCACTAATGAGGAAAGAGGGCTTTGGGCAAAAGAGATAAGGAAAGGCAACTAATCACTAATGAGGAAAGAGGGCTTTGGGCTAAAGAGATAAGGAAAGGCAACGAATCACTAATGAAGAAAGAGGGCTTTGGGCAAGAGATAAGGAAAGGCAACTAATCACTAATGAGGAAAGAGGGCTTTGGTCAAAAGAGATAAGGAAAGGCAACGAATCACTAATGAGGAAAGAGGGCTTTGGGTAAAAGAGATAAGGAAAGGCAACTAATCACTAATGAGGAAAGAGGGCTTTGGGCTAAAGAGATAAGGAAAGGCAACGAATCACTAATGAAGAAAGAGGGCTTTGGGCAAGAGATAAGGAAAGGCAACTAATCACTAATGAGGAAAGAGGGCTTTGGTCAAAAGAGATAAGGAAAGGCAACTAATCACTAATGAGGAAAGAGGGCTTTGGGCAAAAGAGATAAGGAAAGGCAACGAATCACTAATGAAGAAAGAGGGCTTTGGGCAAGAGATAAGGAAAGGCAACTAATCACTAATGAGGAAAGAGGGCTTTGGTCAAAAGAGATAAGGAAAGGCAACGAATCACTAATGAGGAAAGAGGGCTTTGGGCAAAAGAGATAAGGAAAGGCAACTAATCACTAATGAGGAAAGAGGGCTTTGGGCTAAAGAGATAAGGAAAGGCAACGAATCACTAATGAAGAAAGAGGGCTTTGGGCAAGAGATAAGGAAAGGCAACTAATCACTAATGAGGAAAGAGGGCTTTGGTCAAAAGAGATAAGGAAAGGCAACTAATCACTAATGAGGAAAGAGGGCTTTGGGCAAAAGAGATAAGGAAAGGCAACTAATCACTAATGAGGAAAGAGGGCTTTGGGCTAAAGAGATAAGGAAAGGCAACGAATCACTAATGAAGAAAGAGGGCTTTGGGCAAGAGATAAGGAAAGGCAACTAATCACTAATGAGGAAAGAGGGCTTTGGTCAAAAGAGATAAGGAAAGGCAACCAATCACTAATGAGGAAAGTGGGCTTTGGTCAAAAGAGATAAGGAAAGGCAACCAATCACTAATGAGGAAAGAGGGCTTTGGTCAAAAGAGATAAGGAAAGGCAACTAATCAATAATGAGGAAAGAGGGCTTTGGGCAAAAGAGATAAGGAAAGGCAACGAATCACTAATGTGGAAAGCGGGCTTTGGTCAAAAGAGATAAGGAAAGACAGGGAATCACTTATGAGGAAAGAGGGCTTTGGGCAAGAGAGTTAAGGAAAGACAGCGAATCACTTGCATGTTTGTATGAATAGATGGAGGAGGCAGGTAGATGTCCTGCTAAGAGCCCCATGGGCGCGGAAATTTCGAGAGAGCCTTTATTGCCTATGCTCCATGGAATGAGTCACATAGAATGTATAAGTTGTAATAAATCGAGCCCCGTCCAGAGTAAAATCGTAATAAGTTTCTTTGTATAGATTTCTTTTTTAATCTAATATCCGCTATCCTTTAAAAAGAATAAATATATATTTCACCGATTGTAAATCAAATCAAAAAATATTTCAAACATTTTAAACATAATCAATTATTTCCCTTGACCAATGCAGACACAAAAACATAAAATGCGTTCTATTCAGTACATTCAACTGGTTAAACTAGGACAGTGCGTTCTGGTGGAAATGTGAAATCGGAAAGCCGAGTTCGAATTCCGCTCGCGTTCGTTATATTCACTTGTGCGCAGATATCACTGGGAAAGATATGAAACCCTTTCTTGTATTTCCACCTATGGGTTGAATAGCAGGACAGACTGAATTCTAAAGCCTTGGGTGTCAAACGATCTACAGAAAGAAACGGCAACCTACTGTGGAACAATCTTCTGCCTAATCAATCATGAATCGAAAGAAACGTGAACGCACACGCGTATATCAAGTGTGGCACTTAGCTGACTGACATTAAATCACTCCGAAAACAAATGGCATCCTTGTTAATCATAACGCTTCACAATACGTGGGAGGACTTGCAAATACGTTCTAATTATCTTAGAAAGGCACACGATGATTTTCTATTTATCGACAAAAGGCCATTATACAAGTTTTTATTTCTTTCTCACTCCCCGCTTGATTATTCGTACTAAAACGATTCCCTGAATACCAGGTCTTTTTAGCAAATTTCTGTAAATAAATATCATTGATATAAAATCGATTTTGGCGAAATAGGAAAATACGCATCAACATTTCGTACAAAAACTTTATACAGTATTTAGCTGAGATAATATTAAGAATTAACCCTGGATGCATTTAATTCTCCTACTGTTAGATATTAGGTTGGTAGAAAAATAATGACGTAATAATGTCGTTTTTTGACGTTAAAAAATACGTCAAAAAACGACATTATTACGTCGTTATTTTTGCACCAACCTAATATCTAGGGATTAAGCGACACCAATCCTTCTTAATAATGCAGCACCCTACTCAGTATGCTAGTCATCTTAATGCAATCGTTATGGGGATTTCAAATAATTATTATTATTATTACTATTATTATTATTATTATGTGGGCTTATTTCTTCATCTGCGGGGACATTGATCAGCCTTCATTACCATATATGAGAATAAATATTATATAATAATTCAGAACTTTTTTCTTTGTTTCTTACGAGAACATGGGGCTTATGACCATATGACATTGAAACAACGATTCTCGAACGATCACCAAAGTTAAGTAACGTCGAGTCTGGTCAATACCTAGATGAGTGACCGATTAGAAAGACTAAATTCCGTAAGTTCGAGTTTGCAAGTGGTGTAATGGATAACGGCTTGGAACTGGAGAACCGAGTTCATGTTCCACTCGGGCGTGTTATATCATTAAATCCTTATTATCACCAAAAACGTTTTGCAGTCGAAAAATATGCTCTGGCTTTAAATAATCGCCAAAACATTTATGAGTTGTTGCAAAAATAAAACAAATCAACCAATCAATCATTGTTATGTTCGTATTGCAAACTGACAGATTTTATAAAAATATTTTTCTTCTTAGGGTATGGAGTCAAAAAGACACCTCATAACTCAATAACTTTTCGGAACACGCGCTGTGTAAATGATGGCAGTTCTCTTGGGGTTTAGAATCATGGTATAAATTCCAGTTCTTCCAAACCGCCTTTTCATTTTCCTAGGTCGTGTTCCAAGCACACTCATTACTACATGAATTAGTTCTTCAGTCATATTCTATGGCTTCTTCAGCTCTCTAGCCAGATCCTGGTATTTTTCTATCTTTCAGTTTCTTTGGAGTTCACTCTTGTATCATCTGGAACAGTAAATTCAATAATTTAACACTTACTCTTTATCCATAGCCATAAGGTTGGATTTTTGTGCTTCATTGTCATGATCTGTCTTGACTGAGAAATCCCATAATATCATGTGACTGTCATTTTCTACTACTGGATCTGGCTAATGTTCATACTACTTCTTTTGATTATCATTATTATTAATGCCTAGTGGATAAAGAATACATGTGAGTCTGTGTATAAGTGTAGCTGTATGTATATCTATCTATCTACACACACACACACATATATACATATATATATGTGTGTGTGTGTAGGTGGGTTTGTGTATGTGTGTGTGGTGAGGTGTTGAAAACTTCTTGGCCTGATCCTCTTAAAAAAAAGAAGTATTTCAATGAGCAAAGAGAAAATTGATTTAGAGAGTAGATCAGTATGAGAAATTTTTCAGAAAGCGTTTGTATTAGGTTGGTGCAAAAATAATGACGTAAAAATGTCTTTTTTTGACGTAATTTTTAACGTCAAAAAACGACATTATTACGTCATTATTTTTGCACCAACCTAATATATATGAAACACACACACACACACCAACATACGTGTTTGTATATAAAAATAAATGTATTCACATACATACTTAAAAGTCATTGACTCATATAATGCAAGAATTCACTTACCCATCAGTTTTTTGTTGTTGTTGTTTTTTTATATTACTCGTTACAACTCAACAACTTTTTAGACAATCCTTACAGAGTAAATGATGGCAATTTTCTGGAAGTCTATAATTTTGGGTAAGGTTTACTAGGTAGTGTTCCAAGTACAAGAATTTTATCTACATCCATGTTACTTCGAAGCCAGTTCTTGGTATTTTTCAATCTTTTCAGTTTCTTTGAAGTCCACTCTTCTATCAAATGGAACAGCAAAGTCAATAATTTGACACTTACAAATCTCCTTACCTAACAATACCAAAAAAAAAGAAACAAAAAAACAAATAAAGGGAGGAATATTACCTTCGATAATTTCTCGTTTTTGTTTGTTTGTTTTTGTTTTTTATAATTTTTTTTCTCGCTATT
>OZ010574.1:44905917-44950917 GCA_963932145.1 Acanthosepion lycidas | reverse complement strand
ATGTATAAACATGAAAAAGTCTTAAAATAATTGTCGGTTTTTGTCCATTTCATAATATATATGTATGTATGTATTATTCCAGGTCATTTTCAAACTAATTCTAGATGATCTTCACCCTTTCTAACCTTCTAATTTTCTTCCTGGACTAACAAAGTGCCTCACAGATTTCATGTATGATTTTATTTTCAAGTCTTTTTTCACTGTTTTTTGGACTGTCACAGCTGAAACTCCTCTTTCATATGCCAAACGAATTATGGATTGAGTTGGATCTTTTCTAATTGATCTCTTTAGCTCTAAGTTTGAATGATGATCCCTTTTCTTGTTTTGACCTCCTGATCCAGTTTTCCTCTCTACTGTTCCCTCATTTTTAAACTTTTTTCACCGTTCTCTTAATAGTTCTTGACTGAAAGCCAGCGTATGAACGTTGGTACCATGACTGAAGGTCTGAATGATCTTTTCTCCTCTCACAATTGCTTATTTGGGAAAACAGTAGGGTCGACACAAAAGGATTTTAACCTGTTCTCTTACCAGCTGAATGACACAATGTGGTTTTAGGGACTCTTACGAATCAATGGGTTGAAGATGGCTAAAAATATCGGAAAACCTGGAAAAAAGAAACTCAATTAGTTTCGTGGATTTTTAGATATTAAATATTTTGTGGGATCGAAAATTATGATATTACACGATTTCGACAATTTTGCTGTTACAGCCCGTATATATATATATATATATATATATATATATATATATATATATATATATATATATATGTAGGCGACATCTCACATAAAATAGGTTTTATCAAGCTGGCCTACTAAACCGTTTGCTTTTATAGTGAGATCAAAATACACAGAACATACAAATACGAAAATATACATAAAATCCTCATACACAAACACACACACGTGTGTGTGTGTGTGTGTGTGTGTGTGTGTGTGTGTGTGTGTGTGTGGATTTTATGTATATTTGGACAGAGACATTTATTTTAAACATGTTTCTTTCAATTTTGACAGACAATGAAAATTTAATTTATTTTTCTATTATATGTTTATTAATATATATTACGTTTGAAGCATTCTTACACCAAATTGAAAATGTTAAAATGCTGGAAAAACTAAATAAAATTAATTAAATTTTCGTTGTCTGTCACATTCAACGAAATATATATATATAAGAAGAAATATATTAAACTGTGAAATTAAAGTGAGTGAAAGGCAGCCAGCGTGAATTGGATGCAACTTAGACATGAGCAATATGATGGGAACCGTACTCCCGTGTGAGAACGTTTGTAGTTTGCAAATATAATTATTTTCAGGCATTATAAGAGCCGATATGTCCGTTGGATTCTGGATATTTTTCAGAATATGGATGCATCCTCAAAATTATTGTCGTTCATAATGAAACTTATTTTATCGCTTTATTCAGTCTATCGTCCCATTTTCTAATAAATCTAAAGGCTCCAACTATAACTGGAATTATTGATGTCCACATGTTCCATATTTTTAATATTTCTACTTTAAGATCCTTGTAATTTTATAGTTTTCTTTCTTCAAATATACATGACAATTTGCAGGGACGGCTATGTCCATAAGAAATTACATTTTGTTTTTGCGGTCTTTGATCACGATGCCTGGGTGATTAGTTTTGGCTGTTCTATCTGTGTGTAAAGTCTCATAACATTTTTACTGGTCCTATCTCTGTAACCGGATTTGGGTTAGGTTTATACCAGTTTCTTGCAGTTTCCTTCCCGTAAAAGTTGTAGATTTTCCGGTGCAAATACTGACCCATTCTATCACGTTGAGTTTTATATTTAGTGGGTGCTAACACCGTTCAGCCTAATACAAGAATAGTTTTTTTTTCCTGGATACTCATTACAGAATCTGTACTTCCGGTTAACACATTTTTTCAGTAAATGTGCTATGTAATTTCTAGTTAGCAAGCTTTGGTTATGTGCAGCAACAATAAAACCTTCGGTTTCAGTTTTTAACCATGCAAAACGTATTATTATTATTATTATTATTATTATTATTATTATCTCCCTGTTCCTAGAAATATCGGAGTGATATCCGGTGGCATCGCTGTGTCTCATGGACAGTCGTCTTAGAAATGGTATCTTTAAAATTATCTTTTGCTGGTTACGGTTAAAACGCAAATACAAATCTCAATATTTACAAAGAAAAAACTCTTACCAAATCACCCGGATAAACAAGGACCATGTCCCCCAAATAAGAACCAGTCTGAGAGCGAAGAATTTGTCACTGAAACAAACACTTCCACAAACATTGATGCATCTGGTCACCAAAACTGAATTAATTCCAACATCAGTTAATAAAAAAGAACGAAATGGCATCGTGGAGAGTATAAACAAGTCATAGCATCTTTTTTTCGTTGAACTCAAAAATCCACAAAAGAACATCACAGATCAGATATACCAAATATGGAGAGATATGGTAAGAACTAAAAAAAAGACCTTATCTCGACCCAAATATGCTGGCCAATATCCGCAGAGACATCTTGCGAAATAAAAGACTTTCAGTATATTTTTTCCGCATGCATGCTAGCTAATTTCTAGTTGGCAAGCATTGATCCCATGTATCTGGAATAAAACCTTCGGTTACAAATTTTAACCCTGCAGCAGTAGCAGTACTGCTACTACTACTACTAATAATAATAATAATAATAATCTCTATCTATAAAAGGCAGGATGTGTGTGTGTGTGTGTGTGTGTGTGTGTGTAACGAATGCACGGCCTCAATTTTCGACGGATTTGCACCAAAATTTACATGCAAATACTCCAAGTTACCGGCAAGACCAAGACCGACTTTGCATTTCACAACTCCCATCGATAGTGGAAATAATCGATTTTTCTTGCTTCTACGGCAGTTTCCATGTAGTTTGCGGCCATTTTCTACTGGCCAGAGTGAGAGCCTATATCTGGCTGCCACGAAGAGGCAGGAATATTCTCTTGGCCAGCGTGAGAGCCAACAGCTGACTGACACGAATGTTAACTAGCATGCTAGTATGCAAAAAAATCAACAGCTGCATTCGTTACAAGTAGGAAAAATTTTAAATTGGCTGATTCGCTTGCTTAAACTCAACGTTGATTCTGATTCCGCAGAACTGGGTTGGATATGAAAAAGTATTGTTGTTAACATTCTTTTTTCATTCGGTTTTTCCAGTTACGAGTCTTTTTTTAAAGCTGATCGTTTTGTGTTCATTATGTTTAGTTCTTTTTTCGTCACAGATTTAATGTTTAGTATAGAGCTTAGAAAAAATTCGCAGAGTGAGATAGGCAAGAAGTAAGGCATGTAGCAACATCAGCACGGGAAAGGGCACTCCTTTAAAGGCAAGCAAGGGCAAAAATAATTTAAGTCAAGTGATAGTGATTGCTGTATGAGTCGTACGATTTTTGAATCAAGCACGGGCAACGCCGGGCCATGCTGCTAGTAATAATAATTCTTCCCTTTGGTTTCTGGTGTATACTCATTTCTTTCCGAAAAGAAGAGATCAAAATACACATAACACACAAATACTGAAATATACATAAAACCCACATACACAAACACGCACACGCGTGTGTGTGTGTGTGTATGTGGCTTTTATGTATAAAAATAAAGTAATCATTTTCTTAAGGTCAGAAATGGCATCATATTCCCTACTTAGCAGTCTGAAAAAATCGCATATATTTTGCATAGATAAGACCCTTTGTAAGGTGTGGACTGTATATGTGACTACAATGTTTTGTATTTCTTTAAGGCAGGAGCTATCAGGCATCCAATCAATGAGTCTGTTGGAATCTTTTACAATCAATGCGAAAGCTCCAACAACAAATGGAACTATTAATGCCCTCATGTGCCACATTTTTGAGATTTCGATTTTTATTATTATTATTATTATTATTATTATTATTATTATTTCCTTTGATTTCTGTTGTGTACTCATTTATTTCCGGGTCGCGCCCAGGAACCTTATGTTAGAAATGGCATCATGACATTTTGCACTGGAAAAAAAAAAACATATTTTACATAGACAAAGCCTTTTGTAAGATGTGGACTGTACTCGTGAGAACAACTTTTTGTATTTCTTTAAGGCACGGACTTCCATGAATCCCTTCAATGAGTCTACTGGAATCTTTTCCAACCAATCCGAGGGCTCCAAATATAACAGGGATTGTTGATGTTCCCATGTGCCACATTTTGGAGATTTCGATTTCAAAGTCCTTGTATTTTGATAGCTTTTTGAAGATCTTGAAAGATACATTGCAGTCTGCAAGTACTGCCATATCAATAAGGAGGCACCTTCTTGTGTGCTATCTCTAATATTATTATTATTATTATTATTATTATTATTATTCATTGTGTTTTCACAGGAGATCAAGCAACAGGTCTACTGTTGCCATTGCTTTAATTTTATTTACCGTTTCTCTCTATTCATTTTTTATCATATTTGTATCACATTTATTATTCGTAAGCGAAGTCAAAGGAAATAAATGAAAAGAAAAATATCGACAATGAAGATTCTTTATTCTTATATTTGTACTGTTTTTTTCTTAAATTGCTTTCAGGCCCTTTTTTTTTCTTCATAAAAGTGGTGGGGGCGTTGATCGATCTCTCTTGGGATATCGTGAATTTTAAATTTGAAAAGAAAGGAAGGCTTCAGCTCCGATGTTTCCAGGCAGGAAGAAGAACCAACAAGCAAAAACCAAAATGAAAACAGCTAATTTCTTTTCCGAACTCATGAAAACCAGGAAAGAGAATTGGAGCTTTATTATTTTTTTTTAATATATCAAATAACATAATTCACACATATGCACACACGCGTGAACACACACACACACACGCACATACACACAGAAATATTCACATTCAAACTCACATAAGATTTACTTTCATTTTTCTGCAGTATATTTTTAATGTGTATATCAGCCATAGCAGGCGTTCTAAAATGCCTACACCTCTTGTGATTGTACCTATGAAAATAATTATTTAATATATAGAACATTTTAAGAGAGATTTCTTTTTCATCATCTTCATAACGTTATGTCTTTTCACAACGTTAGTGAAATTCCCAGTAGCACTTAGCAATGTTTGCCTGTTTACTATTCCTCACGCTCTCTGTTTCTGCTATCCCTTTACACAAGCACTTCAGGCAGATTCCTCGTGTTTCCCTTTATCTTATCTAGCTCTTGTTTCCTCAGTGTATGTCCTCTGTTTCCTTTAAACTTCTTTCTTACTCAAAGACATGTATCAGCATTCTATCAGCATCCTTCTGTAGAACCACTCTTCTAGTCACTGGCATCTAGGATCATTGACATAGAACTTCAGAATTCCTATTTTTCCAATGATATTTGCCTGTTTTTAATATTTTGTGCAATTTTTGAAAGCTCAGTCAGTTATATGACATACGTGATACACGCTTAGGCGATCATGTATCTTTTCGGTACAAGACTGACGAGGCAGATTTTTTCCAGTACTAGGTTGTCATTTCTTTTTTGTGGTAGACCAGTTACCATCCAAGACTATAGAACCCAGTCTGTCCTCCTATTTAGCTATAGCTGGTGGGAGAAGAATAGGACCTTTCTCAAGGGTACGGATTCGACTGGAATTTTAACTCGGCTCTCTGATTCCTCAATCCAAGCCGCTATCCATTACTCCATCGTGCTTCCTTTTTTCTATTCCAACGCACCTTCGAGTTTTGGTACCATACTTTCTGTCATCTGTTCAAGCACTTCAAACATAATTAAACGTCTGTGCTTGTTTGATTTTGACATTTCGTAGCCGGCATATTTGGGGTGTTTCCTTTCTTCTGACAACTATTCGTTCTGTCTTGTTACAATTCATGGCTAATCATTGCAAGAATATTTATTTTACTATTTTCCAATAACTGAAATAACTGGGGAGTACCCTTGTGACGTAATGTTTAAAGAGCTGACTTCTCATATGATTATACATTGAGTATTTTAAATTAATACTGAGTACTAAGTGGCGCCGTGGGGTAATGGATAGCGGCTCGGGATTTAGTAATCAGTAGAGCCGAGTTCGAATTCCAGTCAAATCCATTACATACACTTACGTGCTAATACCCTTGGGAAAGGTATGAATCCGCCACTTCTTCTCCCAGCTATGGGTAATTAGGAGGAGAGACTGGGTTCTGTAGCCTTGTCTGGCAACTGGTCTACCGCAGTCAGAAATAACAACCTACTGGGGGAAAAATCTGCCTCGTCAGTCATGTATCGAAAGAAACATGATCGCCTAAGCGTGTATGGCGCATAACTGACTCAGTTCTATAATCCTTTCTTTTTTTTCATATGCTTTCAGGAGCGAGACGAGCATGGCTCTCCACAATTTCTTATCTTTTTTTTTTTCGTAATTTTTTTTAGTCTTTACAAAATTAAATTCTCCCTGTTCTACGATTCACACAAACTCGGTAAGTCACACAATTTTTACTCCTATTTGACTTGCCTTCAAAATGTCCTGTAAATGTTATGTGCTCGAAGGGTTCCTCCTCATTATTTGTCCTAGTAGTTCCTTCTGTCTCTTTCTGTTCAGAATATAGTTCGATTGGACTATAGACAAGTACATTTTTTCAAGGGGTTAAAAACCATGCCTTTTTGGTGCCCGCTTTCATTATATACAGCTAAATATTTTCTGGAGGAGTTAAACCTTCCCAAAAATTTCGCATCACGACCTCCTTTTGTTAAATACTTGTCACGACACTCCTCCCACACTATTTAGAAAAAAACAAATTTGGCTTCTGAATGCAAACCCCCTGCATGCTGACAGAAAACGAACTGAGTAAATATAAAATATGGAAACTGGTGTAAGACAAGGATGCATCATCTCAGCGGATTTATTCGGCTTCTACATGGAGGCAATCCGAGGGAAGCTGCCATTCCTACCAAGATTCACTGTTGAAGGGCACAATCTTAACAAAATAAGATACGCAGATGGTACTCATTTAAACTATTTACATTGTTTGAACTGTTGTCCTCATCTTTGTTGTAACAAATATGAGAACAACACTCCGACCAATATAGTGTAAATAATTACAATCCTTCATCTCAGAAATATAGACAGATATTGTAGATGATATTGTACTGATGGCATACTGTTATATAGCAATAAAGTTTCACTGCCGACACTCGAGTTTGAACAAAGATCACCAGAGAGCAAACGCTGGCGATCCCATTTTGAATAAGTAGATCACTATATGATTACTATTTGGATCACGATACGAATTACTATTCGGTGGTTACTGTCCGGCCGAGTATTATCGAGAAAGTACTATTAGTGAGAGTGTTATTAGAAGGTATCTGGCACCAGTATTGTTCAACGGCGTTACTATAGTTGTATCTGCGATTACAAAGTCTCTACTACAACGAGCATTGCAAAAATGACAACGAGTATTCTTTGACATTACAAAAGTGGCAACGAGTTGTTCGTTGACGTCACAAAGCATACACAGAAAGAAAACAACACAACTAACTAGGAAAGCGATAAGAAAGGACTAACCAGTAATAGTAAAAACAGAGAATAATACTTTTCAACAAGAAAAAGTTCAATAGATTGATTCGTTTTCTACGTATTATTAACCCTTTGTAGATTCTTTAAAGCCAGAAAATATTTTTAAATTGTAAGAAATTTTTTTAAAGAATAATGGTTTATTTATAAAAGTCTAACTAATTAACCCATGGCTAGGGAGGGAGATGGATTCATATCTATTAGCGTGTGAGTGAATATAACGAACCCAACGAGAATTAGAACTCCGCTATCTCATTAAGTATTCCTAGCTATTATCCATTACACCAGTTGCACATCCAAGCTTACAACACCTGATATTCCCAAGTGGTCACCCATCTAAGTACTGACCAGACTCAGCATTGCTTAACTTCGGTGATTGTACGAGAACCGGTGCTTCAACATGTGTGGCCGCAAGTCAGACAAAGCCCAAGATGCCAGCTATGAATTGGAGATATCAAAATCAAATACGTACAAAAGTTTAAATATCATGGAAGTGTTTTTTTTAACAGAGGAGGATTTAAGGGCATGGCACAGAAATCGAAAAGGCCTATTGGAACAGAAAATAAAATACCTTCGAAAATTTAAAAAAAAAAACTACAAAGAAACAGCCAGAATTCACTAGAAAGAAAAGAGTAGTTAGCTACGCGGTAATATTATTCTTGTATAACAGTGAATGCTGGACAATTTTTCCCAGATGAAGTGAAGGATTCACGCAGCAGATAGGTTGTTCTACAGAAGGACACTGAGAATACAGTGGACTTAACGTCCAAAGAATCTGGAAGTTTTGAGAAAAATGCAAGCAAAAAAGACGTTTATACTTAGAATCAGAAAGATAATTTAAAATTCTGGGACATATAATGAGGAAAGAGATCTTGAAAAATTTGACACTCACATGTACATATCGAAGGCTTGTGTAAATAAATGTCACAACAATGAGTGGGAATGATAGTAAAAAAAACAAAACATTAATAATAGCTACAGAGATAGGAAAATGGGGAGAATCAAGATCGCTCAAATCGTGAAATAACGCGGCATATAGAAAGAAGACTCTACGAGGGAGAACTACAGTAAAAGCAACTATTGGTGATTTTCTCTACGGAAATCGAAAGGTGATCGAGTTTATTGTTCATTCTAAATCTAATTCAGCATTTCTAATGTCTCCGCCTAAACTCTGAAGTTTTATTCATTATTTTTTCCTTAATAGTAATAGATAGGTTCGCCTATCTTCTGGTTCACAATCCACCCCGGTCTTTGTAACATTAGTAGAGGTTTATCGCTTGTTTCCAGTTTAGGATTGGGTTTCCGGTTCCTTCTAAAGACTACTTGAACTTTATTCTTCTGTCACCGCCTAAACTTCATTTTTTTTTTTTTTTTTAATATTTTTTATTTCCTCAATAGTAACAGATAGATCCACCTATCGGTGGGTTCGCACTTCCCCATCCCGGTCTTTGGAACAGGATTAGAGGTATATCCCTTGTTTCCTTTTTAGTATTGATTTCCTTGTAAATTCTTTTTCGTTCTCTTTCACTCGCAGTAGCCCCTTGCCTCTTAGTGTCATTATCGCCTTCTTTGTGGTGAATTAAAGTTAAGTTAAAATACTGTTACTTTAATTAAAATATATTTGTGAAACATTTACATTTAATTAGAAAATATAACTTATCAACAAAGAAGTGAAAATGTTAAGCTTTTAATTGATTAATTTAAACAAACATTGAAAAAATGATTTTGGGGGGTTGGTCATAAAAATAAGGCAATGTGTGAAAAAAAAACAAATTACTGGACAAAAATTTTAAAACTAGTCAGTGTGCTCATAGCTCCAGGCGTGTAGACATCTAAGTAGCACATTTCTAGTATTAAATTTAAGATTTTAAAATGGTTATGGGTAAAATTTTAACAAAGTTCGAAGAGGGCAGGATTGTTGAAATTCAAAGACGATGTCTTTCGCAACGAGCCATTGCAAATGAAATTGGCCGTAGCAGAACTGTCATTGCTAAGTTCATTAAAAATCCGGATGTGTATGCTTCTAAAAACATCAATCGATCGACCCAATAAAATCTCACCATCTCTAAACAGACGCATTAGGCGAGAAGTTAAGAGAGATTCAAGCCTAACATCAAATCAGATAAAAACGAATACAGATGCTGAATGCAGCTGTCGAACAATTCGACGGCATTTAAATAAGAAAGGGTTTAACAACTTGAAACAGCTGCAAAGGCCTCGCCTTCTTCTTCGCCATAAAACCTCCAGTTTACAATTTGCTTCCGATTTTCAAACTTGGGATATGGATATATGGAAAAGTTGTTTTCAGATGAGAAAAAATTCAATCTTGATGGCCCAGACGGTTTACAGCGTTACTGGCATGCAAAAGTTGTCCGAAAAGAAATTTTCTCAACACGACACAGTGGAGGTGGATTAATTATGGTCTGGGGTTCATTTTCGTACAATGTAATTCATGTGGAGAAAACTGGATTTTCTAGCAGGACAATGCTGCAATCCACAACGCTCTCCAGATAGAAACCCAATCGAGAATGTTTGGGGATGGATGGCAAAGGTTGTTTATAAACATGAATCGCAATTTGAAACTGTGAATGTTTTTCGTGCTGCAGTTTATGCATCCTTGGGCGGGCATCTCAAGTACCATAATGCAGAAGTCTTTAATGAGTATGCCGAAGCGAATTTTCGAAGTAATTCGCAAAAATGGAGGATGTACAGAGAATTAAATTGTCGTTGTGACTTATTTGTTCTGTATTTGCTATTTTTATTTTCATGGTCTTTTCTTTATGACTAACCAAAAAAAATTATTTTTTTCAATGTTTAAATTAATCAGTTAAAAGCTTAAAATATTCACTTGTTTGTTGATAAAATACATTTTCTAATTAAATGTAAATGTTTCGTAAAATTATTTTGATTAAAGTAACAGTATTTTTTTGTTTTTTAACCCCTTTTGTATCTGGTTTTAGCATTTTGACCAAGAGGGTGTATATTTAAGAAAAATAATTTCGTTTAACAAAAATAATTTAATATTTTTCTTTTTTATCAATAACTCAAATAATCATGAATTTTGAATGTAAAAACGTTAAGTTTTCTTTCTTAAAAAACTATAACATCCAGCAAATAATGAAAATTAAGCTAGAACGTAAAATGAAAGCATTTTTTTTAACTGCACTCGCGACCATCCTGAATAAATACGCAACTACCCTACTAAATGTGTTTGGGACTCCCACTTTGGGAAGGGCTGATCTACACAAAAATAGCTTCATAATATTTTATGAAATTATGCTTGCCAACTTAGAGTGATAGTTAAAATCATCTTTTTTCTAAATGCATGAATTTTAGGGAGGAATTTTCTGGCCTACCAAACGTGTTCGCGACCACCACTTTGGGAAGGGTTCATCTACACAAAAATAGCTTCATAATATTTTGTGAAATTATGCTTGCCAGCTTAGGCTGATATTTGAAAGCATTTTTCCTAATGCACGATTTTGGTTAAGAAATCTCTGCCAAATTCTGGCTTCATTGACTAGCTTCAATTATCTTTTTAAAAGACTGCTTTTATTCTGTCTAAAATTATATTTTAGTTATGTGCTCAAGTCTTGGTATATACATGAGCTGCAAAAGAAAGACGTTCACGAATAGGCACTACTTATCGCTGGTAATGTATAAAATCAAATTTCTATCCATTAAGGTATTTTAGTCAAGTCTCAAATATATTTCAGACGTTTCTGATTTTTTTTTAAATTTAAAACTTGTATTTATTACATCTAATGCGTTGTCAAAATGGCATCTGGCTACGTACGCTGAAAAGAATTCTGCTAAATTTACCTTTAATTTTTTTTTTGCGTCATGTCTTTCTGGAGATCTTGATGCTATTGCTTAGAATTAATCTCTTTTACCATCTTCTCAATGGACGACTTGAAAATGTCTATATTCATTTTCTTCTCTATGTGTAATCATAGCTCTCCACAAGCACTCTTCAGTCTCTTTCTCATAGATGCAACGTTGCAAATTTATCGCTGTTCTATAGCTATTTCCACAGATGTTCAGATCAGCTCCTTTCTTCTTCTTTTTTACCACTTACCTTGTTTTGGGTGAAATTTAGTTAAAAATGCTTCATAGCTCTAATGTCGAAAAAAATCGCAACCCACAAATAAGTCCCGATACGGTGCAGGCCGAGGAAAGTAGCTTACTCAGTACTTACCTTAAGTTACGAAAAAAATATTTCCTTTCGCGACGTATGTTAAACGTCTGACAACTTGTATTGAGTTCCAAAGCGAAAAAAAAAGGAGAAAAAAAACATCGTTCCCACTACTCTTCCATCTTTTCACCTTTCTTATTCATTTTTCCTTTCCTTTCTTCTTCCATCTGTTCCTGTAGCGTTTTTGTAATGTTTTTTTTTCCCAAAAGAATTCCATGCATTTTCCACTGTAAGTGTAGTGCTTACTCATCATAACCTTAATTGGTAGAAACTCAATTTGTAAATCTTTAATTTAAAGTTATTCTTTGCCAGATGAAAGATATGCTCAGCAAAAATTAATTTCAGATTTGTTAATCTCACACGTCTGAAAAGTAATCAGTTAAATGCTAATACGTAGCTTTTAGCCTTAACGTGTTTCCCAACCACCAGTAGAGCAAATAAATCGAAGGAAATCCATTAAATTTTGCAAGACAAACGAGACAATGTGGACGCATCTAGTAATTTTTCTATGTTGATTAAAGAAAACCTGGACACAAAACTTAAAAACAAACATGAGATAACATGCAGCTGTAATTAGCATCGAATAATGTCTTTATTAAAGCATCCCATACAATGAAGACATATGATGATAAAAAGAAATTCAACGTTTAGAAAAGCAAAATTGAAGATGTAAAGTAAATTTTGAATTTGATATATTCCTAACTCTCTCATTGATTCTCTTGTCACTTTAAGCACCTGCACATCTTTGTCTGCAAGAGTTATATAAAAAATATTTTATACGTTGACTTACGTTTGAGAGTTAACAGGCATACTGTCGAGAAAATCTCAACTCAAAAAAAGTCCGGAGACGGTGCAGGCCGAGAAAAGGAGTTTAGTAAGTACTTACCTTAAGTTGCGAAAAAATATTTCCTTCTGCGACGTAGCTTAAGAGCGATAATATTTATTGAACATAAAATGCAAATGTGACATGAGGAAAAAAAAAGATGGAGAAAAAAGGACGGTCTTCTGTCTTAATGTTAAACTTAACTAGCCACAAACATTGACTCAAACATACAAACAATATTCCTTCCATCAAAACAACGCATTCTTACTTCATCCACCATAATGCCTCGTAAGCTCTATGAAGTCCTAACTTGTCCCCATAAGTACAATTCATTGTTTGTGGTGGGAGGAGGGGAATAAAATAACAACTTATCAATCTAATACTTCCAATAAGTATTTACAATATTGTGTACAAAAACTCTATCGAAGAAACTAAACAAAATAGTGTTAGTAATAAAACTTCCCAAAACTCTAAATTTGGCAGAAACGTCAGTGAACTGATATTTATTCCTCCTTGTAATGAAAACAGGACAAGAGATTCTGTCTAGTAATCTTTTATTCAATTAAGAATCTTACTACTCGTCGGAACCCTAGACGGGTTCAGACCCTGTCAACCCCCCGGACGAAACCTTGCCCTTCGGCAAAGCCTCGTCCGGGTTCCTCTCTGCTAATGCAGAGAGTTCGACAGTCGCCAAGAACACATCCATCACGTTTCAATCCTGCACACACCACAATACTACATATACACTAGGGTCTACAAAACATCCCATGGATTATAAATTTATAATGTTCATATATATATATAAATTTCATGAAATGCTGGGGAAGAGATATGAACCCATAAAAAAAAACTCAAACTGTCAACTGAAGATAAATAAAACAATGTTAGTAGGAACCGTCCACCCCTCAGAATAATAAGAGCTGCCGCTGTATTCTATCGATAGATAGAATCAAGAAGCAAACTCACTAATGGAATGGGGAGGGTGAGAAAAAAAAACGGAATGGGAAATTCAAAGTCTGACTCAGCCGAGATGAAAAACAAAGGGACAGAAAAAAAAGGGGAGGTTGGGAATCTCGACATGAATCATAACAGAAAAAAAAGTCCGAGAACAAGACTTATTCACACTAACTAGGAACACAAAACAGTGTCTAACTTAACAGGTGAAGGGTCCACAGGAAACCGCCCCGTTGCGTCACCTTCTCGTACCGTTCAAGCGCCTTCTGCACCACCTTAATGTCGCTGTGGCACGACACGAAGATGAATACATCATCGGCGTACGCAGAAACCCTAGCTCGAGCACTACCAGAGAAAACGGCGATTCTGCGTAGGGCCGGACTGTCTTTTAGCCGGCGAAGGAAGGGCTCCAACGCCAAAGCGTAAAGGAAAAGCCGAAAGCGGGCACCTCTGTCGGACCGACCGAGTCAGCGCAAAAGCGCTCGACCGCCTTCCGTTCACCTGTACCACAGCACTGGGGGAGCGATACAGGAGGCTAATCCACCTGCAGAAGTCGGGTTCGAATCCGGCGGCCTGCAGGACAGCAGCCAGGTACTGATGGTCAACCCTGTCAAATGCCTTGGACTGATCCAAATTGATCAGCGCGGCTCGCTTGTCGTCTTTTACATTCTCTATGATCGTGCGGATCAGATGCAGGTTGCTTTGAATTGTTCGGCCTCTCACAGCACAAGTCTGCTCAGGTCCCAACAAACTCGAGACAACTGACTGCAAACGCTCCTGCAGTATCTTGACCAAAATTTTTAACTCTGTGTTTAGCAAAGTTATTGGCCTATAATCACCTAAATCCCACCCAACACTCTTGCCCTTTTTCAACAGCGTGATCACATCCCTGGAAATCCGACCGGGGGTGGACCCCTGCCGGAACCAGTTGTTGAACACCACTGTCAAAATCGGGACAAATATGTGCGACAGCCTCAAGTACATTTCGTAGGGCAGACCATCAAGTCCCGGAGACTTGCCTCTGCCAACCTTCTTCAATGCCACGTAGACTTCGCCGTCCGTGATCTCACCCTCGCAGCTAGCCGCTTCAGTCGGCGAAAGCCGAGGAGAGTCAGCTAAATAGCTGCGAAACTCGTCGCCACTGAGACCAGGCTCCTTGGTAAAACGGCTCTCGAAATGCCGCCGAAACGCCTCGCACATGTCTTCGGTCGACCTCAGAGAGTGCCCCTCCGCGGTAATGGTCTCGCGAATGTATCGATCGGAACCTCGACAGATCTCTTCCTTGCGCAATTCTGCGCCCATGTTCACGGATTCGTTAGACATCTTGTTTAACCTATGTCTAACTACCTGACCCTGATAGCGCTTGCTAGCCTCACGCTTCAGGGCCTGCCTAGCTACGGCTATCTCTAGGGAATCCCCCCCAGCCACCGCCCTGGATCAGACTATCCTCTAGTGCCTTCACCTTTTTAGCCTTATCTAACGCTAGTAAATCTAGGTCGACCCTTCTCACTAACATTCTTTTTTTTCTTTTTAAACCGAGGCTAGTCTGGCCACACCCACGCTGCTGAGCGCCCATTGGCTGAATGGTGGCATGAGCGTTAGGCGGAGGTAATCATGTGAAGAAGGAGGGGAGGCCTGTTGCGCCCCCCCCCCCTGAAGGGATAGTTGTGAGATGCCACTGTGAGAGAGAGGGGAAACCCGTTGACACCCTCTGAGGGTATGGGTGAGGAGGTGGGAAGACGAAAGACTTCCAAAAATGGAAAATAATAAAATTTTCCTGACCGAAAACAAAGAAGTGGATTGTGGGTTTAGAAATATCAAGGAACCTCAAACCCCGACAAGCCCACCCCGGTTTTGGTCGGCGTCCATATAAGCAGAGTCGCAGCGAGTTAAGTTCAGTTCGAGTTCCAGTTAAGCTGAGTGAAGTTCGCAGTTGGGGTTGGAGATAGACAGGCAAGCAGTTGCAGTGAGCTGAGAGCTCTGAAGACCCGCCTCACAGAAGCTGACTAAGATTCACGCAATTCCGAACTCAACTTCTAGCCAAGAACAATTTATTTTTGAAGAACGACTTAGACTCACACCACCAAAACAATACGAATATCCCCTGAAGATACACCAAGAACCAGTTTCTTAAATAACAAACAACTTAAGATGTTAAGACTCGCCTAACAAATACAAAGTGTCACGAATCCATATAGCGGGTTGGGAAGAAGACGCAGTCCTGTATTCAGAACCCAGATATAAAATATTGTTATTCTTTTTTTAACACATTTGAACTTTTCGAGTTATTATATTATTTTCATTTACATATACTTGTGCGATATCACCCTTATTTTAACTCGACTTGCATTACGGTTTATTGATTTCGTCTGCCTAGGATCAATTCACAACGTGGGTAGGTCAGACTGGAAATCAAAGCAGTTACTTCGGTAACCAGACGTTGGAAGCGAGCTGGAAACGACAAGGCTGATACCGAATCCAACCAGATTCCCATCCGAATCACAAAAAGGTTAGAACGTCACATTTGGTGCCGCGACCAATACCAAGCCAGTTGGTCATCACAGGACAGGATAGCACGACGGACGCAGCCAGGCAGACGTCACATTTGGCCCAGCGACACCGGGGGAACGTCACAATAGCACAGTCTGATGCATCCGTTTCAACAACCAGAGGAATATTTTGGTCTATTGTTGTAATTGCAGATTTCGCAATATCCTTTGTCAGTCCCTCGAATGCTTCAACGGCTTGACGGGACAGAGGAAACGTCTCTACTTGTGTTAATGGATGTACCTTTTCTGAGAAGGAAGCAATCCATTGGGAGTAGTGAGCAAACATGCCCATTGCACGTCGAAGGGAAGGCTGGTTGTGAGGGACAAGCATCTGGAGTATTATGGTATACCCCAGTAGGTTTATTTTGTCCAGTCCAAACGAGCATTTGTCGTCGTTTAGGGTTAGATTGTATTTGTCGACGGCGGACATGAACCGTCTGAGATTTTCGTCGTGTTCCTTTCTGTTATGGCCACATACTGTGACGTTGTCGATGTACGCAAATGTGCCCTCCAGTTTCTCGTCCGTTATGATTTGGTCGACTATCCTTTGGAAGCTGGCTACCCCATTCGTAACGCCAAAAGGAATCCTGCGAAATTGATATAGTCGAACGTTCGCCTCGAAAGCAGTGTATAGCTTGTCTCTAGGTCTAATGGCGATCTGATGGTACGCGCTTTTCAAGTCAAGAGTGCTAAACGATACGATATTTGGCTATTTCGCCTATCATTTCATCCATCCTGGGTACTGGGAAGGCGTCCAAAAGAGTAAACATATTTATGGTTTGGGAGTAATCTATAACCATTCTCTTTTTATGGTTTTTAGAAGTTGTTATAACTACCGGAGCCCTACAGGGTGATTTGCTAGGCTCAATTATACTCTCCTCGAGTAGTCTTTTTATCTCAGAGTCAATGAATTTTTATTATTATAAGAAAAACTTCTGCTTCTCACTGCTATGGGTTTGCAGTTTTCAGGTTTTCGAAAAGTGACGGGTACTGGATTTTTGCTGTCGCCAATCCACAAATTTTCAATGCGGGCATTGAACCGCCAAACAGAATTTCAATCTGTGAGTGTTGCTGCAAAACATCGTGTCCCAGTATTATTTCGCAACAAAGGTTTTCATTACGGATAATTTAGTGGTTTTATAGGAGACGTCATTAAATAGTAAGTCCACCAAACAATAACCACTTACTTGCGCAGACAATGACGCGTTTGCCATCGTTACTCTGCTGGGGGAGGGGACAAAATACAATTTGTTGGTTTTTACCAAGCTTTCTTTGATAAAATGTTCTGAGCTCCCGGTATCGAGCGGAGCATTTGTAGACCTCCCGTTAATTTTCACTTTTACAATATTTTTGGAAAGGCAGTCGGGGGAGGCGGCTAAAGTTGCAGATGTATTTTGACGAGTGTCTTTGTATAGAGTTTTAGAAGACTTGCATACCTTTGAAAAATGACCAAGTTTTCCAAATTTATGACAACGATTATCTCTGGCAGGGCATGAAACTCGTGTTTAGATAAGCAGCAAAAATAGCAGATGTCCCTTTTTAAAGCGGCAGTGACCGATTGTTCTTGAAGCTTTGGACTATCGTCATGAGGAGGGGTAGTAGGAACAGGTAGGTTTAACGCGGCGCCCACGGTGTCTGGCTGTAAATATGAACTAGACTGCTGTATAGCACTTTCAAAGATATAGGCTTGCTCGTAAGCTGTTCTAAGTGTAAGGGTCTTATTCTCAAGACGTTGTCTTATCTGAGTATTACGTAAGCAGTTAATGAAGGCGTCCAAAATGTGTTGCTCTTGGACCTCTAATGCCGTCATTGGGCAGAAGTTGCAATCTTTGCTCAGTGTCCGAAGGCTCTTAAGGAAATGGTCCAATGTTTCGCATGATTCTTGTCGGCGAGTCGCAAGTAGGTGTCTAGAAAATATCTCATTTTTGGGCTTTATGTATGTAGCGTTCAATACATCGATTGCTTCTTCGTAGGTAACGCAACCCGAGATAATTTCGTTGACTGTGTGAGACAGGTAGTTGGTTAGGAGCGCCCGCTTATTGATGGGACGTCCCGGTCTTTCTGAATGTAGAACCTCGATGAAATTTGTAAATGTCTCCCGCCAATGTTTCCAGCACTTGTCGGCTGAATCGCTTTCTGGATCTGTGGTAAATCGCTCCGGTCGCATAAATTGTTCCATGCTTAATTGAATAAATTGTAATGAAAACATGACAAGAGATTCTGTCTAGTAATCTTTTATTCAATTAAGAATCTTACTACTCGTCGGTATTTATCAATCCACCCACGAGGATCGAATGTGGCACAAGGCCGTTTTAATGTGGGTATCCCCGAGCCCGTAGGCTCGGCCAAAAATATGGCCTTTCTGAACCCGCCTAGACGGGTTCAGGCCCTGTCAACCTCCCCGGCCGAAACCTTGCCCTTCGGCAAAGCCTCAACTGCTAATGCAGAGAGTTTGACAGTCGCCGACGAATCTTACTACTTCTCTACTTGACAAGCGGAAGTACAGCTTTTATAGCTTGGATTATCAAAGAGGAAATAATCCATATTCACAACACTGCTCATTTACAGAAAATGTGGCACATGGCCAAAAAAAGCGATTGGCGAAGAGGACGGTCTTCTTCTGTCTTAACTTTAAACTTAGCTAGCCGCAAACACTGGTCCAATCATACAAACAATATTCCTTACACCAAACCAACACATTATTACGTACCTTTCTTACTACAATCACCATAATACCTCATTGTCTCTATAAAAATCCTAACTAGTCCACATATGTACAATTCATTTATCCGTGGAAGGAGGGGAATAAAACAACAATATAAAAAGCCCCGATGAGGATTTAAAATTTGAATACAATATATTTACATGAGACTGAACAAAATAATGTTAGTAATACCCCCAACCACCCCTAAATGTGGCCGAAACATCAGTTAACTGGACGAAATCAATGCGGGGCTATAATAATATAAAACATTCATTCATCCCAAACACACACAACAACAAATACGAAAAACACACCCGAAACGAATGTCACCCCGCACCCACCAGAGAACTGATATCGCTATCCACCTAACAATGGCCTCTTACATATAAACAGAGATCACGTGGTAACAACTCACGAGACCCTGTAACTAACCATATATATATATATATATATATATATATATATATATATATATATATATATATATATATATAGGTAACTATACCCGTCTCGAAAAACCTTCGAATTTTTGATTTGCCAATAATCAAATCAATCTCGAAGGAAAAAAAGGTTTTAAAAAAAGAAAGAGCTAGAAACATGGAAAGTCTGTCGAAAAAAATAGCACAGATACAGGTTTAAAGCCCAAAGAAAAAACCCTGACACGAGTAAACAACTAACTAACTAAAGATCTCAATACAACCGTAGAGCAGACCTAGATAAACCTAGTGAGCCAGACAAACCTATATATATATATATATATATATATATATATATATAAGGATATTTTGGTCTCTCATCAGATTTTTGTCTCATGGGGTGTTTTTTAGCCCCCGCGAATATGCGGTATTTTGGTGTATGCAAGTTCAAGAGGTGAGATTCTTTTGGTGAATGAGCAAATTGTCATGAATGAATGGGTAGCGAATCACATGAACTAGGACTGTGATAGTTAATTCACACGCGCTTTCCCTCCCCGCGGCCTTGTGTATGTTACAGAATAAATATTGTCAACAAGAACCAACAACCCAGGTAAGTACATTACTCCTTCCCCCGCCTGAATTTTCAATTTCTCCACACTAAGCAATGGTTATATCCATACTCCAATTCCTGTTCTATCATCCAATTACATAAGCTTTTTAGGTAAATTACTCGCACCCCTCTCTGCCCCTCTATCTGTCAAATTGTTACGTGATTGTCGAATTGCCTAAGCTTACGTTCCTCATTATATATTCAAGAGTAGTTCAACTTTTTCAATTTTTAAATAGTTTTCGATCCAGTTTTCCTCGTTGCTTCCACCTTGCGTCCGTGACATTCTCAGCCTCGTTCCCACAAAAGAGCATCTCTCTTGCTTCAAATCTTTCTTCTTCATCGATGAATTAACTTATCGATGTTTGAAAATTTAATATTTAACTTGTTGAACAATCCCGACTCAATACACTTTCCAAACATCTGACCAAATGACAAGACATCTAAATTTTTGGTGAGAGGGGGAACCATATTTTGGTCAGGCTATGAACTTTTCACCACATTTATTTTTAATCTCGTTATATAAACAGAGTCGATTTGATTCTTTTCATTACACATTAGGGATAAGTGAACACTAATCGATCTCTATCATTTTGAAACATATTAGTGTTAAGTGAACAAAATAGATGTATCCTTTTTGCCATATTAGTGTTAAGTGAACACAATGCGATTTATGTATTTTTCTGTCACATAAGTGTTAAGTGAACACAAATCGATCTATATCTCTTTTTTGTCAGTGTTAAGTGAACAAAAAAAACGATCCATTTCCAATCTAATCACATTAGTGTTAAGTAAACAACAAATATCGATCTTTGTCTTTTTCAGTCACAAATCGATTTATTTTTCTTAATAACATTAGTGTCAAGTGAACACAAATCTATGTATGTATTTTTCTGGCATATTAGTGTTAATATAGGCAGTCATTGCTTTTCTCAGTAACCATACCAATCCCGGAATATTCGTGGAAATCTTCATAGTAATGATCCTCATTGTCTTGGAGATGTGCTGCCAATTTTTAGCTAATTAGCTTCTCTTCTATCCGCGTGGAGTACGGAAAAAACTAGTTCATTTTTTATGTTGTTTTATTAAAATCAGAAAATTTTATTTGATCCTTGTCATGAATTTTATTTCATGCTTAAAAGATAACCCTAATGGCAGTTCAAAAATTCAGTTATTTCACGAAAGTTGATAGAGGATAACTCTAATTTGTAGAGGTCATAACAGTTTTCCTTTGAGAAGATATCTTATGTTGATGTGTAATTTTAATATTTTTAGCTTAGGATACAATGGTAATAATATATTTATGGTATCTAATGCACACATATAAGTACATTTTACTACATACATAGATTGTGTCATCTGGGGATTTTTTCAATAAAGTTCTTTGAAGATAAATTCTAAATCATCTTTCTATTTACGTTTATTTGCAGAGAAAGCATTTGAGCCTTGATTCATGCTTAAAATATGCTTTTTTGGGACAAATCTGAGCCTTGTATTTCTTTAAAAGATTTATCTTAATAAGAAAAAAAGGAAAATAATAAAGAACAATCTAATACATGCATCATGTATTTATAGAAGTACTTCGACGTGATGGAATGGTTAGCAAACTTGTCTTATTTTACCTTACGACTGAATAGTGCGTCTAAATAGTAAGGGGGACCCAGTAAGGATCGGTCCTTACTCGGTGCCACTTACTATTCAGCTTTGTGCCAAATCTAAGCTACACTTAGAAAATCACCATGTGGACACCGCGAAGTGGTGTAATGGTTAACAAGCTTATCTCGCTAGACCAGTTACGACTGAGTATTGAGTTCCATACTCACTGAGTGACCAAGACTTTCGACCTTGTACCATATTCAAGCTACGATAAGAAAATCACCATAATGTTTTTTTTAGATTTATTCGCTGTCTCAGGTGATTGCAGCATGCTTACTGAGGCTATTCGATCCTCGGAAAAAGCTAGGATTAGGGATGCTGATTTTCAAGGTAGTCATTTATTTCTAACTTAAAAATTTCTTGAATTTATCCAAAATATTTAATACTGTGTGAAATGTTTTTTTTTTTTTGTTTGTTTGTTTTTTTGTTTTGTTTTTTTAAAAAAACGGTCGGATTTCTCGCTTCTTCTCTTTTAAATGAAAATATCTCTTTAAGATATGAATGATCACGGCTCTCTACAGATTTTATTTATTTTCTGGGAATATCTATGACATTTTAATCATTTCCTCGCAAGCAAAGCAATAAAGCCACTAAGACGCAAGAGGTTAGTGAGTGTTAGAGAAGATGAGAAAAACTACTATTAAGGAGAGAGGACAATAAAAGAATAAGAATTAAGAAGACAGAAGATAACGATTTAAATTGCATTTAAATTTTTGAAGATCAAAATTGACTGAAAAGCAAGAAGCTGGAAAAGATTTCCGTAATCCAGAAGTGTGATAGAAGAAACTGTTAGTATACAACATCTAGATTTACATCTTGCCATTTCAACTGTAAAATGATTTCTTGAGAAATATAGTTGAGTGATTTCCCCGTTGCCTTCTCTCCATGGTTCTCTATCCAAAATAATCCTTCTCTTAAAGTAGTTCTCATTAAAATCTATAAAACACGGTTTTCTTTTCGAATTAGCGCATAGCGTGGGATAGAGTATTACACGATGAAAACATAAGCCTTACAATTAGACAATTCAGTTATTTTCCTTAATATTGAAGTAAGATAATATTAAACAGTAAGAAGGAGGTAATCACAATTTTAAGGTTTTTAATTGGAAGGGTATCTTAAGTTAATGTTACATGTCTAATATGATTCTTTTATTTTTATTTTGAGTACTATGGTAACGATATATTTGTGGTAGGGAATGTGCACAAATACCTACACACAGTAGATAGTGAATTTGATTGCCAATTGTGTTTACGCGGAAGTTTAGTTTTCGTTTAGGTTATAACAGTGTGTGTCAGGTAGCTGTCAATTTATTTTTGAACTACCTCTCAGCATGAAAGAAACGAATATATTAAAATCGAGTACTGAAAATTTCAGTGAAATCGTTCAACTATTATTCATGGCAAATTGCACGCATTTTTCCCCCATTTTGTTGTAGTGAGTATGGCTCGATAAGCACATTGCTCACGAACTTGACTTCATAGGGTTAGATGTCAGAGTATACATGCTAATCCCAAAATCCCTTAAAGAGGTTCACAAATTATCTGAAAAGAAAAAAAAAAGTTTTTTCCAACAAGAATTAAAAGCAACAGATATAACTTTGCAATTCTTTTACACTGTTTCGTGGCTTGAGCTATTGATAATTCTCACTTGTATTTCTGATCAGCACAATTCAGTCAGCAGATTTTCGCAGTAAGCAAGCTCTTTACACATGGAACACTGACCCAACACATTTTATCTTCTCTAATTCCCGAGTTATTTGGCCTTCAGCTAACTTCCATTAAAGTCTATAATTGCGCATATTTTTCTGCCCTGTGGGCTGCCTCCAGTGTCATTTAGGATTGTGAATATTAGCTTTCAAGATAGACAGCCCGATTCAACTTCTAAGACTGACGCCACACACTCTTTCTGCTCTACTCTATTCTTTTGGAAGCTAAACTTGGCAAATTTTATAACATTAAAGCATAGGTTCGTGAATTTAGTGACATAGTTCAATCCTATCTCGGGGTAGTATTCACACAGATTCAGTGGAAATGGGGCTAACAATAATTGTGCAGTCTGAACAAAAGAACAAGGCACCTCAAACATGGACAGTGAAAAGAAAAAAATCTACTTCGGAAGATTAAATACGATGTTAAGTTTTTAAATTCTATGAAGGTTATCCAAATCGACAGACATCTGAAGTGGGTCAGAGAGCACAACGGCTCAAGAGTAAAATTTAATAATGATGTCTTCACCCCATAAATTCAGTCAGAAAGCATTATAGTCCTTCACGTTTACACCTGCTGCAAATGATTATATATATAGATAGATAGATAGAGAGAGAGAGAGAGAGAGAGAGAGAGAAAGAAATTCGACCGTAACTTTGACCTACAGAATGCCTCACTTATTTAAAAATAATACTTACTTAGAAGAAAAATTCTCGAAAGTGCCGCTATCGAATCTTAGCAAAATATAAATCTGCCACTCAGATTTTTCCCATTATCTTCTTTATTGAAAGAATTACTCTTTTCCCTAGCCAAGTTACATGACCACAAAAATACAAAAGAAAACGGTTAAATCCATAATTTCATGTTATTCGAAACATATAGCAATACTAATTTGCATATATATATATATATATATATATATATATATATATATATATATATATATATAAAGTATCCCCTACTCACTTTTTTTTATTAGACATTGAACTGTTTCACCTCCCGTTCATGAACTTGTCCGAATTTTTCCGCTAACCTGAGAAATATTCACGAACATCTCTATACCAAAAATTTTGAAAAACCAATAACATTTTTGCTATTTGTATATAAATACTTGTCACAAAATAAACTCCTTACACTTGCCTTTATAAAATTCCACAGAGGACGAAACTTTTTCTTTCATCTTTATTCATTTTGCCCTTTTACAGATATACTCTATCTAAAGATTTTTTACACATACACATATTTTTCTATCTATAGATCTTCAGATTCTATGTATATTTCTTCAGATGTGTAGTGCCCTTAAATAAAATCCTATAATTACCCCAGATTTTATTCTGCTGCAGTGGTGAGAAGAAAAGTTTATGAAGTCATTCTTGTAATTAGACGGTGTTTAAACTTTTAAATGAAGGTCATTATTGGTGACATATCTAGGGCGGGTAATCAAAGTGTTATTAGTTTCAGTTTCAAAACTAAAATCTATTGTGAGATGAACGCTATTAAGTTGTTAACAAGATCGGGTAAATTTGTGGCATGTAGACATGTTATTAAAATGTAATCCACGTATCTACAATAAGAAGAATATTTAACGGGGGAAGAAATATACATAGAAAACACCTCCAATATCCTTATTATTTCATAACACACACACACACACATATATATATATATATATATATATATATATATATATATATATATATATATATATACAGAGAGAGAGAGAGAGTAGTAATAGTAGTAACCCATAAAACCCCAAATTACCTCATATGGGGTATAGACCTCATATGGGTATTTCAACCGACGCGTATTATATTGCTGTCGTGTAAAACAATAACTGAATAGATTTGAAATATATATATATATATATATATATATATATATATATATATATATTTCATATATATATATATATGACAAATTTAAACAATGACGACAATTATATCTTGGTTTAATGAGGAAGGATTTCAATCAATTTCTGTTTTCCAGTTCGATTTCTTTAAGCAGGAAATTATATTCACATGTGTGACTGTTTTACATTTAATAAATATCAAATTTTATTGAAAATTTTTTTATTATTTCTTCAGAGCAAAATATAAGAAAAAAATACAATCTTTTTAATTCTATTCGCAATTTCAGTATACGCAAGCTAGATAAATTTAATTTTATATTTTATTTTCGGATTAAATGTGGAGTTCTTAACTGAAAGTTATTGTTTTACACGACAGCAATATAATACACGTCGTTGAAACAAATATATTATAATAAACAAATATTTTATAATAAGCCAATATTTTATAATAAGCAAATATATTGATTTTAATGGCTCAGTGCCAATAAAGACTGGTTAGATTCTAGAAAATATATCTTTTTCTTTGAAATTTGAATTAAATAATTCATTTATTTCTATAAAATTGGTGCAATGAACTCATCTGAATTCAGATTGTATCTTTGCACAATTTGGTCAGTTTGCCGGCCACTAATCTCCGATGGATGTCTGAAATAGAATGTTTTAATTACACTTGTAAAGAAATCAAAGAGTTGATTAAATTTATTTAGTAAAACATCTCTCATGAGGACAAAGGACATGGTTTCATTGCATGCAATTCTTCCTCATTATTTGTGTAAAAATGAAAGAATGTCAAGATGAACGTGAAGCAATTAGTGGCGTCCTAACTACTACAGTTGGACCTCAGTTAGCTTACTGTTTGTATTATCTATTTATTCAGAGAAATAAGTCATTTCACAAAAAATAATGCTTTTTGATAGCTGTTAGAGGTGAGGACGAGTAAAAGAATAGCGGATCGGATTCAAGAATAGGAGAGCCGAGATCAAATTCCAGTTGCATCCATTATATTCCCTTATATGCTAATACCCTTGATAAATGTATGAATCCTCATCTTAAGGCTATTTTTTTTTTAATCGGCTGTATTCTAATCGCTGGATATCGGGAAAACATCTCGATTCATGTACGGTCATGCAAAACGTATTCGTAGATTGTTTCAAGTTTGGTTTACTTCATTATACGATACCCTCTCTGAGTCATCAATGTTTCGACATGTTGATGATATTCATATATCCACAGCTTAGCGACACAAGATTTTCATCATCACATGAGCTCTTCCAAGCAGTATTGCCATCTACGAACTTCCGGTGATGTCAGTTATTCCCAAGACGTCCAGCGTAGCATAAATATTCCCAGAAATAACCCCAAGTGCGCCAACTACAAAAGAACTTGAGCTGTTGCTTGATATATTTTTTCTGATTTGCCCTGCCAGATTTTAGCACCATTGTATTTTCTCCTGCTCTGTTACCGCGATGTGCTTATCTCAAGGTATCGCAACGTCTATCAGGTCCCACTCATGACTGTTTTGCTCACAAGTGTAATATCAAGGTGATTGCTCTCCTCGCAATTGCCAGTCAAGATAGTCCTATCCCATGAGTTTCACATGTACATTCGCGACTACTGACAGTAGTGAATGCTCGTCAGGTTTACTGACCAAATTCAATTTTACTTAACTTCAACCTTTGCTTAACGGCAACATATTATGGCCGTAAACGAAGCCTGACACTATAAAAATAATTAGTATAAAAGTCATACTAAAGAATTATTGGGTTTCCAAAAATTTTAAACACTAAGTTCCTTATAGCCTAAAAGCGTCTACGCGTTTGTCTGAATAACGAATAATTTTCTACCCTGCAAACCCTTTCTCACGGACGAAAAGTAGCAAAACAGACTATATTCCTTAGTTCCACCAGTTCTAACCATCATGGCTAAGACTCGCCATGCCATACACATTATAGCGAAACACCCCCCTTTCACTTCGTATTAAATTGGTCCAATGTGAGATCAACTATGACAGTTTCTTCCCAGAAGCAGCTGCCATTTTTGGAACCGACTCCGAAGAGGATCCTTCCCCGATCACTAAAATCTTAACCTTTTCAAGTCTAGGATTAACAGTTATTTTCCTCACATACCCGAATAAACTGCATCTCTTACTCTGTAAGCCTCTACCTCGAGTGGCTCTCGGGCCTTGCACAGGATGAAAATCCTTGTAAAAAATGATAATGTATCAATGAATTAAGTACAGTATATCAAATTTGTTTCTTTCTTTAATTGTGTAATATTGTAAGCCATACATTGAACAAAAAATACGGTTTATGATGAAGAAATATCTGAAGTGATGGTTTTCTACGACTAAATTAGATGTTGTACAAATCTGAAAGCGAAGATCGAACTCACTATTCAGTCATAAGTGAGCTAAAGAGACAAGCTTGCTAAACATTACACCACGTCGCAGATCGAGATACATTTATGGTGCTGCTTCTTAACCCATGTTATGGATCACATGATCATTCAAGACAATTTGTAAATGTCGATCAAGGCATTGAAAAAAATGGTTATCCTGAAGTACCTGACAAGAATACTGACTGATATATCATACCGTGACATTGATCAAATAAAGAACTTTAGGTATATAACTTGACACTATTTACATTATTCGGACTATTGTCCTCATCGTTGTCGCCATATTTATTACAACGTTTCGGCCGTTGTACGCTCCGTCCGTCTTCAGTTGGTTGGAATGTCGAACTGAACCCTTTATTTCGCTCATTGGGGTAGAGTGTTCTAGATCCACGTGCCATGTCTCATGGATGTCAGTTATCAGTTATCTCCTGAGAGGGAAATTAACGGGAAATAACTGATAACTGACATCCATGAGACATGGCACGTGGAACTAGAACACTCTACCCCAGTGAGTGAAATAAAGGGTTCAGTTCGACATTCCAACCACCTGAAGAAGAACGAAGCGTACAACGACCGAAACGTTGTAATAAATTTGGCGACAAAGATGAAGACAATAGTCCGAATAATGCAAATAGTGTAAATAAAACCTCATATCAGAAATATAGACAGATACTGAAGAATTCGGCATAATGTAATACTATTTTAAATAGATAAATGATCACTTTGGATATTTTTTCCATGATATATATTTATTACTATATTTATACTATACTATGTCCAATGTAAAATATATATGGTCGTTCCTTGTCATGGTAGAGGGCTTAATTGTTCCCGTGATCTCAAGAGCGAAGCCGTCTGCAGTTTCAACACCTGTAGGGCCACCCATGGCGGTAAGGTCGAAGAGGAAGTACTAGACTGAACGCGACCAACCCCCGAAGATCCCAAAACGAAATAGGCAAAGATCTACATGATCTCTCCTGCGAAACCGGCGGAATAGGGCATCGCCAGTCGGAACTTGACAGGCCCGGCATTGGACAACCCGATTCAACAAGGTTTGCCAGATCTTGCTAGTGTCAATCCCGTTTGAACTGCAAATTATGGGCTTCTGAGTTGTCCACCAAAATCAAATTCACGCGAATGGCCACATCAAAAGACACTTTGATTCAAGGCCATCTCCGCCACCACCTTCACCTCGGTGGAGAGAAAGAGAATAGAGAAAGAGGATGATGATTTCCGATGATCGGATACGAGCGGGTGTCGACATAATCATACATCATATTATATTATTAGTTGTCAAATCGGTATCTATGTTGATGACACAAATATTTACGCTAGTCTTAATAGTAAGTTTGATCGATTCGATAAAGCCTAATTGGCAGCTGATCTCAAAATGATTTATTCTCAGTTAACTGGGGCAAGGAACGACTTGCCAAAACGAAACTGCTATCTTTTAATCGTCTGAGAGTATCCTGTTTACCATCTATCAGCATGCCTGATGCTAACCTTCATAAGAGGTTATCAAAAATGACATGCAGTGCACCTTCTCAGACGAACGTTTTCCGCTGTCATGAAGTGGAAAGATTATATTGAATCAGTTGCTAAGTTTGATGCTAAGACTGTTGCTTCACTGTGACGTGTTAGACAATTTTGATTGCCAGAATCTATCTTGTATATTTTTAAGTCTACCATTCGTCCTCGTTTTGAATATTGTCACCACATCTGGTCTGGGGCTCCTACCATATATTTAGAGATTCTTGATAAAATCCAAAGGAAAATCTACAATGTTATTGGTCCTGATTTGGCGTCTTGGCTTCAGTCACTTTCACACCACCAGTAATGTAGCTCCCTGTCTTTTTTCTATGAATAATTTCATGGTAATTGTTCTGATGAACTTTCCCCTATGGTAGCAAAACTTTATGAATTTAAGCGCAGTACTAGTTTGGCATTTTGTAATTGAAATGGATAGGTGTAACCGTAAGTTCTATGATAACAGTTTCTTCTATCACACTTCTCGCTTGTAAAACTCTCTTCCGGCTGCATCCTTTTCAGCCAACTTTGATCATCAAAAATTTAAATACAGTGCCTATCGTTATCTTCTGTCTTCTTAATTCTTGTTATTTTATTGTTCTCTCTCTCTCTCTTTAATAGTTTTTTCTCTCATATTCTCTAACACTCAGTAACCCTTTGCGTCATAGTGGCTTTATTTCCTTACTTGGGTGAAAAGATTAAAATTATAATAATAATATATTTATTACAATAATAATATTGTGCCACTATTTAGCGTTTGGCTAACTAATTAAGCATGAAAATTAAAAGCGACAAATACTTAAGGCGAGAAGAAGCTATCACGAAAGACATACTGAGCGATATTATTTTTTTTAACAAGAGAAAAGTGGTAACGATTTTATTTTCATTTGCGAAGAAAAGTATTTTTTTTTTCGCAGAAGATAGGAAATTCGTAAGATCTCGAATCTGTCATAATTAATTTATGCTATAACGCGGCGAATAAAAAATAGCAATTTGCCCATGGCAATAATGAAAATTTCAAATTGTTCAAGTGTCTCGCAGGGCGAAATGCTGGAAGATAATAGTAATTAGGCCGAGGATGCGACCGAGAAAAAGGATCAGCTGAGACCACTCCAAAAAAAAAAAAAAAAAAATGAAGGGAAAAGAGAAAAAGTAAAAGAATAAACCATTAACTATCTTTCGGAGATATCATTTGGTTCTGGAAAGAGACCACCTGTTTTACGTCCAGACCTGGCCATGATATAAGTTTGTTACCGGTACGGATTGTCGGCGACAGAAGTACGAAGGTGTAAAGGGTAGAAGGAGATTCTGATAATCATTGGCGAAAATCTCGTTGATAAGTTCCAGATGACATTCAGTTAAGATAGAGACTTAATGACCACACTACGAGTCGTGGGGGTTCTAGTCAGGGAAAAGAAAAAAAAGAAAAAGGAAGATATCTTTTTTTTCTTTGAGCGATAATTGTAAACTGAGGCCAGACCAGCCACACCCACGCTGCCGAGCGTTCATTGGCTGAATGGTGACGTGAGCGATGGGCGAAGGTAAACATATGAGAAAGAAGGGAAACCTGTTGGAGCCTCTGAGGGGATTGGTGTGAGATACAACTATGAGAAAGAAGGGAAAACTGTTGACGCCCTCTGAGGGGATTGGTGTGAGATACCAATATGAGAAGGAAGAATTTGGGAGGACAATTCCCTTAAGAACCCCTCTAAAACAGAAAGTAATGGACTTCCCAAAATGGCAAGTGATAAATTTTCCTGTCCGAAAACAAAGAAAATCCTTATTGCGGATTTGGAATTATCGAGGAACCCCAACCACGACAGGCCCCCACCCGGTTTTGGTCGGCGTCAATATAAACGGAGTTGCAGGAAGCGGACAGTTGGGCAGTTGGACAGGCGCAGACAGAGTAGACAGAGTTGAGCTGTGAGCTCGGACACCAGCCTCGCAGGAGCTAACTGAAATATCCACGCATTCCGACTTAGACTTCTAACCAAAAACAACTTTTTTTTATTTTTTTGAAGAACGGCTTAGACTCACAGCACCAAAACAAGTTTTACGAATATCGCCTAAAGATACCAAAAAACCAGTTTCTTGAAAAACAACTTAAGTTATTAGGACTCGCCTAACAAACGCAAAGTGTCACGTATCCATAGAAGTGGTTTGGGAGAAAGACGCCGTCCTGTATTCAGAAACCAGATATAAAGATATTTGTTATTCTTTTTGTAACACATTTGAATCTTTCGAGTCGTTACTTTATTTTCTTTTACATATACTTGTGCAGTGTCACCTTTGCTCGAATTCGGCTTGCATTACGGCCCGACGACTGATTGATTTCGTCTACCTAAGATCAAATCACAACGTGGGTAAGTTAGACTAGAAATCAAAGCAGTTACTTCAGTAACCAGACGTTGGAGGCGAGCTGGGAACGACAAAGCTGATACCGAATCTAACCAGATTCCCATCCGAATCAGCCAAGGGTTAGAACGTCACATTTGGCGCCGCGACCAATACCAAGTCACATTGGTCGTCACAGGATAGCACGGGGGCAGAGGCACAGGGTGACGTCACAATATTTTGATTACTACACATTATTTTAGTGTGACATTAAATGATAGGACAATGATAGGAAAAATCTTGTACTCCGTCCGTCATTCAGTTAGGAAAAGCTTTTAATGTTTCAAAAACAATATTTAAAATCTTGGTATTTCCCTGGATTTGAACCGAAACCCAGCTACATCAACTAAAAATTACTTTGTGTACACATATCATTTTCAGTTCAGACCACCAAAATATATTATTGCTATTTTTTACGGAAATGTCAGCATAAGATATTATAAGTTATTTTTTCTTTGTTAAAATCAGTTATCTCTATTCTTTAAACAAAAATTGAATCTTGAAAGTACGAGATATTTATAATTTTTTTTGCAGGCCACATATATTCGTCTTCTATGGGCCGTGTCTATTCAGGACGTGGACCATCATGCCTCTCCACAACGTCCTGTCTTTTGTAGCTCTTAGTAATTTTTCTCTTCTTTCTTTCTCTCCTCGTCCCTGTTCTGCCAACCAGTTTCACAAGCTCGTTAGCTATGGAATGCGCAGCTTTTCTCTCTCCCTCTTGCCTTCTATATATCCTGTGAAAGTCAAATTCTCCATGTCCGCTTTTCCCTAGAAATTTCAGTTGTCATTTTCTGGTTCTAAGTAAAAGTGTCATTTTTGTTTCCAATTTCCCTAAAACTTTCTCGTTACCCACATGTTCAGTTTGTGGAATTCTCAGCATCCTACTGTAGAACCAACTTTCTGTTATAGGAAAAATATTGAGATAAAAAGGAAATTCTTCTTCTACATGCCGTGCCCCTTAATTGGTGACATTGGTTCTTCCCAATGTCCTTCGGTTTTAATAGTTAATAATTTTTATATTTTTCTTATCTCTCCTAAAACTTGCTCCGCCATCCATTTAATCCCGTTAACTAAATATACCTTTCCTCTGTCCCTCCTGCCTTCTATCTGTTCCAATCCCTCTTTTCTCATTATGTACCCTAGAAATTTTTTTTTTCCTGATGTTAACTATAAGTGACCTTTTTGTTTACATTTTTTTTCTAAAACCTCGCCGTTGCTAACATGTTTGGCTAATGGTATTCTCATCATCCTTCAGTAGAACCACATTTCCGTTGCTTCAAGTCTCTTCGTCTTCATATATAAGAACCGATATTATATAACAGTTCATTACTTTATCTTTGTTTCCAATAAAATGTGCTTGTTTTTTTAATAAGTGCTTAGCTTCTAAACTGTTGTTACTAAACGAAAATAAAAGATAAAAGATATCTATGAATTTCGGAAAGTTTTCTTTCTGTTTCGTTATTATTATCTTTCAATAAATATTCTAGCGTCATTGAATAAATCAGTGACAATGTCAAGAGCCGTTGAATGTGTGACGCATAGAATGGGAAAGAAAATAGTAATAAATAGCGTCATATCAACATAAACATTTCGCGGGTTGGCGGCTATTTCACGTGGTGTAATGGTGAGGAAACTTGTCTCGCTAGATAAATTACGACCGAATAGTGCGTTCGATCCTCACTGGGTGCGCTGTATTTTCGTTCTTGTGCCGCATCTAAGCTACACTCAGAAAATCGCCGCCATTATATTTACCAGGGGAGGCTACTCTGTGAAACTTTAATTATTTCTTTTAATCAAGAGTTGACTCCCTTACATTGGAATAAGTATCTTCAGAAATTTCATATCTCCAAATGAAAATTATTTGTATTTTAAAGATGCAATACACATTCATTGACACTTTATATATGAAAAAAAAAACTTTAACTAGCTGATTCGTTATAGAAATTACATTACAACTACTTTAAATGTAATATATATATATATATATATATATATATATATAACAATTGATCCCGCAGTATGAAATTCCTGAGAAAGAAACTACTAAGACATATTATTATATTAATTGAACTATATACTTAGTTCATGTCATGTTAACTGAAAAACACGTGTAAAAAAAGAATTCGTAGATTTACCATATTACAAAATTCATATAAAAATTCTCACTTGAAATTTTGAACTTTAGCGTTGCGACTCGCACGTTCCGAGATTGTACAATCGTCAATAAATAGCAGACTCTTAAAAAAACATCTTTCGGTCTACAAAGAATTATTTCGTCTTCAAGTTTTAACTTTAAAGGAAAAAAATTACAGCCTGATGATGGAGATACGGATCTTCTAAAGTACTTGCTTAAGCTAAAAAATATACACTAGAAACATCTGACAACAGGATTACATCATTCAATGGATTAAGAGTATTTTAATACATACATTATGTTCTACTAGCGAAGTGATTTCGCCATTAATCGCATTAATATGGCTGATTGATTCTATGTATGATTATTTCTTAACAGCAAAATTGTCCAAATCGTGTAACAGAAAAAATATCCTATTGTTAGATTAAGCTTTAAACAGTTGTATCTTAGAAATGATTAAAGATATCGTACTGGAATTTTCAGAGGTTTTTAAAACACTACTGGATTCTACCTTGAGCAATAACAATACATAATTACTGTCTAAACTTAACAGAAGAATCGTGATGAAATCGATCATAAACGAAAATGACATGTTTATCATTAATTAATCATGGCTAAGGGATCGGAAGATCCTGGAGTACCAAGGGTGCCTCATACGTTTCATGTACACTTTCATTTTCAAGTCCTTTTTCATTGCTCTTTGGGCAGCCATGACGATTATTACTCAACTTTAGTAATAATAGCCACTCTAAAACATCAAACATTTCCCCTACAGAGTGGTGCTTCGTCGAATTGAACCATTTCAAAGCCTTTATCCTACATTAAACACCGTCATTTGATAAGGCACAAGAAATATTGAAACAAAATGGCTATTTTTGTATTGGTTTTATAACATATTTATGTTATAATTTTCGAATAATAAACAATAAACAAACTTTAATCTGCAAAAATCTAAATGTAATGTCTATCGCTATCTGTTTTGTCCTTATTACTAAAGTTTCTGTTCCTAATTCTTCCACATACTCTAAACCCGTGCGTACTAGTACGTGTACTGCCCTGCTTGGGGTGATACCGATTATATATATATATATATATATATATATATATATATATATATATTAGGATTCTCGACTTGACTCACTTACCTAACAGCATTTAAATTGCAAAATCGCATTCAAATAGCTTCTCGTATCTATATATGTATAAATTAGCTATATAATATCCTGCAATTATTCTATTTGTAATGTTGACTTTTTTCAAAAATAGTCATTCTGAAATGTTAACATAGTTTTATCACCGACCACTCTTTCCTTTCAACGTTAAACTGGCATTAATTCTTAATTATTAATAAACCCAAATCAAGGGGATAATCGAATTCAACACTACTAATAACAAATTCTGAAAATGTTTTCTCTCCTCTGAAATGAAAAAATTGAGTCTTTTATATAAAATGATTTATCTTTGGTTATTGCAATGTTCCCGAATATTTCATAATGAGACAGATTTACTTTTTGTATGACCAAGTGCTGTAGACAAATTTTATTTGCATCATCAATCTATATGTCATTGCCCCTTCAAGGCGTGGACGATTAGGTCTCTCCCCAAATTTATGGCTCTAAGCAATGTTTGCCCCCTACCAATCCCATCCATGGTCATCCATTTAGTTAAGTGTGCGTTTTTATTTATTTATTTATTTTAATCATTTCACCCCATGCAAGACAGTAAATCCACTAAGATACAAGGGGTTACTGAGTGTTAACGAATTATAAAACAAACCTTATTATGGAACGGTAACAATAGAAGATTAATCAGGAAGACAATAGAAAACGATTGACATTTCATTTAAAATTTTAAAAATCAAAGTTAACTGGAATGCAATGAACTGGAAGAAAGTTCCACAAGTGAGAAGTGCGGACAAAATGTTAGCATAGAACTTACGGTTACATCTAGCCAATACAACTGTAGATTGATGAGCCCTCATCGCCAATCAGTACGTCGCTTAAATTCATAAAGTCTATGTATCAGAGCGAAGAGCTCTTCTGAACAATTACCATGAAAGTATTTATAGAAAAAGCACATGGGAGCATCTTTAAGGCGGAGGGAAAGTGACTGAATAATATTGCTGAGGCTTCTTTGAATTATAATAAAAACTTCTAAATATATACCAAGAGCAGCGGACCATATGAGGTAGCGATATTCAAAGCATAGACAAATGATAGACATATAGATTCTGGAGAGAAAAATGATCTAGATCGACACAGTGAAGCAGCTTTCTTAGCAGAAGACCTAGCAATGGATTCAATATAATTTTTCCACTTCGTGTCAGCCGTGAATGTTAGCCCAAGAAGTCGCAAAAAGTCACTCTCCTAAAGGTTAGCATCAGCCATGCTGATGGAAGGACAGAGAATGTGTCGGATTTAACTCCTCCTTAATTGTTCAAATATTTCACTGGGGCACGCTTTCCCTACACCATAAAAACTGGGCAACTTATCACCTCGTTCTCTCTTTTTCATTCTTCATTTCAGCGAACACCTCTACAACGTAAGCTCTCGTAAAAGATAAGCGTCTTCCCATATGTGGAAGACGCCGTGAACATTATACACACACACACACGTACGTGCGAACGTGCATCATAATACAAACTCTTTACGTTCACACACAAACACAAATGTTGATATCTTTGTCACTTTGTTGTTTAATACATATAATTGTTGACATATAATACATATATTTGTTGACATATATATATATGTGTGACACTAGTTGGCTTACCAAAAGGGAGAAAGAAGGAAAAAGAAAAAGGGAAAGGCGAGAATTAAATTTAGGTGATAAGAGGCCATCACGAAAAGGACACTGAGCGGTGTTATTTTTCTGAGAAGGAAAAGTGGTAAGATTTTTTTTTTTTATTTCCATTGTCGTGAAGTCGAAAAAGGAAGATACTGTAATTAATCTGATTTATGTTACGGGGCGGGTGAAAATTCCAGGTTGGCCAAATAACCTCACAGACAAAATTCTAAATGGATAAACATTTAACTGTGTCGCAGGAATGCCCATTTGAGGCCTCCCACAGAATTCTAAAGAGATAAAAATTAAATAGGTCATCCACTGACCGAGAAACAAAAATGTCCGCTGACCACCATGAAGTAGAGGTTAAGCCTTTGTCGATGGGAAGATATCGTTTGGACAAGGCATCTGTTTTGTGTTGAAATTCGGCTATGACAACGAAACTATTTTATCGGATCAGAAATTGGCACTAAGAATGAAAATTCCAGGTTGGCCAAATAACCTACAGGGCAGAATTCTAAATAGATAAAAATTATTTAGGTCGCAGAAAATGTCCGTTGGATCAACCGCAGAATTACAAAAAAAAAAACAAAAGACTAAAATATTAGTATCTACGGAAAGATATCGTTTGGAAAAGGCATCTGTTTGTCGTCAGGCTGGCTATGGTGGCGAAACTATTTTATCGGATCAGTAATTGGCACCAAAAAATGCGATCTAATCATATGACCACCCACTTGATGCTGGCGAAAAGTCTCGATTGATAAAGTCCAGGTGACATTGGGATAAGAAGTGAGATTAAGGGATCACACTACGGGTCGTATTGGTTTGTTGTCGGTCAGAGGAAAAGAGAGAAAGAAAAGAAAGAAAAAGAAGAAAAAAAAAGGAGGAAGATAATTTTTTTTCTTTGAGCAAGATTTTTTAAAACGAGGCTAGTCTGGCCACACCCACACTGCTGAGCGCCCATTGGCTGAGTGGTGGCAGGAGGCGGAGGTGATCATGTGAGGCAGAAGGGGAAAACCTGCTGGCACCCATTGAGGGGATAGGTGTGAGATGCCACTATGAGAGAGAGCGAAAACTGTTGACACCTTCTGAGGGTATGGTGAGATACCAATATGAGAACAGAAGAAGGTGGGAGGACGAGAAGACTTCCAAAAATGGAAAAGAATAAAAATTTCCTGACCGAAACCAAAGAAGAGGATTCTGGGTTTGGAATTATCAAGGAACCTCAAACCCCGACGAGCCCACCCCGGTTTTGGTCGGCGTCCATATAAGCAAAGTCGCAGCGAGCGAAAATCAGTTCAAGTTCCAGTTCCAGTTGAGTTAAGTTCGAAGTTAGCAGTTGCACCCGCCTCGCAGAAGCTGACTAAGATTCAGGCAATTCCGAACTCATCATCTAATCACGAACAATTTATTTTTGAAGAACGACTTAGACTCACACCACCAATACAAGTTTTACGAATGTCGCCTGAAGATACACCAAGAACCAGTTTCTTAAAGAACAAACAACTTAAGATGTTAAGACTCGCCTAACAAGAACAAAGTGTTACGAATCCATATAGCGGGTTGGGAAGTAGACGCAGTCCTGTATTCAGCAACCATATATAAAATATTGTTATCCTTTTTTAACACATTTGAACTTTTCGAGTTATTATTTTATTTTCTTTTGCATGTACTTCTGCGATATCACCCTTATTCGAACTCGACTTGCATTACGGCCCCGGCGACTGATTGATTTCGTCTGCCTAAGATCAATTCACAACGTGGGTAGGCTAGACTGGAAATCAAAGCAATTACTTCGGTAGCCAGACGTTGGAGACAGGCTGGGAACGACGAGGCTGATACCGAATCTAACCAGAGTCCCATCTGAATCACCAAAAGGTTAGAACGTCACAGTTGGTGCCGCGACCAATACCAAGCCAGTTGGTCGTCACAGGACAGGATAGCACGACGGACGCAACCAGGCGGGCGTCACGTTTGGCGCAGCGACAGCCCGGGGGGACGTCATATATATATATATATATATATATATATATATATATATATATATATATATATATCGGTCTTGATTGTTTCCTTTACATGTCTTTATGGCGGATTCAAATTTCTAAATCCGTCATGTTCTGTTAATGGACCTGCTAGCAGGAATAGACAGCACGTGTTTCTAATTCAACAACACGTAAATCCACACAGGTCTGCTACAAGGGGTCTCACGGGTGATTACACGTTGTTTATCTCTGTCCTTCTAGCCTTCAATATATCTGGTGAGTATCAAACGTTAGAAGCCTTGTTTCCTCATTAAGAAAGGTATGAATTCGCTTTCTCTCCCAATAGCTATGGCTTAATTAATAGGACTTGTATCAGTAAACTTATTATTATTGCCAAAAAGTTATTTCGATCTAAAAATATATTCTAGCCTCAAATAACCTGAAAGAAGTTGGTGGTATGCTAAAGGCAATTTCCTCATTATGTATGAAATTTGGAATAACTTGATCATAATATCGTAATATGAATGAATGAAGTTTGCTGTCATAGTAAGTTTTTCTTGTTGGTGTAGTGAATTAGATATTTACTGGGACTTCCTAATTGGGTAAATTGAATAAAGTATTCCCTCAGAAACTGTTCAAATGTACTTGATATCTAGATATAAGTTGCAAATTATAATTTGAAAAATACAGTTATTAAAAAGTTTAAAACCACATAGCTGCAACATGAAGATTTTCGTTTTATTTTATTCCTTTGTACCATATTAAAGTGCCTGATGAAAATAGCTTTTTGTTATTATATTATATTAATTATCGCTTATAGTCTAAAAATCTTTGTCACAGCCAAATTAGTAGCCATTATGAGAGTATTTAAGCAATTAATTAGGCTTAGAATACTGCCAAAAAATACTCATTTTCACCTAAACGAAGCACCCAAATTGTGGTTCTATGGGATGAATGCAATTCTGAAGGATATATAATTATAGAAGTAGGTTGTAATGAAATGGCGATTATGCGACTTCTATTCTTGTGTAAAAAACTGATCATAAAATCTCGTACTATACGCGAGTATATACGGCGAATTATTAAAATTAAAATAAAAATCTGCTGTTATAAAAATTAAGATTAAAAATCCAGTATTAATTAGTTTACTAGCTATAACCCATGAATCATAAATTTTAAATTAATATATATTGCTAATATATAAGTTTTATATAAGCGATTTAAATCTACCAACGATATTATGCTTCGGAGTATTTGACTACTGAATTAATCTTTATTCCCTTATAATTATGTATCTACAATATTTAAAATAATGCGATTGGCTTCGTTTAGCCAGAGGCCAAAAGCGCAGAAACAAGTTATTTTATTCGTTCTACTATGGTTTTTTCTGTCCAAAAATTATGGGAATTTTTAGTTGATTGCGGATTATTTTTTTAGAATGAACCTGTAAAATAATTTAAACAAAAAAAGCTCACAAAAATAAATGATATTAAGTATAAAACTTATACTAATATTGATTTTTACTAACACTTTTTACAGATCAGTGTTGAGTTTTCTAATCTAAGGGAGATAATTAAGTATTAAGTTGTCTCCCCTTAATGATCAATTCCTAAACTAACAGAAGAACCATGATGAAATCGATAATAAACGAAAATGACATGTTCATCATTAGTTAATCAGAGCTATGGATCGGAAGATCCTAAAGGATTGAAATAAATATATTATTCTAGGATAATTTTCCAACTTAATCGAGATGATCTTCACCATCTCTAACCTTCTAACTTTCAGTCCTGAATTACCAAGGTACCTCACACGTTTCACATACAATTTCATTTTCAAGTCCTTTTTCACTGCTCTTTGGACAGTCATGGCTATTATTACTCAACTTAAGTAATAATAGCCACTCCAAAGCATCAAACATTGATAATACCAACAAGTGTAATTGTAGAAATTTTAACGAATGCCCATAGCAAAACCGATGTCAAACTGAATTTCTTGTTAAGCACTATTTCTACTACTAAAAACCCAACAATTAAAAAGTTTTATGTTGAGAATACGAATAATTCTTTTAAAACTCGAGTATATAATGTGAATTATTAAAATTAAAATAAAAATCTGCTCCTATAAAAATTAAAATTAAAAATCCAGTATTAATTAGTTTACTAGATAACCCATGAATCATAAATTTTAAATTGATGTATATTGTTAAGTTTTATATAAGCGAATTAGATCTACCAATGATATTATGCTTCAGTGTATTTGACTACTGAATTAATCTTTATTTCCTTATAATTATGTATCCACGATATCTAAAATAATGCGATTAGCTTCGTTTAGCCGGAGGCCAAAAGCGCAGAAACAAGAAACAAGTTATTTTACGTCTGTATTCGTTCTACTCTGTTTCTCCTGCCCGAAAATTATGGCAATTTTTAGGTGATATAATTGCGGATTAATTTTTGTTGAATGAACTTGTAAAATAATTTTTTTAAAAAGGTCACAAAAATAAATGATATTAAGTATAAAACTTATATTAATATAGATTTTTGCTAACACTTTTTACAGGTGAGTGTTGTCTTTTCTAATGTAAGGGAGAGAATTCAGTATTAAGTTGTCTCCCATGAATGATCAATTCATTTGATATTTGTGAGTTGGGGTATTATTATTATTATTATTATTATTATTATTATTATTATTACTATTATTTTTTATCCTTGTTTACCTAAAGTTTGCTTCATTTACATATACAATATGACCACACTCTCTCTAGATTCACATGTATAGTTTCATTTATCCGCGGTTGGTGGAGTCAAGATAATTCTCATGGTGAAAAAAATCATTAAGCTAAAGCTACTTTGCAAAATATTTTTCAATGAATACAAACCAAATAATAATAATAATAATAATAATAATAATAATAATCTGAACTTTATCTATGTAAAATATGTGTGATTTTTTTTGGGGGGGGCGTCTTTTTTGTTGTTGTTTTGTTTTGTTTTTTTTTTTACAAAAATGTTAAGTGGAAAATGTGAAGCCATTTCTGTTTTTAAGTCTCTGGTTGGGACTCGGGATAAAATGTGCATACAACAGAAATCTAAGGAAATAATAATAATAATAATAATAATAATAATAATAATAATAATAATAATAATAATAATAATAATAATAATAATTTTCAAAACGATCAGTCTCAGTCAGCAGATACTGAGTCAAAAAAAGAAAAAAAAATTATTTTTTAAAGTTTCATTCATTGTCTACTGAAATGATTTTTTTGCATAATTTATTGATTTACAGCATAAGTCAAATATAATTCTAATAATGAGAGAAGGTTTCGTCCCCTCTGTCATTAAATGGGCTTAAAGTGTATATTAAAACAGATTATTGATTAAAGTAGCCATTGTTTTTATAACTGTAGAATTCTGCGTTATAATTAATAAGAATGTGTTGTTTTTTTTTCTTTTCCGTAGACAAAAATATTTAATCTTTAATTTACCACAAACAAAAGAAAAATGAAAAATTTGTTTTTATATTTTTAACTAATAATTTAAAATAAGGTACAGATTTACCCTAGAATTTTTTTAATATACCGAGAAGTTTCGCTATTAAATGATTGACTTTTATCCACAAATTTGAGAATATTAACAGACTTACATAGATAAATGTAAGCATACTTAGATAGATAGATATTAGCAGACTTAGATAGATAGATAGATAGATAGATAGATAGATAGATAGATAGATAGATAGATATTAACAGACTTAGATAGATAGATAGATAGATAGATAGATAGATAGATAGATAGATATTAACAGACTTAGATAGATAGATAGATAGATAGATAGATAGATATTAACAGACTTAGATAGATAGATAGATAGATAGATAGATAGATAGATAGATAGATAGATATTAACAGACTTAGATAGATAGATAGATATTAACAGACTTAGATAGATAGATATTAACAGACTTAGATAGATAGATAGATAGATAGATAGATAGATAGATAGATAGATAGATAGATAGATAGATAGATAGATAGATAGATCATAGGCCAAAAAGTTTAATTATTCCCTCGTCAGTTCGCGAGTGTTGGATTTTTTCTCGACTAGTTATCTGTGGTGCATTGTGGGTAATCTATTCTGGCGGTTATTTTGGCGGGAATGGTTTGTTTATTTATTTAATTGGGTTAATTTTTTTTTGTTGTTTTTTTTAGGAGTAACTGAAGGACCCTGGAAACAAAGAAACTATGCACACAAAACATCTTTCACAAATAGTAAATACCCGAACAGCACAATGCTTTCTAAGCATATCTGGAAAATTAGAAACAAAAGGCAAATCACACCAAAAATATCATGGAAAATAAGGAAAAATGCTCTGTTTATAATAATATATAGGAGAGAACAACATGAAGAAATGTACTTTAAAAACAGTAAAATCGACCTTACTAACCGAAACTCTCCTATGTGACTAAATCGGTAAAAGCCCGTCAGGCTATATGACGGTTCTGTATAGGATACAGGTTCGATTTCTGTCGGAGGACACATATTTTTATGAAAATTTGTCGGACATTCAGGCTAGTAAATGTTGTTAATACTGTTTATCATAAACAGAGGTTTGACTTCAATATTTATATCTATAAAAAGAACGTATAAACATAAAAAAATGTCTTAAAATACTTGTCGGACCTTATTGTATAATATATATATATACATCTATCCAACCATATATATATATATATATATATATATATATATATAAAGAGAAAGAACAGTTGGAAAAGGCATCACTACTCTACCTTGACTTAACCTCTTTTCGAAAGTATCTCATATTTTGAAACAATAGTTTTTCATGAAAATGAATACCCTACCGCCACTTTTTAAAATAAGTGGATTTCTCCGTATCCTTAGAAACTAATATTATGAGTGCATGTGCTTATAAAACTCATTAAATTTCAAAATAAGTTATTCCAAAACTCCCTTGAAAATGAAACAGGACTAGGGACTTTAATTTAATTCTATAAATAAATGTGAACTTTTTAGTTTATGTTTCTGAAACATGGTAATTCCTGTGTAGCAATGGGACCATATTTTTTAATTTGTAAATTTATAATATATATATTCATTGGCGTACTTGTCAGAGTGTCAGATTGCCCGATGTCAAATTCGCCCATGATGGAATGGGCCTCCTATATCAAATAAAAATGCAATAAAGAAACAATCAGCTTTATTAATAAAAAGGAATACGAACTTTATAATGTCATCTGCGCATTATCAGTTACTCAAGTTCATTGTGAGAAGCTAGTTTGTTGTGGATTTGAATCAACCCACAACAAAGAAAGAGACGAGAAAATTTGTTAATGTAAAATATTCTAATTTTCATGTTTTTGCATCTGAATTTTTCTCAACGTGTACGAGTGTTAAAGTTCCTTGTGTATAGTTATCTGTTAAAATGAATAGAAATGAGTTTTCATCGCGTGTATGTGTGAGAAAAGAAAAGCAAAGGAAGAAAGTGAAGAGGAAAGTGTAAGGTGCGTCGTGAACATTTGTCACATGTATCTATCTCTATCTCCTTTACTGCTTGTATCCGTCTACGAACTTTGCTTGAATACAAAAGGACCACGAAGCATTTTTGTTTTGTTTTTTTTTTGTTTTTGTTTTTTTTTTGCTTTTTTTATTGTCGACCTTGGGTTAAATAATGTCAAATATTTATTTTTAAATTACTAATATATTAACTGGAAAGATGCCCGACGTCTTCGTATCAGAAACTATTTGTTATTATATGATTGACGGTCTTAGTGTTTATTTCCGTCTTCGCTCCACAAGTTTAAGAAATCATACATGTGGTTATCCATTGAAAAAGAAGATGTTAGATGAATTGTATGCAAAAACAATTATTGGCAGATTCGAACAATCATCTTGTGAACACAAACGATTGCTATTAATATAGTGAACTGTATGCAATGATTTATTGTGTTTTTAAAGTATCTGCTGATGTGTAAATTGTGCAGTAAACTATTTTAAAATACTTAACTAAATATTTTATTTATTTCATTATAAATTTATAACATTCTGTATTTACATTTGCTATCGACTGCCAGTAAGTTATATAGTACGTGTACATTATCATTACTAAGAAATAGACATTTTTCCAAAAAAAGTTTGTAATTTTTTCATATGTATGTTTTAAATATCTTATCTATTCGTTATGGAAATTAAATGATAGCATTGCAGTTGTGGGTGGGCCTCCATTGTATCCTGGCAATCAATATTTTTTGAACCCCTCCCCCCTGCGTTTCTTCTGTTTGTTTACTGGTAGCGGCTAAAACGGGTGACTTACAACAGTTTTGGCAAAAGGCCACCCACATTGACATCCTTTTTATTTACTTGTTGACTTTTATCTGTCACAACCCCATCCACATTACCAGCATCACAGCCACTGATATCTGGTGTAAGCGACTGACTGCTTTCTATCCACAAAGGCCAGTGTTATGTAATTCACAATGGCAGTCAATTTAACTGATGTTTCTATTAGACAAACATTAGCACCACTCAACAAAAAGTTGCGTTTCTTTCTTTATTTAACTTCCTTTTTCCATTTTTTTTTTATTTGACTAATAGTGAAACGCACCTTCGAAATTCAACACTCGATTGTCTCCCTTACTTTTCCCTATTTTTTTTTATTCAAAGTTTTCGCTTTTAAAATGCCCGACACACACACACATACATATATATATATATATATATATATATATATATATATATATATATATATATATATATATATATATATATATATA
>OZ010574.1:44858417-44893417 GCA_963932145.1 Acanthosepion lycidas | reverse complement strand
CCTACGAAACTCTGGAGTCGGGATGCTGAAGGGAACATCAGTCAGCTAATAGACAAACTTTAACTATATATATATATATATATATATATATATATAATGAATTGGATTAAATCCGACAATCATTTAATATATTTCCTGTTTATAAGGTTAGATTTATAGATATAATTTATTTAAGTAAATGCTCTGTTTTCTTATTAAACAGTATTAATTACATTTAGCGGTCTGAATGTTCTAGTAACTTCGGAGAAAATATGCGCTCTCTGGCACCATCGAACCTGTCAGCCTGATGGAAAACGTCATTTGATCTGATGTGCTGTTAACTATTCAGACACAAAGAAGCGTCTGGTTATCAAAGTCCGAATTACTGTTTGAACATTAAGGTTACAAGTTCGATTCCTGTCAGAGAGCGCATATTTTCTCCGAAATTTCTATTCAGGCCGGTAAATGTAATTATCTGGTTAATTAAAAATAGAAAATTTACTTAAATTATATCTATAAAAGTAACGTATAAACAGAAAATATATTATGTGTAATTATATATGACACTGAGGTCAGCACCAAGCGGTGACCCTCGGTTTCATGCTTGAACGCAATCTTCAGGTCATGTATATGATGGTTGTGCACTCATCAAACATGCTGCAAAACCTGGTGATCTTTTAGAATCAGCCATAGCTTGCGCAACGGTCTGGAATAATGGTTTTATCTATGGCCTGAAGATTGCGATGAAGCATAACAACAAAATAAAATCCAGAATGATCACTGGATTCTTATTTAAGAGCACTCGGAATTTGCAGCCCTCAATATTTACACGAAGAGGGGAAATATATTGAAAATACTTTCAAAACCCTTCAATACCCTAACTATTTCCTATTCAATGCAAAACAAAAATAAAATATTCCAAAAATAGAAAATGTCCTTCCTGACAAAATCAACGAATCAAAAATTGTATATTTCTACCCACTAAATCTATCACAACTGAAAAGAATTTATCTAAACTCAACTTAAAATTTGTCACAACTACATCTAAAGCAATCAAAAACTTAATCAATAAAAAACTAAACAACCAGGCAAAACTTGATGGAGGAACTGACTCTATCAAATGCAGGAATTGCCAGAATTAATATATTGGAGAAGCCTCAAGAAGTTTCAAAAAATGACTATATGAATACAAAAGGGAAAATTTTAAATAACGACATATGAAACTCATTGCTTGTTCATCGTAACAAAACGGACAACAATTTTGAAATAGGCAATGTTACTTTGATTAAAAGAGAAAATAATCCATTGGGAAGAAAATGTCTAAAAAGTGACATGATCGCTAGTTCAGCCACGGTAAATTTTGCGTCCAGGATTTTACAATATATCATCAATCTCGGTAGGAAATCTATTTTTACAATGTGGGATAGCTAGACAAAGGTGATGGAGAGAAAACATAAGAAAAAGAATACGGATGAATTTGGCTTTTCAAAAAAAATATTCTTTAAAAAATTTTGGAATCACCAGCGTCTCTCGTTTCGTGTACATGTGTAGACGTGGCAACATCAACAAAGCCCAGTCCGATTAAATCATAACGAATGAAACGCGTCACAACTTTTTTTCCAGTTTGTCATACTATTTCCTTAGTAGTTTCTTGACATATAAAATTATATATCGTTATGCAATATTATATATATATATATATATATATATATATATATATATATATATATATTAGGTTGGTGCAAAAATAATGACGGTTTTGACGTAGTTTTTTAACGTCAAAAACCGTCATTATTTTTGCACAAACCTAATATATATATATATATGAGTGTGTGCGTATTTTCGTGTGTGTGTACAGGTTGCGATGGATATATTCACAATTCCATATTCCTAACGATGTTGGCGATCATGACTCTCCACAGCTTCCTATCCTTTCTATCATTTATAATCTTTGTTCTGCCATCGATTTTCACAAGTCCATTAAGTAGGTTATTCACTGCTTTTCTCTATCCCTCTTGTCTTCCATATGTACTGTGAGGGTCAAATTATCCAAACTCTCTTTTCTCATTATGTGACCTAAAAATTCCAACTGTTTCTTCTTTATTCTAAGGATAAGCGTCCTTTTTCTTTCCATTTTCCTTAAAACGTACTCGTTGTTCCCATCTTCAGTTCGTGGTATTCCCAGCATCCTTCTTTAGAATCACATTTCTGTTTCCCCAAGTATCTTCAACATCTGTGAGTTGACTGTCCAACATTCACTGCCACAGAGGAAGAGTGATATTGCATAAAAAATTTAGTATACTTTTTTTCTTTTTTTTTTTTTGTTTATAACGAAATTTCCCCGTTTCTTAATACTTTGCTTAGCTTTTGAAAGGCATCTTTCGCTGTTGCAATGCGCCTTCGGATTTCGGTGTCACACATTCCATCCTCTGTTAGAACACATCCCAGTTTTTCCTTTCCCTCCATTTTTCACTCTCGCCTGACATAGTTATTGTATTATTATTTCTTTAGGCTTTTTTTATTCCCTAAATTCTTTTTACAATTTTTTTTCTTTCTTTCATTGTAACTTCAGACACCAGTTTTCTATTATCTTTCGTCATTTTTTTTCATTTTTCATCTTGATTTTTTTTTAATGTTCCTAAATAATAGTAAAAAAGAAAACGAATTATTCGAGAAAAAAAAACAACATCGGAAATATCTCGCCATCTCCCCATTACAACTACCTTACTGCCAAAATATGTTTAACAATTTTCTTTCTCTACGCATGCGTAATCTTCTTGATTTTAGCTACAGTGATTTAATGTTCTCGGAAAACGAGACGGGACTTTTTATACTTTGACCGCTCCACCCACGTAATTTACCAACCCCACCAGCTTTCACGTTCGCAATGATGCCCCGTCTTTCTTCCTCAAACATTTATTTTTCCATTCAGCGATTAGTTCTTGTCCTCCTGAACTTTCTCTGGCATCCATTGAATATTTTTCCAAAACTTATTTCTGTTTCTTTTGATTAACATTAACCATATTTCAGAAATATCTGCAAATGAAACTTATTTGTTCTGACAGACTTTGTGAAAGTTTTCATTGGAAAATTTTTACACACACACAGAGCACAGAGTTAAGCAACGTCGAACTCAGTCAGTACCAAGGTGGGTATCCGCTTCAGAATAGTAAACGCTGTAAGCTTAGATATTCGTGTGGTGTAATGGAAAATGGCTCAGGATTGTTAATCGGAGAGCCGAGTTCCATTTCCCATTGGTTTCTTTATATTCACTTAAGCGCGAATACCCTTGAGGAAGGCTTGAATCCACCTTTTCTCCCCACCAGCTATGGGTTAATTAGTAAGACTCGTATCACTAAACAATTAATGTCACCTCACGCTCCCAAAAGCTTGCAATCTAAAAAATATTCTGGCTTTAAATAACCTGAAAAGATGAGCTAAGACTTAAACGAATAAATCGATCAAGCATACAGATAGAGGATGCTTCCCCGATTAATACAATACTAACTTCTTCAAGTTAACCGATATCTATCCTGCATTCTTTGCAACAATCTCATTCAGGAACCTTTTTCCTTGAGTGACTCTTGGGCCTTACATTAGTTGAACAATATTAAACAAAAAAATGTACGTCGGATCAATCAGTTAAAACTTCTATGTTTATATTTAAAATGTTTTCTTGTCAGCGTTTTACAATGTGGGATACATATATGTTGTTAAGTAAGAGTATCCAATACGTCAACGAGGCTCGTTTTGACAACAAAATCTGATATTTTTATCAATTCTCCTCAAGCATAATGACACTAAGACCCAAGGGGCTGCGGGGAGTGAAAGAGAATTAGAAAAAAAACTTCAGAAGGAACCGGGAATCCAATCCTGAACAGGAAACAAGAGAAATAATTCTACTCTTGTTCAAAAGACCGCGGAGTAGTGTAAACATATAGATAGGTGAACCTATCTACTTCTATTAGATTAAATCTGTTTTGCTAACAGAAAGGAGAGTGAACCTATAGATAGGCGAACATATCTACTTTTATTAGATTAAAGCTGTTTTCCTAACAGAAAGGAGAGTGAACCTAGAGATAGGCGAACATATCTACTTTTATTAGATTAAAGCTGTTTTCCTAACAGAAAGGAGAGTGAACCTAGAGATAGGCGAACATATCTACTTTTATTAGATTAAAGCTGTTTTCCTAACAGAAAGGAGAGTGAACCTAGAGATAGGCGAACATATCTACTTCTATTAGATTAAAGCTGTTTTCCTAACAGAAAGGAGAGTGAACCTAGAGATAGGCGAACATATCTACTTTTATTAGATTAAAGCTGTTTTGCTTACAGAAAGGAATGTGAACCTATAGATAGGCGAACATATCTACTTTTATTAGATTAAAGCTGTTTTCCTAACAGAAAGGAGAGTGAACCTACAGATAGGCGAACATATCTACTTTTATTAGATTAAAGTTATTTTGCTAACAGAAAGGAGAGTGAACCTATAGATAGGCGAACATATCTACTTTTATTAGACTAAAGCTGTTTTTCTAACAAAAAGGAATCTGAACCTATAGATTTTTTTAAGCGTTTCACCCAAAGCAAGGCGAGAAGCCACTAGGACGGAAGGGGTTACAGAAAATTTGGAGCAAGATCAGATAGGAGTGATAGAGGAAAGGATGAGGAGAAGGGTAGTGGATAGATCAAGGCAAACTGGAGATGTTGATTGACATTACATGCGAATAGCTGGAGATTATAGCTCTCAGGGAAATTGCAATAGTGAAGGGAGTTCCACAGGCGAGAGGTGCGAGACATGAAGCTATTGGAGTAGAAGAGACGGCTACATTTAGGAGTTTCGACAGTGAAAGGATGAGAGCGGGATGCCAGCCTCGTAGGGCACTTGAACTCATGAAGTCTGGGAACCAGCGAATGCAGCTCCTCGGAGCAAATGCCATGAAAGTATCTGTAAATCATGACAACATAATTTATTTCTGCCTCAAAAACAAATCTAGTGTCGCTGACAAAACTAACCTGGCTGTGCGTCTCGAAAAGGACCGCCAATCGGTTGTGAACTTGGGCAAGAATTGACAGGTTAACTGCTCTCTATTAATCCCCACAGAGATCCTTCCCTGCCCTCCATTAGAATGTCTGACGCTTAACATCTCGAGAGCAACTCTCTGCGGCTGCTCGGTCTCACGTTGACTGCTGGCTTGAGATAGAACAAATACATTGAGTCAATTGCTTCGTCCACCGCAAGGAAAGTTGGCTCCCTGTGCTGAGCCAGGAAATTTTTCTCCTCGGAATCGATCCTCCAGATCTACAAATCAACCATTCGCCCTTACATGAAGTATTGCTGCCATATATCGTCTGGATCCCCTTCTGTTTGCCTCGGGGTTCTTGATAGGCTCCAGTGACGGATATGCAATATAATTGGCCCTTCTCTGGCATCTCGTCTACAGTTACTCTCTCACAGACGCGCCGTCGCCTCTCTCTGTCTTTTTTACAAATACTTTCATTTGTTTGAGGGCTAACATCAGAACGAAATACACACTTGTATATGGGTTAATATCATTATATATTTGATAGCACAAAACTTACAACCCCTGTCAGTTTTATCTTATGAAAGTCAATATTTTCACAATAAAATTTGTATCTATGCATTGAATATTGCTGTCACATCTGGTCTGGTGTTCCTGCTATAGATTCTGTGATTCTTGATAATAATCCAAAGGAGAATCTTGAAATGTAACTGTTTTTTTTCTATAAATATTTCCATGGTAATTATTCTAATTAACTTTCCTATATGTTACATGTCATCATCGTACAGTTGAAATGGCTAGATGTAACCGTAAGTTCTATGCTAACAGTTTCTTCTCTTGCACTCCCCGCTTGTGGAACTCTCTTCCGGCGTCTTGCTTCTTAGTCAAGTTTGAGCTTCAAAAATATAAATGCTATGTAAATCGTTATCTTATGTCTTCTTAATTATTGTTCTTTTATTGTCCTCTTTACTTAATAATATTTTCTGGCTTTAAATAAAATTAATTTGGCTATCATTTTACCGGTGTTAAAACTTTCGCAGGTTATTTAAAGCCAGAAGATGATTTTAGATCGTAAGAATTTTTGGAGATAATGATTTACGGATAAAGATTTTACTAATTAATCCATAGTTGGAGGGGAAAGAAGTGGGTTCATATCTTTGCCAAGGGTATTTGCGTGTAAGTGATTATAAGGAACTCAGCTTTCCATTTCCGAGATGTAATTCATCACACCACTTCCATATCCATATTCCTCATTGAAATCCTGAACAGGTTGGACGTTGCTTAACTTCCTTACCTTTCGAAATACATCATTCGTTTAATTTTGCTATCTCTGATATGTAATTTGCATATTGGGCTGTCTGTTTTACTAACAACCATGCATAGGTAGATAGATAGATATGAACATAATTAGATAGATAGATAGATAGATAGATAGATAGATAGATAGATAGATAGATAGATAGATAGATGTGAAAAGAATTGGATAGATAGATAGATAGATAGATAGATAGATAGATAGATAGATAGATAGATGTGAAAAGAATTGGATAGATAGATAGATAGATAGATAGATAGATAGATAGATAGATGTGAAAAGAATTGGATAGATAGATAGATAGATAGATAGATAGATAGATAGATAGATAGATAGATGTGAAAAGAATTGGATAGATAGATAGATAGATAGATAGATAGATAGATAGATAGATAGATGTGAAAAGAATTGGATAGATAGATAGATAGATAGATAGATGTGAAAAGAATTGGATAGATAGATAGATAGATAGATAGATGTGAAAAGAATTGGATAGATAGATAGATAGATAGATAGATAGATAGATAGATAGATAGATAGATGTGAAAAGAATTGGATAGATAGATAGATATATGTGAAAAGAATTAGATAGATATATGTGAAAAGAATTAGATAGATAGATAGATAGATAGATGTGAAAAGAATTGGATAGATAGATAGTTAGATAGATAGATAGATAGATAGATAGATAGATAGATAGATAGATAGATAGATAGATGTGAAAAAAATTGGATAGATAGATAGTTAGATAGATAGATAGATAGATATATGTGAAAAAAATTGGATAGATAGATAGTTAGATAGATAGATAGATGTGAAAAGAATTGGATAGATAGATAGATAGATAGATAGATAGATAGATAGATAGATAGATAGATAGATGTGAAAAGAATTGGATAGATAGATAGATAGATAGATAGATAGATTGATAGATAGATAGATAGATAGATAGATGTGAAAAGAATTGGATAGATAGATAGATAGATAGATAGATGTGAAAAGAATTGGATAGATAGATAGATAGATAGATAGATGTGAAAAGAATTGGATAGATAGATAGATAGATAGATAGATAGATGTGAAAAGAATTGGATAGATAGATAGATAGATAGATTGATAGATAGATGTGAAAAGAATTGGATAGATAGATAGATAGATAGATTGATAGATAGATAGATAGATAGATAGATAGATAGATAGATAGATAGATGTGAAAAGAATTGGATAGATAGATAGATAGATAGATAGATAGATGTGAAAAGAATTGGATAGATAGATAGATAGATAGATAGATAGATAGATAGATAGATAGATGTGAAAAGAATTGGATAGATAGATAGATAGATAGATAGATAGATAGATAGATAGATAGATGTGAAAAGAATTGGATAGATAGATAGATAGTGTTGAAACTTGTCTAATGCATGGAATAATAATGCAACACAAAATGTACTTAGAACAAAATGTATTGAAACAAGAAAGTGTACACAATATTTACATGTAGTCTTTTGTATATTCCTGGGAAGACCGTTCCTGGAGAATGTGTTGAGTGAGTTGCAGTCGGGCAGAGTCTCTGGTTGCAATCTCTTCCCGGTACCAACCATATTTATATGGTCGGTACTCCACTATGCAAATTAGGTGGATCCTACTACAACAGCCCCCTCCCGAGCCTTGGAATCCCTTTTGAATTTCAAACTGGCTTCCGATATGGGTTGATGTTTATGGCTATTCTTTGTAGATCCATTTGCATACTTCATATGAATATGTCCATCCGCTTACTTTTAATATTTTTTTCGTTTTGGATTCACGTGCAATGGTTCCGTGAACTTTCGTTTCCTACCGGATCTTCTCGGTTCAGGAATATTCTGCGTAGGTTCTACTTGAAACATATCATACATTACATCAATGGGATCTTCCTCCTCATCCGGTATACTCTCTTCATGCTCTAGAACGTAACATTTTTTAAGTTGGTTCTGGTGCCTTTTATGAGTATTATTCGACCCTTTAATTATGTAAATCAGGTCACCGATTCTCTTGTCCACTATGCCTCGCTCCCAGAACTCAACGTTGTTTTTGTATCACTTGAAAAACACCTCTCCGGCGGTGTATCTTTTTCTCGCTGTATACATAGTATTCTTTACTCTATTTTTCCTGGCAAAAGCTTGTCAAACACTGACTTAACTTTCCTAGCGAACATTAGTTCAGCTGGTGCCATGTTTGAGTGCGTTCTCTGGTTTGGCGTAATTCTGTATACCTTTAGGAATTGCTGAAGCGCCTTTTCCGTTGGAACTCCTGAGGCTTTTTTCAGCGCGCGCTTTAAAGTATCGACAAATCTTTCTGCGAGTCCATTGAACCTCGGATGATACGGCGGCGTCGTTATATGGTTAATTTGATATAACTCACAAAATTCCTTAAATTCTTCAGAAGTGAATTGTGTACCATTGTCACTCACAATACACTCTGGCACACCGAACCGTGCAAATAGTTCATGCAAAAAAGTTGTTGTGGTATTGGACGTAGGCTTTTTGCAGCGTAGTACTTCCGTCCATTTTGTAAAACTATCTACCACTATTAAGTAGTAATAATCTTCTACTGGACCAGCGAAATCAATGTGTAATCTTGTCCACGGATGATCCGTCTTGGGCCATGGTTTGTGTACTATAGGTGGTGCCTTAGCTGCTAACGCACACCCTTTACATCGCTGAACCATGTTTGCGATATCCACATCCATTCCTTTCCAATATACAAAGCTTCACATTAAGCTTTTTGTTCTATTAACCCCCGGGTGACCCATATGAAAGTCCCGTAGTATTCTTTTCTGCAACTTTTTTGGTACTACTACTCTCTCACCATATAATAAAAATCCGTCACAAATTGAATAAATCTCCTGCACTTTTTTGTCATTTGCTACCATTTTGCTTTTTATTTCTAAAATGAAATCATCGCTTTCAGCTTCTTTTTTAATTTCCTTTGATGTAACCGGTAGCTCTCTTAAAATGTTGTTTACCATGCTATTCACCTCATAATCTGCTCTGATATTTGCAATAATTGATTCTTCGAATCTTTCTTCTTGACTCGGTACGTGTCTTGATAAGCTATCCGCATGAATCATATTTTTGGATGATAGGTGCTTTATGTGAAAATCATAATTGAGAAGAATGGTTCCCCATCTCAACAGACGATTTGCCGTATAAACGGGTAACCCTTTCTTCGAACAAAAAATAGTGATAAGAGGTTTATGATCCGTTTCTAGCATAAAATGTCTGCCGTGGATGTATCTGTGAAATTTTGTTATGGCAAAAATGATACTCAGCGCCTCTTTTTCTATCTGTGAGTAACTTCTTTCTCCTGGGAGTAAAGTTCTCGAAGCATGTGCAGTTGGTTTTCTAGAACCATCTGGCATTATGTGTTGAATACACGCTCCTATCCCGTATGAACTGGCGTCACTTGCCACTACAATATCAAGTTTTGGATTGTAATGGGTTAAAAAGAGGTCTGATGTAAGCATTTTCTTTATTTCATCAAAGGCTTTCTGACATTCTACCGTCCATTCCCATGCCTTGTCTTTTTTTAGTAGTTCATTCAACGGAGCTCTTAGATTGTACATTCCTTTAATGAACGCTTGATAATAATTTGCGAACCCCAGAAAACTCTGTAGCATCGCCACATTAGTGGGCGTCGGCATGTCTCTAATCGCAATGGACCTTTCCGGATCTGGACATCAGCCATTTTTGTTGATTATGTGACCTAAATACTTAATTTCCTCCAAACCAAATTCGCACTTTGACTCTTTGACTTTAAATCCAAAATCCTGAATCTTTTTAAATACTTGATTGAGATGCTCTCGATGTTCGCCGACGGTTTCTCTCCTTACTATCATGTCGTCTAAGTAAGCGCACGCAAAGTCTAAATCATTCAACATGACGTCCATGGCTTGTTGAAAAATGGCTGGTGCCACTTTAATACCAAAAGGAAGCCTGTTGTACTTGAATAACCCTCTATGCGTGTTTATCCCTAGTAATTTCGAACATTCTTCTTCGACGGGAATTTGGAGATAGGCATCTGATAAGTCGATTTTTGAAAATATAACTCCACCATTTAGCTTGTTAAAAATCTCCTCTGGACTCGGTAACGGGTAATGGTAGTCCTTGATTACCAAGTTCAACCCTGTCGAAAAATCAACACAGACTCTGATTTGGTTTGATTTCTTTTTAATGCACACAATCGGCGCAGCCCATGAGTTAGATTCTACTTTCGAAATAATTCCCATTTTTTCCAACCTATCAAGTTCTTCGTTAATTTTCTCTACACTTGCGAAAGGCACGTTACGTTTCTTTTTAAAAATTGGCATAGTATTTTCCTTTAATTCAAATTAAGCTTCAAACTTGTTACATCTTCATAGACCAGGTGTGAAGGTTTCGGGAAACTTTTCCTTTAATTCATCTTTAATGTCCTGTCTTGTTTGCGTATTACTTTCTACTTTTCTGCAGAATCAGTTTAACGGTTTATCCCACAATTCGAATGTTTCAATAAAATCTGTACCCATCAAGTTTTCTCCATTTTTCAGAATAAAAACCTTTATTTTTTAACGATCCCGTCCAATTTCATGGGAAGTACAACCTCGCCTTCGAAGTTAATTTCCTTTCTAGTTACCGTTCGAGCGCGTTTCGTTGACTTCATTATTGTAGGCCTTTTTAAAATTTTCAATGTTTTATAGTTCATTATTGTTAAATATGAACCTGAATCGAGTTGAAATTTGATATTCTTTTTAAATATTTCAGTCCTCAAATCTCTATCTGATTTGATATTCGAATTTGTTTGTCTAATTCGGCTATTGAATTTTTTCGTTTTACAACACGATCCTTTGTGTCCCTTCTTGTGGCACACGAAACATTTCTTATTTCTATATGGGAAATTTACCTCCCAGTGTCTGCAATTATATGGTGGAACCTTTTTTTCTCCTCGTTATTTTTATTTAATTTTTCTTGTCTATTTTTAAAATAGGCCGAATTTTTACTCCAATTTTTTTCTGATGGGTAATTTGACTGTTTTTTTTTTATTTTTTTATATAAGCAATGCCAGCTTCTTCGATTTTTTGAGACTCTTTCTTTAAACTTACGGCCCGCTGACACTCCTCTGCTAACTTTTTTCAGGGTAAGGTTTTGTTCAGATTCGAGTTTAGACAAAACTCTACGTCTTATTTCGGCACTCTTACTGGATACCAGTCCTTGAGCAAAAATTAAACACTTGAATTCTTCAACCGTAATCTCTGCCAATCTGAAATTGTCACAATGTCTATTCATTATAGATGCAAATGTTAAATAATCCTGATCGTCGGATTTAGTGACATTCATGCATAACCATCGCTTATGCCAAAGCGACATATTTGCTCCAAACAGCTCCTTTAGCAATTTCACTGTTTCCGAGAATTCCAATTCATTCGTTCTTCTCGGTAGAATAAAATCTACAAATTTGCTATGTTCTGCTGTACCTAGCATTCTTAGTAATAGACTGACTTTTCTTGAATTCGACCAGTTTTCACAGTCTGTGTAGAAAATATCTTCATATCGTTTAAAGTACGCTTCAAAAGTTTTTTCTTCGTCTGGCACATAGTTGAAAGTTTCCAGCGAATTAAATATGGTGTTATTAGAATATGAAGAATTTCCCTCATTTGCCTGATTGTTGTTTAATTTCTCCAATATTAACTTTTGAATTTCTAAAAGTCTTTCCTCTTGCTTTTCTTGATATTTTTGCTGCGATTTGAATAATTCAGCCTGACTCAACTGCTGGGATATGAATAATTCAGATATGACTTTGGATAATTCATCCATCTTTAGCTGATAGTGTTCATGCAACAAAGAATATACCTTTAATTTGTGTATCTATGGATATAATATAAGCTGACCAGAAAAATCGACACAACTTACGACTTTTTTATTTTATGTCTTGCTTTAACATTCAAGCCCGTGATAATCAACTTTGGTATTTTTCTTCTTTTTTTTTTTTCTTCTGTTCGCGTATTTCAATGACAAACCACTGATTTTTATTATCAGCGGTAAATTCGTCACTATAAAATATTGTTGAGCAAACAAAACAAAACAAAAAAAATAATTTTTTAAAAGTTCGTTACCTTTCAAAATCGACACGGTGTATTTGTGTTCCTTTTAATTGCATGCATGTTTTTGTAGTCGGCCAGTTTTTTAACGGGTGTTTCGTTGCAGATCACTTTTTCAATTTAAAATCACCGTTATTCGTTTACGACACCTTTCAAATTTTTCTGAGTGAACGTTCCTTTATGCTTAGTCGTCCTTTAACGAGGTCTAAATATCCAGAAATTCAGAATCCTTCGCCGTTCCGTTAGATGTTGGACTTTTAATTAATAATTTCTTTTCCTTCAGACTGGGTTCTTCAATGACTTGTCCCAATTGTTGAAGGCTATCAAATATTAATTCTTTTTTTTCTCGTATGGTTCTTTCTACCTCGTCGCCATTGTTGAAACTTGACTAATGCATGGAATAATAATGCAACACAAAATGTACTTAGAACAAAATGTATTGAAACAAGAAAGTGTACACAATATTTACATATAGTCTTTTGTATATTCCTGGGAAGACCGTTCCTGGAGAATGTGTTGAATGAGTCGCAGTCGGGCAGAGTCTCTGGTTGAATCTCTTCCTGGTACCAACCATATTTATATGGTCGGTACTCCACTATGCAAATTAGGTGGATCCTACCAGAACAGATAGATAGATAGATAGATAGATAGATAGATAGATAGATAGATAGATAGATAGATGTGAAAAGAATTGGATAGATAGATAGATAGATAGAGAGATAGATAGATAGATAGATAGATAGATAGATAGATGTGAAAAGAATTGGATACATAAATAGATGTGAAAGGAATTATATAGATAGATATATGTGAAAAGAATTTATACATAGATAGGAAAAGAATTGGATAGATAGATGTGAAAAGAATTGGATAGATAGATAGATAGATAGATATGAAATGTATTGGATAGATAGATAGATAGATAGATAGATAGATAGATAGATAGATAGATAGATAGATAGATAGATAGATAGATAGATGTGACAAGAATTGGATAGATAGATAGATAGATAGATATAGAGATAGATAAATAGATGTGAAAAAAATTGGATAGATAGATAGATAGATAGATGTAAAAAGAATTGAATAGATAGATATATGTGAAAAAAATTGTATAGATAGATAGATGTGAAAAGAATTGGATAGATAGATAGATAGATATATATCAAATGAATTGGATAGATAGAAAGATGGATAGATAGTTGTGAAAAGAATTGGATAGATAGATAGATGTGGAAAGAATTAGATAGATAGATAGATAGATAGATAGATAGATAGATAGATAGATGTGAAAAGAATTGAATTGATAGATAGATGTGAAAAGAATTCGATAGATAGATGGATACATAGATGTGAAAAGAATTGGATAGATAGATAGATAGATTGATAAATGTGAAAAGAATTGGATAGATATATGTGAAAAGAATTAGATAGATAGATAGATAGATAGATAGATAGATAGATTGATAAATGTGAAAAGAATTGGATAGATATATGTGAAAAGAATTGGTTAGATAGATAGATTGATAAATGTGAAAAGAATTGGATAGATATATGTGAAAAGAATTGGTTAGATAGATAGATAGATAGATAGATAGATAGATAGATAGATGTGAAAAGAATTGTATAGATAGATAGATAGATAGATAGATAGATAGATAGATGTCAAAAGAATATAATAGATAGATACATGTGAAAAGACTTGGATACATAGATACATGTGAAAAGAATTGGATAGATAGATAGATAGATAGATAGATAGATAGGTAGAAGTGAAAAAATTGGATAGATAGATAGATAGATTGATAGAGAGTGAGATAGATAGATAGATAGATAGATAGATAGATAGATAGATAGATATCAAATGAATTGGATAGATAGATAGATAGATAGATAGATAGATAGATAGATAGATAGATAGATAGATAGATAGATGTGAAAAGAATATAATAGATAGAGAGATGGATGTGAAAAGAACTGGATAGATAGATAGATAGATAGATAGATAGATAGATAGATAGATAGATAGATAGATAGATAGATAGATGTGAAAAGAATATAATAGATAGAGAGATGGATGTGAAAAGAACTGGATAGATAGATAGATAGATAGATAGATAGATAGATAGATAGATAGATAGATAGATAGATAGATAGATAGATAGAAAGATGTGAAAAGAATTGGATAGATAGATAGATAGATAGATAGATAGATAGATAGATAGATAGATGTGAAAAAAATTAGATAGTTGTGAAAAGAATTTGATAGATAGAGATAGATAGATAAATAGATGTAAAAAGACTTGGATAGATAGATAGATAGGTAGATAGATAGATAGATAGATAGATAGATAGATAGATAGATAGATAGATAATGAGACAGCGAGACAGTAATACGAACAGAATGACATATATATATATATATATATATATATATATATATATAGAGAGAGAGAGAGAGAGAGATAGATAGATACATAGATAGATAGATAGATAGATAGATAGATAGATATTAACAGACTTAGATAGATAGATAGATATTAACTGACTTAGATAGATAGATAGATCGATAGATAGATAGATAGATAGATAGATAGATATTAACAGACTTAGATAGATAGATAGATAGATTGATATTAACAGACTTAGATAGATAGATAGATAGATAGATAGATAGATAGATATTAACAGACTTAGATAGATAGATAGATAGATAGATAGATAGATAGATATTAACAGACAGATAGATAGATAGATAGATAGATAGATAGATAGATAGATAGATAGATAGATGCAATTATTGGAATATCTTTGTGCATGCATGGACTCCATATATCTTTGTATACTTTTATGCTCGGCTGCCAATGTCTATTTATTGTTGAGCCCTGGAAGAGTTTAATTCTGTGTGCAGACGTTCATATACTTATGAAAAGATATCACTCAGTTTTAAGATCTTATCATGGCCGCTTAATGGGAATGAAATGATTGATCAAGTTTCCGACAACAACAAAAAAAAAGGGGGTTGTCCAATGTTATTATTCTTTTACTCTTATCTTTCTTTCCTTTTTTTCATTTTTCTTTTTATTCTTTCTCGGTCCAACTGAAAATAGATTGAGGAAATGAAGTCAATACGAAATTAAGAAAGAAACGACGTAAATATATTCCTTCCCCACTCGTTCGCATCTCCAGTGTGAAAATCGCCTTTCAATAGAAAATGATTTTAAAAAGACAGAGACAAAGATGGTGGGGGATATATTTAGCAAGGTGCAGGCTGTGAGGGATTCACACAATCATGCGTTAACAGATCCGTGACTGGCTCTTACGACAGACACCGGATTATGGAGTCGGAGAGGGGAGTTCGTTTGTTGGCCAGGACTCTTATTCATGTACTTATTTATTGTAATAACTCGAACAAATTAAAATGGCGATGTAATTAGATATGGCTGAACTATGCGAACTATTTCTTAGCAATAAGCAAGACTGAAACCATAAATTTTGTTCCTTCTATAGTTGCTTATTTTTGTTTGTTTGTTTTTGCTATAATGACGTTCACCCTGTACATGTTCTAAGAGCCACTCGAGGCAGAGATTTACAGAGTAAGAGACACAGTTTATGTGGATATGTGGGTAAGATAGCGGCTAACCCAAGACTTGAAAGGGTTAAGATTGTCGGTATCGGGAAAGCATCCTCTTGGCAGTCCGTTCAACAAAGCAGCGGTTCGTGAGAAAATCTGTTCTAATGGGACTTACATCTCACCAATGTGATACAAAGGGAATGAATGTTGTTCGCTACAATGGGCGTGGCATGGCGAGTCTTACCCGTGAAGTTCAGAACTAGTGGAACTATGGAATGTAGTTCGTCTGACAACTTTCCATGGAATCAGCGAGAGAGCAGTGAGTGGCTTGCGACGTTTCGTCTGTGGGAAAAATGTTGCAGGATGCAAAATAATTATATCACCCACAAGAGATTGAAAAGTGAAAACTGGGCATCTCTTGCCCATATATGGTGGCAGCACTTCATTTTCGGCCTCTTGTAAAGGTAGAGGATAGCAGGAGGTGTCAGGTACTTATGCTACAGTGAACCGACCATAATTCCAGTATCTTTAGATACATGGAACATATATATATATATATATATATATATATATATATATATATATATATATATAGGGTGTTTCAAAAAGAATTCCGCCAAAATCATTATGCTGTTTTTTCAGGTTTATAGCATTGTAGTGGACTCAATCAGTGGTTATTTGATAGAGTAGTTATCAAAGTTTGATTTGGTGTCAGTTTCACCACTGTCGTTAGTATAACTTCCGGTGCAGCTGAATTGTGGGAAGATCAATCAAAATGGTGACTCCTCAGCAGAAGGCATTTTGTGTGCTTGAGTTCGCGACAACAAATGCCATTGTCACAGTGCAGACAGATTCGAATGACTTCCTTTTTCAGCAAGATGGAGCACCACCCCATTGGCATCTCGGGGTTAGTGCTTATCTGAATGAAAACATGCCTCAGCGATGGATTGGGAGGAGAGGTGCTAAAGACCTTGCTCTCTGTGCTTGGCCTGCCAGATCCCCGGACCTCACTGTGTGTGACTTTTTCTTGTGGGGGTATGTTAAAGACCAAGTTTATGTTCCAGCACTTCCAGCAAGTATCGATGACTTGAAAAATCGAATAACAGCTACAATCAACACGGTGGACCGTGACATGCTGAGGCGTGTTTGGGAGGAATTCTCATATCGGCTTGATGTTGTTCACACTGCCGGTAGTGGCCACATTGAGCACTTATAAAACATGAAATGAAACTTGATTGCATATACAACACATGTGTTCATGCTAGAGGCTTGTAATTTTTTCATTATTGACACATCGCGTGATGATTTTGGCGTATTCTTTTTTAAACACCCTGTATATATATATATATATATATATATATATATATATATATATATATATATATATATATATACATCGCTGGAGTTAGACTTCTAGTTCTACGTGCCATGTCTAATGGATGTCAGTTATCAGTTATCTCCTGTAATTCCCCTCTTCAAGTTATCCACTGCTATGACCAGGTATTGAACTCACAACACTTTGGCTCCTATCACTGGATCTAACGAACGCCTTAATCCAATGCGTGTCCTTAAGGAAATCTATTTAGGAATTTCTGAAACTTATAAACTTAATGTCTTCAGTAACCATTTTTACCAGTGCTCATATTGTAATTTTTGCTAGTATCATATATATTTTTTTTACCAGAGTTCATATTGCAGTTTTCGTTATTATTATTGTTTTTTTGTGGCACTCCATATTACTGGTTCCCATATTGTATTCATTTCTATGTTTGGTCGGCTCAGGAGATTTTTGTGGCCTAGCATATGTTCTGATTCCTTAAGTTTACGAATTTTATAATGCTGTTCTTTGTCTATAATTTCAGCCTGATCCCACAGAGAGCGGTGATCTCTCTTTTCTCTCCATATGTGGTCAGCCATGCCTGATTTTTTCACTTCTTCTCATGTTACAGCTTTCTGGTGTTCTTGAAGCCTTTTCCTTGAGGGGGCGGCCTGTCTCCCCTTTATATTTCTTTCAGAAGCTGCGCTTGATGGCGTACACACAGTCTTTAGTCATGTTCTCCTCTATTGGGGAGCGGGTACTCGGGAGAGGTATGTGCGAAGTGTCGTCCAGCTTTTGAAGGTTGTCCTGATGTTATATGAACCGCAGATTCGTTTATTTACATTTAAACGGTTTTATAACGTATCCCAATTTAATCTTTTCATGCAACCTTGTAATTCGTTGGTTAAAAATACAAACCTTGTTATGAGTTCATGCCTTACCAGAAAATTCGGCAGTAAAAATGTATACATATGTTTCATAGACTACGCAAAAGCATTAGATAATGTTGGAAACAAAGATCTATTTGAAGCGCTACTAAAACTTGATTTATATCTGAAATATATTAGAATAACACGTCAATTTTACTGGGAACAACCTCACTCCCTTGCATATGGATAGAAAGTGAATTAAGCAAATCCAGAAAATAGAAAATGGTAAAAGACAAGGATGGGTCAACTCACCGGATTTATTCAACCTATATATCGAGGTGATCTGAAGAGAACTAGTAGTGTTGCCAAGATTTATTACTGGTGGACACAATCCTAACGGCATACGATCCCTATAGGAGATTCAGAAAAAAAAGTACACGGAGAGCTAGACAGGGTAATAAACGAAGGCGAGAGAAAACGTCGAACGATCAATTGCAAGAATGGTCGTAAGCACGATGGACAACCCAAGATGTGAGCTACAAAATGGAGACATCAGAAGCGAGCAAGTACTGAAATTTAACTATCTGGGAAGCGTTATCAGAAACGCCGGATAATGTGACACCGAAATCCGAAGACGTGTTATGAATAGCGAAAGATGCCTTTGAAAACCCATACAAAGTATTAAAAATATCGAATAAATTGCCCGTTACAAACAAACAAATGAATGCTGAATGGCTATGAAATATCAATCTTCCTATATGGCAGCGAATGCTAGACAATCTCCTCACAGAGGAAGAGGAGTTGAGGTAAGAGAAATGTGATCCTATAAAATGGTGATGAGAATACCATTGACTGGACATGTGAATATGGAGGAAGTTTTAAGGAAAATTGTGAAATGAAAACGACAACTGAAATTTCTGGGATATATAATAAAGAAAGAAGGCCGGGGAATTTGATACTCACAGGACATACTAAAGACAAGAGAGACAAAGGGATATATCAAGTAGCCTATTTAATAGGTTTGTGTCAATGGATCAAATGACAGGACATTGTGGAGAGCCGTTATGATTCACATCATACAGTGTTTCGAACAAAAGCAATTCGTGATTATGTTTAGTCGCTATTTTGTTCTTATATAAATAAATGATATTTGTACTCTACACTGAAAGTGGTAACGACCTAAGCATTTAGATCACATACTTAGATTAAAGGGAGATAAGCAATATGAAAATTTTCAAATATTATATTTTGAAGATTGTGCAAGATAAAATTTTCATTTCCGGAATATTTATTTTTTTAAGTTTTGTTCATAAAAATAATTTATTCTATATCTTTTATATCGTAATTTTTATTGAGTTTTTTTTTTTAAAAAAAAAGCAAATATTGTTAAAAAAAAATTAACAAGATGCTTTCTAAGGGTAACAAAAAAAAAGACTTGAATAAAAATAAAAATATTTTTCTATGATTTCATTCCTCACTTTGCAGTCTCTATAGAGTTAAAACGCGTCTCCGCGTCATTGTGGGTGATTAATTTTTTTTTTATTTTGCAACTCCTCTCTCACGAAATGATGCATTGATGAAACCATTAAAAATATTAAAAACTGCCTAACTTCTTAAATTGCAACAATAGGACCTCCAAACGGTTGTGAACTGGGGCAGGAATTGGCTGGTCAACTTTAATACCTCAAAGACAAAACTGTTCTCTATTAATCATCACAGAGATCCTTTCCTTCCCTCCATTAGAATGTCTGACGCTCTTCTCGAGAGCACCTCTCTGCGGCTGCTCGGTCTCACGTTGACTGCTGACCTGAGATGGAACAAATACATTGAGTCAATTGCTTCGTCCACTGCAAGGAAAGTTGGCTCCCTGTGCCGCGCCAGGAAATTTTTCTCCCCGGAATCAATCCTTCAGATCTACAAATCAACAATTCGCCCTTGCATGGAGTATTGCTGCCATATATGGTCTGGTGCCCCTTCTGTTTGCCTCGGGTTTCTTGATAGGCTCCAGAGGCGGATATGCAATATAATTGGCCCTACTCTGGTATCTCGTCTACAGTCACTTTCTCACAGACGCGCCGTCACCTCCCTCTGTCTGTTTTACAAATACTTTCATGGTAATTGTTTCGTGGAGCTGCATTCGCTGGTTCCAAGACTTCATGAGTTCAAGCGCCCTACGAGGCTGCCATCCCGCTCTCATCCCTTCACTGTCGAAACTCCTAAATGTAGCCGTCTCTTCTACTCCAATAGCTTCATGTCTCACACCTCTCGCCTGTGGAACTCCCTTCCCTATTCCAGTTTCCCTGAGAGCTATAATCTCCAACTATTCAAATGTAATGTCAATCGACATCTCCAGTTTCCTTGATCTATCCACTACCCTTCTCGTCATCCTTTCTTCTATCACTCCTATCTGATCTTGCTATAAATCTTCTGTAACCGCTTGCGTCCTAGTGGCTTCTCGCCTTGCTTGGGTGAAACGTTTAAAAAATTTCGCTAACATGATGTTCTGCTATATTTTAAATCGTACCGTATTGGGATAAGGAAAGAAGCCTTACAAAAGCTAAACAAAGTATTAAGAAAAAGAAAAATTACGTTTGAGACAAAGAGCACTGAATAGTTATGTAATATCAGTCCTCCTATATGCCAGTGAATGCTGGATAATCTCCACACAGATGAAGTAGTGACTTGAAGCAACGGAAATGTGGCTCCACAGAACGATGCTGAGAATCCAGTGGAGAGAAAATATGAACAACGACAAACATTTGAGAGAAAATGTAAACATAAAGTACACTTATACTTAACATCAGAAGGAGATAGTTGAAATTTCTAGGAGGCCTAATGAGAAAGTAGGTTTGGGAATTTGATTTTCACAGGCAAGAGGGACAGATGAAACCAATGCAAAAATCTTTCTAACGAACTTGAGGATGATGGACAAGGTTTAGAAGAGGTAAGATAAAGTAAAAAAAATATTACGAGCGACAAAGGACAGGAAACTGTGGAGAACCATGATCACGGAACATAGAAGAAATACCGCTTTTTCCTTGATATGAAGCACTTTTACCCATAAATATAGCATAACGTATAACTATATTTTTATCATTATATATATATATATATGGAGAAAAATATTTGGAAAAAACAAACAAAAATCCTTAAATGCAATTATGTTGTTTTAATATGAATGAAATGTCAACGTTTGACGTTTCGGTTTAATAAACCTTCTTCAGGACAATATTCATTAAAATACAATTAACATAATCAGTTCAACATGACAAAGACGATGGACATAAAAACAAGACTTATCCAAAACAGATAACTGAAAATTTTAAATGATCAGCTTTCCGTTTAAGCATGGTCACGTTGTCGTCAAATAGGCGACGCTTTCAAAACGTATTCCTAAAATTTAAGTATTTTGAATGAAAACGAAAAAATGAAAAGAATTCTATTATGATGGAAAATTGTATGTACGCTTGTCGAGCATTAATCTCGCTAAAAAAGGGGAAATACTAAAGAAACCAGATCTAGTATTCACCGTGCGTGAGATGGATATTATACCTGCTTCATAAATCCTCCTAAGATTTTTATTATGAAAATATTTTAAAATCTTCACGGAATCAAAATTATGATCTGTTTCATGCTATATGCAATCGTCAGGCCTGACGATTGCATATAGCATGAAACAGACTGTCGCCTCTAAGTGTTGACTTCTATGTTCACTTTTATATTTACACACGCTCTATCTCTGATATTGAGCACTTTATTCCATAAATATAGCACACCTTATGACTATATTTCTTTATATATATATATATATATATATATATATATATATATATATATATATATATATATATTAAGAAATGGACAAAGTGCGACAACTTATTTATTAATGACATTTTTATGTTTAACGTGCTTTTTATAGATGGTATTTATCAATCCACCCACGGGGATCGAATGTGGCACAAGGCCTTTTTAATGTGGGTATCTCCGAGCCCGTAGTCCCAGCCAAAAATAAATAACCATCCAAACCCGCCGAGGCGGGCCAGTTCCGTCAACCTCCCCCAACGAAACCCTACCCTTCGGCGGAGCTTCGTCCGGGTTCCTCTCTGCAAGCAGAGAGTTCGACAAACACCCGACCCGGCAGCTCACAAAGCGCAGATACTACACTTTGATCCTAGCCACCGGGCCGAGAAGTAAATGCTCTGTTTATATTAAACAGTATTAAATAACATTTACCGGCCTGAATGTCCGAGAAATTTTCATAGAAAATATTCGTCCTTTCGTCAAGCTAAATTACGGTTCCGTATAGGATGCAGGTTCGAATCTTGTCAAAGGACGAATATTTTCTATGAAAATTTCTCGGACATTCAGGCCGGTAAATGTTATTTAATACTGTTTATTATAAACAGAGCTTTTACTTAAATACTTGTATCTATAAAAAGAACGTTAAACATAAAAATGTCTTTAATAAATATATATATATATATATAATATTAGTGGTAAATATACACATACATATGCAATCATATATCTAAAATATATATACATACATACACATACATATACATTTGTATAAAAAATAATTCCAAGAGGATAGAATCCAGGTAGAACTCAATGTCCAGGACAGCACATGCAATCATATATCTAAATTATGACCATGGAATATTAGTGTTTAAGCCTTTTTATTATATATATATATATATATATATATATATATATATATATATATATATATATATATATATATATATATATATATATATATATATATATATATATATATATATATATATATATATATATATATATATATATGTTGCTTTGTTTAATTAAAACATTGAGTTCTATGTGTGAATGAGTTTTAATATTTTATATTGTATTAATAGGATTCACTTGGATTATATACCAACAGATTATTACCTATATATATATATATATATATATATATATATATATATATATGTGTGTGTGTGTGTGTGTGTGTGTGTGTTTACGTATTTTACTTTACAGTTTCTCTTTTACAAAACGTTTGTTCATCTCATATTAATTTTGTTCACTGATTCATTTAATGAAAGAAATATATACATTTTCCTGAAAGTTATTCCGAACCAAAGCAGACCCAGGTGGGCTCCACTTACACTACCTTTTCCCCACCAAAACCATTTTCTTTTGCCTTTCTTACCGATCCACCCAGCTTGTCTCCAGAAACCCACCTACCCGAACTAACTACAATAAATACCTGCCGTACCGACTCCTGTTCTTCTTTCCTTCTCACACACATGCCCAACAATAATTCAATGAAGTCTTCTCTTCACACTTATCGACAAATCGCAATCTTGCTTTCTGCGTTTCAACCGGCAAGATCTCCCATACCCTTTCCTAGACTAGATGCTTTTTAAGCTGGTGGGTATGGATTTTATTTTAGTTCATATATATATATATATATATATATATATATATATATATATATATATATATATATATATGTCGGCGTTGGAGATGTTTTTTTTTTCTCTTTCCTTCATCTTCGGACAATTACACAGTACACTCTATTCACAGAGCTTCGCATATTGGAACGTTTTTCCTTATTATTATTATTATTATTATTATTATTATTATTATTATCGAGCGTGAGAGCAGCGCGCCTACAAAGTATCGCTGGGTACTTTATTATTATTACTATTATTATTTACTTATTGTTAGCAAATTTTCACTTCGTTTGTTGCTTTTCTTTATTAAGTGATAATATCGACGTTATTATTATTTTATAGTTTTATGTCAGAGTTGACCAGACTATATCCGAAATATACTTTTGCACTCTCGCTTCCCCCTCTCTCTCTCTCTCTCTCTCTCTACACGCATATTCACACACACACACAATGATATATAAACGCCATATATTCTCTTCCTTTATTTTGCCCTTCTTCTTTCTTTTTCCTACTTTTCTTTTAATTATTTTTCACTTTCTTTTACTCTTGATTTTCTCCCTTTTTTTTTTTTGCCTTTCTTCCTTGTTTATATTTCTTTCTCGTTTTCATTTAATCGTTTTCTTTTTCATTTCTCCTTTACTTCCGTACATATTTATGGTGATTTTTAGCTCTTACTTTTTTCTTATATCTTTCGTCTTTGTTTTCTTACATATATATATATATATATATATATATATATATATATATATATATATATATATATATATACCTCATACATTCTTTTCATTTATTTTGTCGTTCTTTCTTTTTTCGTATTTTTTTCTTTTAGCTTTTTTCTTTGTTTTTCCCTTTCCTTCTAATTTCTTTTACTCTTGATTTTCTCCCTTCTTTTGTTTTTTGGGGAGATTTTTTTTTTTTTGGTGGGGGGTGGGGTGCCTGTCTTCCTTGTTTATTTTTCTTTCTCATTTTCTTTTCTTTTCTTTTCTCTTTTCTCGTTTTCTTTTCTTTTCTCATTTTCTTTCCCATTTCTAGTTTACTTTCGTACATTTTTAAGAAGGTGATTTTAATTTATTTTCTCAAATATTTCTTCTTTTTTTCTTTTCATTCGTTTTTTTCTTTCCTTTTTATATATTTATTTTATTTTTTATTTTTTTCTCCGACATTTTTGCTTTCGATATTTGAATTTCTCCCCATAAGTTCAATTTTTTATAATTTATATTCTTGTATCCATTCGGGTTTTTCTTTAGGTTCATCATAGAATCTTTTTTATTAACTTCCCTCGAAATAAATGTGTATTTAAATATAATTAAATTAAACTGACTCACGGAATGTAATATTCAATGTCTCTTGAAGATCATATTAACATTTCTCGCTAACATATACAAACAAGCATAATATATTTTCTTTTCTACAGATTAATTATTCTAACTCGTCACTTTCTTATACCTAAAAACCAATGAAGATATATACAAAATACGCAAGAGATATTCTTTAATGAAAAATTCAAACCAACCAAAAGAATTCTTTTCAAAACATCCTGTCAAGTCTCACTAAATTTTACAGACTTTAGCGCCCAAAATGATACTCATACATATTTGAATATTACCTGTTCCTTCATTACACGTGATATGTATTTAACCAAGAAGAAATAATCAAACACAAGATACCATTAATCTACGTCTCTTTGCTTTTTATCATTTCTATATTGATCGCTGACGAAGCTTTAATAAAGTGAAAGATGTTAGATTGAGATCAGTTTCCTACTTGTTATTTAACCTCTCACACACACATACACACACACATATATATATATATATATATATATATATATATATATATATATATATATATATATATATATATATTGCGTATATTTTGTCAGCATGTTTTCGTTGAGATAATTTAGACAAATTTCATTGAATAATTTAGACAAATTTTGTCTACATATTTTCAATTGGATCCTTGCATATTCGCGGACAAGCTTTTTTTTGGTGTGATTATGAAAGGAAAAGAAAAAATTGCCGTGTTGATACAAGTTATTTTATTCTAGTTACTTTAAACATAGCACAAAGTCATCATATATATATATATATATATATATATATATATATATAGCTTTTTATATAGGTTTTAGATACTATCTCATTTTAAAAATCTGATCTAGACTGTTGTGTTTTTTGAAAAGGCAACAATCGATTTCTTTCCTCTACAGCTGTGAGTAAAATAGCAGGATAGACCGATCCCTCGAACTTTAGTTGGAAAGCAGTTTAACAGAAAAAACTGAATTCTAAATTTTTGAGAAGATAACAGGAATTTTCTCCACTATTTTCCCAAGAAGGCACAGAAATTGTAATTGCAACAGATAATAACGAAAATATGTCCCCGGCGTTTAAACGTTTAACACGTCCTTTGTTAATTGTTATTAATTTTCAACCTTAGCGGCAGCCCATACGATTATTTGAAAATAATTTCTACAAAAGCGTCATTAAGCGGTAAAAAAAAAAAGAATAAAAAGTAATTTTAAAACTATATTATCAGAGATAGAGCGTATGTAAATATAAATATAGAAGTGAACATTGAATTCAACCCTCAGAGGCGACAGGCCGTTTCATGCTAGACGCAATCGTCAGGCCGCTATTTCGTCTAGCATAAAACAGCCTGTCGCCTCTGAGTGTTGACTTCAATGTTCACTTTTATATTTACACACGCTCTATCTCTGATATTAAGCACTTCATATATATATATATATATATATATATATAGATAGATAGATAGATAGATAGATATATTAGGTTAGTTAAAAAATAATGTCGTTTTCTCACATATGTTACTTTTATATATGATTTCTGAATTAATTCATTGATATATGTAGCCATGTTATATATCATTTTGAAGCGCGTTTTTTCGCTCTATCGAATCGTGTTATTCGTTACCGTTCTCAATCTCATCATTCATTTTTTTTTCTCAGGCTTTTCGACAGCATGGACAAAATTCAAATCTGTACGATTTTCTTGTTCCAGTTCAAACTAGGCCGAAAAGCTGCCGAGACAGTTCGTGATATCAATGATGCGTTTGGCCCAGGAACCACTAACGAACGTGTGGCACAACGGTGGTTCAAGAAATTTCGCAATGGTGACGAGAGCTTTGAAGATGAAGACGGTCGCGGCCGACCGACTGCGGTTGATAACGAAAATTTGAAAGCCTTAATTGAAGCCGATCCTCGCAAAACCACACGAGAAGTTGCTGTTGAACTCGAGGTCGACCACTCAACAGTCGTTCGCCATTTAAAGCAAATAGGGAAGTCAAAAAAGTTGGATAAATGGGTGCCGCATGAATTGAACGATAATCAAAAACATTGTCGTTTTGAGGTGTCTTCTACGCTCCTTCTGCGCAACAAAAACGACCCATTTCTCGAGCGGATTGTGACGTGTGATGAGAAGTGGATCCTCTACGACAACCGGCGACGTTCGGCACAGTGGTTGGATGCCGGAGAATCTCCACAACACTTCACGAAGCCGAAATTGCACCAAAAAAAGGTTATGGTGACTGTTTGGTGGTCTGCGGCTGGTCTCATCCATCACAGCTTCTTGAATCCGGGCGAAACGATTACGGCGGATAAGTACTGCCGACAAATTGACGAAATGCACCAGAAGCTCCAACGTATGTGCCCGAGATTGGTCAATATAAAGGGACCAATTCTCCTCCATGACAACACTCGCCCGCATGTTGCTCAACTGACCCTGCAGAAGCTGAACGAATTGGGCTACGAGACTCTGCCTCATCCGCCATATTCACCGGACCTCTCGCCCACCGATTATCACTTTTTCAAGCATCTCGACAACTTCCTGCGCGAAAAATGCTTCAAAAGCCGAGATGATGCCGAATCGACTTTCAATGACTTCATCGCTTCCAGAACTCCGGATTTCTTTGCTAATGGGATAAATAAACTTGTTTCTAGTTGGCAAAAATGTGTCGATTCTAATGGTTCTTATTTCGATTAATAAAGTTTATTATGAAAGGAGTTATGATCTTTTGAAGTTGAACGTCAAAAAACGACATTATTTTCGCACTAACCTTATATATATATATATATATATATATATATATATATATATATATAATTTGATTAAAGACAACTGACAGATTTTTGTAGCTTGAGGACGGGCAATTATCGTTATGGGGGATTATTCGTTTTCTGTTGACTAAGAATGGACGTTTTTGTCTTTAGCTGCTTTCAAACGAACGCAGTGGAATTCTGCTTTGATAGTTCTATTCTCATCCAGCAATTGATAATGCTTGATTCCTTGAATATCCCTCTATGCACTCAATATGCTCTTTGGATAAAGCTATCCTCTATCTTGGTTGAGCATGTTTTTTTTTCTTGACTGATCTACTGACGTTGCGTAAATAATGACTTGCAAATTTCGATTCTCTGTAGACAGGTCGTGCGAGATCTATTTCTCAACCAATGAAACCCTTACAATTCTTTTCCATACGCCGAAGACTGTCGTATGTATAACATTAAATTTCTCACTAATTTCCTTAGGCGTAGTATAACAGCAGTTTCCAAATCCTCTAAATCGCGTCCTTTTGGACACCCTCCATGAGCTCGTCTACTAGATTAAAATTCCCAGTTTTGAAACCGACAAACCACTTCCTGTAACATCTCTATCCATCGACCCCATAAATGCGCTGAATGGATTTTGCTATTGCACTTCGGTTGAAACGTTTAAGAAACTTACAGAATACAATATTTCTATGTCCTTTCGTTAAGACGAACATTAGAGCAAGTTCCGAACTATATTATGAATACTATTATACTTATGTAATATACTTATATAATATACTAATATACTTATAATCTGAAAGAAAAAAAATGACTCATAGTATCATTATTAAACAATATAAAGACACAATACTTTAATAAATTTTGTTCAATATTTTGTTCCCACCTTATATATGCAATTACCTATAATATATATCCAATTGAAGATCAATAAGTTCGACGTCTGTCAAATAACTGTTTATAGAATTTGATCAGAAATTATCACTGTATAATGATCGAGCTATGTGATTAATAGCAAAGAGAGCGTCTTGAAAAATGAATATTCGTGTGTAATACAAATATTTTCGTTAATAAGCTGTGGATATACTGATGCATAAGCGTGTATATACCGGGTGCTACAGCAAGATTATACAAGTCGTGTGACAGCAAATTTGTTCAAGTTTTAGATTAAGCTTTGGAACGTTGTATATTAGAAATGATTAAAGATATCTGACTGGAATTTTTCGAGGTTTTTATAACACTATTGGCCTCTAATTTCAGCAATAAGAATGTATAATTACTCACTAAGTTTAACAGAAGAATCGTTATGAGTTCGATCATAGACGAAAATGACATCATTAATTAATCATAGCTAAGTATCGAAAGAGCATGAAGGACTGATATAAAGTTCCAATATATATATATATATATATATATATATATATATATATATATATATATATATATTTAACGTACGATTTCATTTTCAAGTCTTTTTTTCAATGCTCTTTTGGACTGTCACTGATGGAAACATATATATAGCCAACATTAAAACTATATGTATATATATATGTGTGTGTGTGTGTGTGTAGGTGGGGGCGGGTGTGCGTGCATGCAAAATCTTTCTTTGCTATAGTAATTCTTACAGGAATTATCCAAAACAATTTATCCAATAGAAAGCGCATCAAAATAATTACGGCCACTTCAAAAACTATCATGGATTTGACCAGAACCAAAAATACCCACAAAAATAATAATTTTGAAGCTGGTATATGTGAAATAAATTGCCTGAACTGCTCATCACGATACATTGGGGAAACTTGCAGAAATTTGTAAAAAAGCGTATTTATGAATACAAAAGGGATACACAACGCGTTGGCTAAGATTAGTTTTTCTTTTGTCTTTATTAATATATATATATATATATATATATATATATACATTAAAGACATTTTTTATGTTTAACGTTCTTTTTATAGATTTAAATTAATAGATTTATTAAATTTCTTGGACATTCAGGCCGGTAAATGTTATTTAATACTGTTTATTATAAACAGAGCATTTACTTAAATACTTGTACCTATAAAAAGAACGTTAAACATAAAAAATGTCTTTAATAAATAAATTGTCGGACTTTGTCCATTTCTTAATATATATATATATATATATATATATATATATATATATATATATATATATATAGAGAGAGAGAGAGAGAGAGAGAGATAATTTATTCGAAAATTATAACATAAACATTTTATAAAATCACTACAAAAATAGCCAATTTGTTTCAACACTTCTAGTGTCATATCAAGTGAATCATTTGATAAGACACTAGAAGTGTTGAAACAAAATGCCTTGTTCTACTTTGTATCTATATTTGTTCTACTTTGTATGGAGCACACTTTTTTAGATATTAGAATTTATTCCGTATAAACCAATTCTATACTTAGGTATATATATATATATATATATATATATATATATGTGTGTGTGTGTGTGCGTGTGTGTGTGTGTGTGAGTGTGTGTCGTTGAAAATAATAGATAAACAAAAATTTAAATTTCTGCAACATTCTTATATTTTTTCCGTTTGGTGGGAATTAGAGAGTGAAATAATTCTCAATATTCTTCATTGGCGCAAGCGCTTTCTATCACTTCTTTAGCCATCTTCAAGAGGGTTTGTTTTTAGGTATTTTGTGTGTTTTGACCATCAATGTTCATTTATGCAAAATTGATTTGAAAAATTTCAAAATTTCCTTGTTGACTATTATTTTAATTTACTTTTTCAATATTTCTAAGATTTGTTTTTATTTCCGGTTTGTATTTTTAAATAAAACTTCGCATGTCTAAGTCCTTTCGACTAATGTTTATTTTCTCCTAACAAATTAAAAATATCTTGAAAAATACCTTATGCCAGTTGAAAGTGCTTCGACATGAAAAGTTTTATTTACGAATACCAAACGTAAATCCAACAAAAGTAAATGAAAAATAATCCACATGGAACTTTCGCTGTTTTTTATACATGTACATACATACATATATATATGTGTGTGTGCGTGTGCGTATATATATATATATATATATATATATATATATATACTCGTTTCATCTCAAGCAAGGCAATAATGCCAGTCGAAATCAGGGAGTTAAAAAGAATGAAATTTCAGTATAGAGGAGTGAGGAAGAACAAAAATGGAACTGAATAATTAATCTAAATTAATCCAAATAAATAAACAAACTAACAAATCGATTCCGATAAATTAACCGTTAGAAAAAACAAGTAATGATGATCAAACCAAATAAATAAACGATGTAATAAACTGCTGTCGACAAAATAATAGTGAGAATAAACTACAACAATCAACCCCAAAATTGAATAAATAACTTTATCTTCCCAAACCAAAACAAAACTATTAAATAAGCGATATAAACAAATTTTTACTAAGTTAATAAAAACACCGATTAAAATAAAAATAAATAAATATATAAGATAAGAAATACAAAATAAAAAATAAACATGAAAGTAAAAAATAGAAAATAAACATAAATAAAAACAAGTAAAATAATTTAAACGAAATAAATAAATAAATAAACAAATAAACGACTTCCGGCAAAATAACCGCCAAAATAGACTACCCACAATGCACCACTGACCCGTATATATAAATAACCGAGAAAAAACAAAACTCGTGGCCTGACGATTGCGTCTAGCGGGAAACAGCCTCTAAGTGTTGACTTCAATGATCACTTTTATATTTTTACACACGGTCATTCTCTGATATTGAGGACTTTATCCCATAAATATAGTACACCTTAAGAGTATATTAAGAGTATATATATATATATATATATATATATATATATATATATATATATATATATATATATATATATATCAATTTTGGTTCTATGTGTATATATATAATGTGTGTGTGTGTGGTTATTACAAATATAAAATTTGTCACTGAACTGATTGATGTTATTTTCAACATACCGATTCAAGAATTTCGTAGACCGTCACTCCGGTAATCGCAACATATATATATATATATATATATATATATATATATATATATATTTACTTCTCTGAAATATTTTCCCATCAAATGGACGAATGAATATTGGGATGTCCGTCCTTTCGCCTCCATTTTACCTGTCTACCCTCCCCCCCCCCAATCGTTTCCTCGACCTGATTCATTATCGCTTCTTGGTTATCTGCGTCTCTGCAGACATTCTCTCAAGGTCCCGCCGGAAAATATCTCCCTCACACCCAAAACCAAAAAGACAAACTTTCAGGAGATGAATGAGAAATTTTGATGTGACTCTCCAGCAGGTGCGACAGGTTGAATATGATATCAGCGGCCGCAAAATTTTGAAAAACCAGCGCAAATAACTTTAGCCTTCTCACTACCCTACACCAGTGCTGGCACCTTCCCCTTCAAATCCCGCATCCACTTCATTTATTCCCTTTCTCTTTATTGTTACTTGCGTACACACACACACACACACATATATATATATATATATAAATATATATATATATATATAATATATATATATATATATATATATATATATATATATATATATATATATATATATATATATATATATATATAAAGAACAGCAAGATATATAATCTGGTGTTCTTATAGATATTTTTATTTTTACAAAATAGTGTTTAATGTAAATTTACTGAGCATTAATATATATATATATATATATATATATATATATAGAGAGAGAGAGAGAGATGGAGAGTGAGTGTTGCACACACACACGCAGACACAAACATATATATATATATATATATATATATATATATATATATATATATATATATATATATACACACACATATATATATATATATATATAGAGAGAGAGAGAGAGAGAGAGATAGAGAGGGGAGAGTGTTCCACATACACACAGACACAAACACACACACACACACATATCTATCTATCTATATATATATATATATATATATATATATATATATATATATATATATATATATGTATAGCTTGTATGTGTTGCCATCAATATTTGTGTGCTTTTATGTACACCTGTCAATGTGTGTGTATGTGTTCATGTGTATGTCCGTGTGAGGTTTCTCCACGTGAGGTACTCGTGTAGACAGGTGATTATTCTTATGAAAATTTCCGGCCTGTTACAGCTGGTATGATCAAATTGCTTCAAAGCAACATTTTCAAGTAAAACTGAAAAATTCTAGGCCATACCAAGAAGTCCCTGTCCATAAACAATTCGTTTGTTCATTTGGTCAGATTTCTGTAAGTGGGCTCGGACAAGATCTTTTTAGCACGCCCTCGTATATACACTCTTTAACCCTGCTAATATGCAAATATTTTTTTTGTTTAGATTTTTTTTTTTTTTTTTAATTTGGCGTGGGTGTGTTTTTTTTTTTTTTTTTCTGTTTTTGTTTTTTGCAAAGACAAAATGAGAAACCAAAACATAACACATGATTGTAAACATTTGCACGGACTTTTTTGAGGATGTTTTCTTGCATCTTACCCACTCAGTCAGACACCCTATTGGAAAATATGATAATTAGATATATACAAATATCTCCAATAGCGATAATGTTTCATCAGTCGAAAATTTGATGACAAAAAAAAAACAAACAAAAAAAAATCACTTATAAACAGGCAATTATTAAACAGTAATGCCGTAACACGAAGGGAAATTGAAAAATCAGGCGTATCTGAGCACATATGGAAGAGAAAATGGTTATCACCGCCCCTTATGGGATGAAGTTTAAATAATAGAGCACATCACTGGAAAATACGAAAACTTAATGAATTAGCACATATGATAAGCTATAAAAATCTCCTAAGCCGGCCAAGCATAGACATGAATACAATATGGAGACCAGTAATACGCAGTGACAGAGAAAAAACAATAATAACAACAAAATTGCAATATGAGCTCTGGTAAAAATGGCCCAGTTGATAAAAGCGTTAGTTGAATCCAGTGACATGACCTGAGGGGTTGAGAGTTCAATACCTGGCTACTGTAATGGTTAAAAAAAAAAAACTTGTAGAGTTGAATTAACGGGAGATAACAGAGACATCCGGAAGAGGTATAGCACCTGAAACTAGAACAATGTAACCCTGGTGGACAAAATAAAGGGTTGAGTGCGAAATTCCAATCACATGATGAAGGCCGGATCATGCAACGGTTCAAACATCATGAATGTGACAATAAAGATATGGGCAACAGTTTGATTAATGTTAATAATTAGTAAACAGGCAATTATTAACTATTGTTTTAGAATTCAAATAAAAGATTTAATTGAGAGAAAATAAAATAATAACACTTTAAACGCTGAGGCATGTATTTATAGTATGTAATAAATGTCTAAAAATTACACACTTGAAGCATCTATGAATCTAAATAAAAGATTACATATCCAGATAAGGGGTATTTTACAAAAGATATATATATCCATTCAATGCATTAATCATTTCTCGCAATATTGCTGACAAAAATTTCGACTCAATGTAGAGATGATGACGAGTGACTTTCCATTTAAATTTTTGTAGTCTGTAATAGCCAAAAAAGCTGAAAACTGGAAGTGAATTCAACAAGCGAGAATTGCGTGCGAAGAAACCGTTACACACAGAACCTACGGTTACAACTAGTAATTTCAACAGTGAAATTATGAGACCTAGCTGCCAATCAAATATTGCGCTTACATTCGGAAAGACCAGGTACTAAAGCTGACCAGAATAATTACCGTGGAAATATAGAAAAGACACAGGGAAGTAACGTTTGGGACGTGGGAAAAAGATTGGAGATGAGATGTCATGTCAGTGCCGATAACATTGGAGATTTTTCTTTGGATTCTATTAAGAATCTCTGGACATATCGCAGAAGCACCAGAACAGATGTGGCAGAGTTATTCCATGCACGGACGAATGATAGACTTATAATAGTGCAATATAGATATTGTCGGGAAAAATTGCCTACAACGTCACAGTGACCAACTACCAACAGACATAAGAACTGATTATAATTAACAACAAAAAAAAATCAACATTATTTTTGTATATGTTATCATTATGCAGTGGTATGTTTTCTTTCTGAAATTTTTAATTAAGAATGTTCAATGTATGTCAGAAAATAATTAACACTGAATTAATTGCGTTTACAAGAAAAATATTATGCAGAAAAATGTGAAAATAAAAGTATTTTCATGAGGCTACTGAATTTTTAGAGTAACTTGCATATATATATATATATATATATATATATATATATATATATATAATATTGAAACATGAAATCATTTGTGTACCGATTTCAACATGC
>OZ010574.1:44850917-44855917 GCA_963932145.1 Acanthosepion lycidas | reverse complement strand
CTTTCATGCTTAATTGCATCATCATAATCGTCATTATAGTCCAATGAAGCCCTAAATGGCCTAACGGGAGTAATAGCTTAGTGTGCGAAACTGGCAGTTATGGCGTCCAGATTTCTATTTTATTCTATATTCACATTATATATATATATATATAACAATGATGAAAATTTTTTAAAAATATTGGATCCCGTTGAATATATTATTCAGTTTACTCAAATTAAACCTATAAATAGTAGGGTTCTAAATCAATGCCCACATATGCCAGTCATTACGTGCACAGATAAACAAATAAGTGATCAAACAAAAGACCCCACATATTAATACACATTATATCCCTATAATAATTCTTCTCTGACATGCATACTAGTGTATATTCGGCGAATTCCAATTGTACTGCCTCTCAATATGCGTCCATCTTGTGCGTGTGCATACCTCAGACGACCAGATAAACGGCTAACTCTGAAAACAAAGTTCTGTTCCTCAGCAGATTTATTGAAAGCCAAAAGGCGTTTATCTGGCTGCCTGAGGTACGTACACGTACATGCATGAGACAGACGTGTATCGGGAGGCAGTATAGTGAAACGAAGATATAGTTTAGGGGTAATAATTCTTCCTCTCCTTTTATGTGCCGTGTTCATTCAACACGTAGACGATCATGGCTCTCCACTCCCCCCCAATCCCTTGTAGCTCTCAATAAGGTTTGTCCCTTTGCTCCTTCTCACAGACCCTGTTCTGTCATCCAGTTGCTTAAGCCCACTTGGTATGTCGCGCATTGCTTTCCCTTGTCTCTCTTACCCTCTATTCGCCCTATGATTATCAGATTTTCCAAGCCCTCCTTTCTCATTACGTGTCCCCGAAATTTCAGCTGCCTCTTCCTGATGTTAAGTATAGCTTCCTCCTTGTTTTCATTTTCTCCAAAACCTCATCGTTACTCACACGCTCGGTTCATTGTATCCTTAGCAACCTTTTGAAACCATACCTCCGTTGCCTGAAGTGTCTTTTTTAATCTTTGAGGAGACTGTCCAACATTCATTGCCGTAAAGGAGGATGGATATCACGTAGCAGTTCATTACTCTTTTCTTTATTACCAACGAAATCCTCCTGTCTTGTAATACTCTGCCTAGCTTTGGGAATGCGTCTTTGGCCATCCCAATGTCTCCGGATCTCCCCGACGCACTTACCCTCCTCTGTCAGAACACTTCACAGATATTTACCTGCTTGATTTTAGTGTCTTCGACCTGTAAATCGCATTTTGGGCTCATTCCTTTACTGGTCGCTATGCATTCTGTCTTTTTGTAGTTCACGCTTAGTCCCTTCTCGCTCTCTTCGCTACTTCCTGTAGGAGGTTGTGTAGCTTCTTTTACGTGTCTGATATCAGCACTGTGTCATTTGCATATCTTATGTTATTTAGATTGTGGCTGCTAATGATGAATCTTGGTAGGATTTCCACTTCTCTCAAAATGCCCCTCTGTATAGGTTGAATAAGTCCGGTGAGAAGACACATCCTTGCCTTACACCCCATTCTATATTTGTATATCTGCTGAACTCATTTTTTGTTATTTCTTTCTATCAGCACTGTCATCTGCGTATCTTATGTTGACAAGATTGTGGTCGCCAATGATGAAACCTGGGAGGATTTCGAATTCTCTCAAAATTGCTTCGCTGTATAGATTGAGGGGTAGTTAATCCTGTGGTCTATTGTATCGGTTCTGGTAATTGTTAAGGGTTGAACAGGAAGTTTACCTAAAAAATGCACCTAAATTAAAAAAGGGATTGAGCAAGGGAAAATAAAACAACAGATATGCTGGACTGTGATAACAGTAAACAGAACAGTTATGCATTTCTTCAAGGCTTTTTCAATTATTAACTCCTTGCAGAAAGAATTAGTTCTGCGTGTAATATTCTTCAGAAGACGACAAACAACTGAGGATGGCTCGAACGTACCATATTGCCAAATTTGTAATTATAAAAAAAAAAAAAAGATAATACAACCGGCAAGGTCTTCTGGCTTAATTTTATTTCATTTTTCCACTTTTTACATTTTTAGGAATATTATCGTCATCTTTGTTGCCATATTTATCACGTTTCAGCCGTTCAGGGCGAGTTCTTTAGTTTTAGTCGATAGTCGTCCTAGAGGCGGTATATTCAACAAAATTACTCCTTGGTGGTTAAGGATAAAACGCAAAAAAATCTTATTGTGTACAAACAAAAACTCATACCGATTAGGTCGTCGCCTGGGTAAACAAAAGCCGCTTCTCTCATAGTGGAACCAGTCTGGGATCGAAAATCTGTCACTGGAACAAATGCCTCCGCGAAACAATGGAATATCTGGCCATCAAAACCGGATTAACTGAAACCTTGGTCCTGGTAACTCAATATCAAATCAATTAATCAAAAGAAAACGGACGAAATGAAATCACGAAGAGTATAAACATACCTGACCTCGTTTTACACTGCACTCGTAAATTCTCAAAAGAATATAACGCGTCAAACATAACAAATATGGAGAGATATGGTAGGAACTGAAATAAGACCCCATCTGAACCCAAATATGCTTAGCAATGTCCGCAGGAGTATCATGCAAAATAAACTACTCTCAAATGCAGATATAAATCAGGTAAAACTATATATAAATGCTGTAACCTAGGGAAAGTTACTGAATAGAATAATCAAACTAAGGTTGGTGATGAACGATAATACTTAGAACAAGAACAACTCTCTTTTAATCATCATATAGAACTATTTTTACTTTCCATCAGCATTGTGCCAGGAGAGCGATTTATCTCACGTAAATGGTTATCTCACGTAAATGGTTACGTAAATGGTTACGTAAATGGTTATCTCACGTAAATGGTTACGTAAATGGTTATCTCACGTAAATGGTTATCTCACGTAAATGGTTATCTCACGTAAATGGTTACGTAAATGGTTATCTCACGTAAATGGTTACCTCACGTAAATGGTTATCTTGGTCTCACGTTTTCGACTGATATGAAGTTGAATGGTTATATTGAATCAATTGCTACGTCTGCTGCTAAGAAAGTTGTCTGATTGTGTTGCCAGAATCGTCTGCATTTAGAAATCTACCATTCGTCCGCCCATTAAATATCGCTACTATACCAGGTCTGGTGCTGCAACCCTATACCTCGAGATTCTCGACTGTGACACTATTTAGCTATGGTAATTGACTAACTAATTAACCATAGAAATTAAAAACGGGAAATACTTAAAGCGAGAAAGAGCTATATCGAAAGACAAACCGAGCGACATTTTTTTTTTAACAAAAAAAAAGAATGGGGAAAGATTTTATTCATTTACGAAGAAAGATACTTTTTCGCAGAAGACAGAAAATCCGTAAGAGAAAGCCAGATTTCAGATACTTTGAGAATTAATTAATGTCATAATCAGATAGTGACGCGCCAAAGGAAAGAGAATTCGGGGAGGAATGACAAAGCCGACCACACACGGCGGCCATAAAAAAAATTCTGGCTTCGGTCAACTGCATACAGGCAGAAGAAATCAATATTGGTTATCTATCAGAGATATTATTAATATTTTTCATTCTTGGATTCCGACAAAGAATGCCAGCCGTTATGTATACAGATCTTGATATGATCATTTTTATTGCTTATTCAAACTGTTGACGACACGACAAAATCCAATGGAATCTGTAATGTTACCAATCCTGGCCCGGCATCTTGACTTCAATCACTTTCCCACCGCCTTGATGTGCTTTCCTCTGTTTTTTCTACAAATATTTTTATGGCAGTTGTTCTAGTGAGCTCTCTTCATTGGTATCTCGATCGTTTGAATTAAAGCCTACGACGAGATTAGTAAATAGGTGTCATCATTTTACTGTTAAACTAGATAGATGTAACCATAATACTTTCAATACTTTCTTTCCTCGCACTTCTCACGTGTAGAAATAAATCTCTTGCACTTTCTTACTTCCGTGACACCTACGATCTTCAAAACATTAAATGCAATGTCAATCGCCATGTTGTTTGACTCGCCTTTCACCTCACTAACGTCTTCTCATTCTCTTTCACTCACAGTAAACTCTTGTGCTGCATTATTATCTTGCTTGAGGTGAAACGATAAAATATATAAACATATATATATATATGTTTGTGATATATACAGGGTGTATCAAAAATACTTATACAAACGCTGGGGGCGGCTTCCTCACACTAAAACAAGGACAAATATTGCATATAGGCATATGTCGGCAAATCCTTCGTTTTTGAGTTATTAAGTTTAATGAAAGTTTACGATAGATGGCGCTGTGTTGTCATAGGACTAAGTTACATTTGTCATTCTTGTACAATTGGGACTAGTCTGTCTTCAACGTTGAATGTGTTTAGTAATAAGTTAATTGAGATGTGTTCCGTTTAACACTGGAAGAATATTCTTATCGTGAGTAGGCATAATGGTAAATGACGCGATGCTGCACGGTTGTGCCAGGTTGTTTTTTCAGACGGAAGGCTGCCGAGTCATTCAGTTTTTGCTGCTGTTTATCGTCGGTCTGCTGAGACACGGTCTTTGGCAATTTTTGTAAAATTGTTCTTGGGTTGTATCTTGGATTGGGCATTTAATAGCATCTACCGTAAAGTTTAAACTTAACTCAAAAACGAAGGATTTGCGGACATGATTGTGTTGCTGTGAGATACCAGCCCCCAAATTCATGGAAGATTGAAGTTTATAAGCAGTAAATTCGACCTTGCCTACCGGACGCTCCTTTGTGGCCGAGTCGGTTAAGGCACGTCAGCGTAAATGACGGTTCCGTATAGGATGCAGGTTCAAATCCTGTCAAAGAACTAATATTTTCTATGAAAATTTCTCGGATATTCAGGCCGGTAAATGTTATTTAATACTGTTTATTATAAACAGAGCATTTACTTAAATACTTGTATCTATAAAAAGAACGTTAAACATAAAAACGTCTTTAATAAATAAATTGTCGGACTTTGTCCATTTCTTGATGTATGACGTCATATATA